>JAJEKV010000098.1:2535302-2907802 GCA_021234155.1 Isoetes taiwanensis | reverse complement strand
CAATCTCCACCATGCTTGCTTTGATGAAGGAGTATAAGGTGCATAATAATAGAAGTATCAATCTTTCTTCAAGCCAATGGAGAGAGATTATGGTGGAATTGCAACCCACAGTTCATGGCCTTGAAGACTTGAGACAATTAAGAAACAAATGGGATAAATTGCAAATAAAATTTAGGGATGAGAAAGAAGCATCCGAAAGAACAGGCTCTGAGCCATCTAGTTGGCCATGGTTTGAAGCTATGGAAGATCTTAAACATGGTGTGACAAATGAAAGGGACATTCCAGGTGCAGGGGATGATGGGGAATTTGGGGCCGAGGCATTTGAGGATGCTGGTATGTTCCCAAACACATTCATGTCTGATGCCTTCTATGAGACAATTGGAACGAATGCATCTTTTGTGGAAGAAGAATTCATAAACATTGCAGATGATAACCATGTCAGCCCAGCTGCAAATGAAGGAAATGGTAGCAAAGATAATTCAAGTGCTCAGGAGAAAAATTCCAGCAAAGATACTCCAAGTACTTTCAATCCTTCTGACACGAGTCCTCGGTCTGTGGCATGCAATCAGCCTGGGGTTAGTGGTAAGCCAACAACAAAAAAGAGATCTCGGGTTCACATTGATGAAGAAATTGCAGCTGCGATATCGAACACGGCAAATAGCTTTGGAGAGAATGAAAAAAGGAAGCTTGATTTCATGAAGGAAGAAACTATTAAAAAACATGAATTGATCAGAGAGTTGGAGTCCATGAGATTGCTCAATCAATGGCTACAATGACAGAAAGCATATGCCAAATGACAAAAGATACTCTACTGGAGATTGCTAAACTTGCTGCATCGAAAAAGACAAATTAATATCAATTTCAGAGGTATTCTTCTTACTTTTGTCCTGTACTGTCATTTTCAAATTTTTTTTTCTTTCTTTTATTTTTTTGAGCTTCTGCAAGGTAATAGAACAGTATGTTCTGTTCAAGTTCAGTTTCAAGTTTGTAAATGATTGGAACTTAACTTTCATG
This sequence comes from Isoetes taiwanensis, assembly GCA_021234155.1. NCBI lineage: Eukaryota > Viridiplantae > Streptophyta > Lycopodiopsida > Isoetales > Isoetaceae > Isoetes > Isoetes taiwanensis. The sequence goes on along the minus strand of JAJEKV010000098.1, from coordinate 2,906,788 downwards.
TGCTATGGGGATCTCATATTGAATTTAAATCTAGTATGATATAATATTCCTGATCCTGACTACATAAATAGTATAATTTCATAAAGGTTTCGTACGACGTCCCTTAAGATTCCATAATGCATGTCTCGATTCCTGCGCACTCCAATTTATTGTAAAGGTTCTGGTCCGGCGCCATTTCCCTGTTTACTCTTCTTCTAGTGAGGATTCTGCTATGGCCGTGGCAGCTAGTTCGGCTTCAAGCAGCCTGACCATCGAATCAGCCGAGATTGTGGAGCTCCAGCACAGAAGCTTCCATGCTAGTGTGAGCCAAAGAGTTATTCTTGTGTACATATCCATGGAGGAAGTTTTTGTGGAGGCCGAGTTGATTGCATGGGCTGAGCAGGCTCCTTTCTGGCAGAGAGCACATGGGGAGCTCATCCATGTCAAACATCATGGAAGGTGGTGTCTTTAGGAGGTCCCAATCCCATCTGTAACTTGTGAAAACTGCTCTGAATAGCCTTTTCATGTGAAGAAGCCATTTTTCTTGTGCCTACTCTAAAAACTCAGCCGATTTTTTTTTTCTTTTTTGTTTGTTGAAAATTTCTGTAGCAATGTATGATATGGAACCAGCCACATGCCTTTTGTGTACTCAGACTATGAAGAAATGGTCTTTTTGTAAACCTTGACATATGAATACATTTTGTTTTCTCTGAAATGGATAATGCTGACTTGAGTTGTCTTTCATTTTAACTAAAACGTAGTTTAGGTTCTCATGGTTTTCTGAATACTATTCTTACAGGTTAAGAAGACGAGAAAGATGAAGGTTATGATGATATGCAGTGTTTAGATCTTAACTTTTAGCATTTCAGGGACCACAAGCATTTTTGTGACAGATTTTAGTCAAAAAGTTTGTACTCTTCTAGTGGAAATGAGTTCATGTAATACATTTGATATTAATAAAGAATAATCTATTTATTATCTTCTGCACTTCTCTACTCTGTAATGCTAATAATATGTGATCTCTAATGGGTGTTTATTGCTAATGTCTGCCACTGTAATGTTATTACTGTGAGAGAAAAAAATATAAAGTGCTGTAGTTGTTCATTGACATAATTAACACTACTTTCATTGTTTAGTTATTCGTTCATGGTTTAGTTCATATGATCTCAAAAACTTGGTACTTTAAACTTTGCTCTATTCTGCAATCTTAAATCTGGACTGCTGTAGTTGTTCATTGACAGAATTAACACATTCATTGTTTAGTTATTCATTCATGCTTCAGTTCATGTAACTTCAATAAATTGGTACTTAAAACTTCTGCTCTGTTTTGCAATCTTAAATTTGAAGTGCATTATGTAAAATACATCACTGAACTGAACACAAAACTGGACCAAAAATTGGGATGTCGAAAATCTAGTAATGTCAACAAATGGAGCAACATTTACATTGAGTACAGATGTAAGTAATTCCATGAAATGAATGAAAGAATCAAACTAAGTTTTTTCCATCTCTATTTTGGAAGATGACATATCTTATCAAGTTTCCTTCCTTCTTCAATTTCTTGTTCATGTCTTCAGTTTCATAATAGTTTCTATCTGGCAATTCTGCTTCTAAGGGCAACATTTCCAATTCTAAGTCCTCCATAATGCAGAAATTTCACAAAACACATGCAGCATGAATTATCTTGGCTGCCCTGCCAACATGAAGAGGCAAAGCCTTGAGGATCCTGAACTTCTCTTTCATTATGCCAAATCCATTCTCTACACAAACTCTGCCCTTGCAAATCCTCTTGTTGAACTTGTCAGAAGCCCCTGTGCCATCTGGAAATACCTTCATAAAAAACGTTCTGCTTGGATATGCTGAATCCCCTAAAAGCATTGGTGGAATAGTAACTGTCACATCTGCATCCAGTATTTCACCTCTCCTGTTAATCTTTTTTTCCCGTCATTTGGACAATAGGTTCCTGCAAAATCTGCTTTGATGCTAGCCTCTCTTCTTGAACTGATTGGAATCATGCACAGATCCTATTCTACTAATACACACATTGATAAAAATTCTAGAGTGTGTTACACCTTGCATGAGGCAGGAATGCCTCTTGTGTCTGCTGTAATCATCCCCTTTGTCTTTCCTCCAAGGCTTTCTGTACAAGAAAATGTGAGAAGCATCAACAGCACCAAAAATACTAGGCAAACTTGTGGCATCTTCGAATTCCTTCATGATATCAAGGAGTCCCTGACCCGAGGGTAAGGCAATGAATTTTTTATAAAGCATGGTCTTGGATGTTAAAACTAAAGTCACTTTCTTGGTGTATTTTTGGACTGTGGCTTTTCCAACATAAAACCTTTGATCAACATGCAATGGCATCTCACCATGAGCAAGAAAATAGAGTACCATAACTACTGCTTTCCTAGGATCTACAGGGGGCCTGACCTTCTGGCCTGGTCTGATCAGGTATGACATAATAAGGCCAACCAGTTTTTCAAATGACCCTCTCTTCATTCTGTAAAACTGATGCCAAATATCATCTTCGAATGAGGGGAGGCAATTCCAAGCATGATTGTCAATGTTATCCCATTGAGTAGTCTGTCTCAGACAAACCCAGAATCTTCTCGATGGTCTTCTTAATCGAGATGTTGCAGCCAAGAGTAAGATGGAAGATGCACATGGAAAACTAGTGTTGTCTTCTTGAAAATCGTCTTCCTCCACTATTGCCATAGGATCCTCGAGCTCGTTTTCTTGGATGAGATCCAAGCAAAATTTCTGCATTGCTAAACCTAGCACAATAGCCCTAAGAAGCATTGCAATCATACCTGAAATGACTGGATCCATGCTTGAATGACGCGGTCGGTGATGATTTCCTGCCTCAATGGTGTAGGGAATGGATTTTTTACAGAAATCAGCTTGAAATGGAACGCGGGAACTCTGTATGGGCGAACTCGAAATATCCCATATCATTCATTTTGAAGATTGAATGAAGAAAGAATTATCCCATATAGGATGGCCAGCCGGAATCAAATTGGAGGGAAAAAATCCAGTGGGGATGAAGAAAACTGCTCCAAACGGCCGCTGTTAAGGCTCGAGCTCGAGCTATACTATATAATTTTTGTCTCTCACCGTATACGACGAGAGACAAAAAAATTTCAAGCATGTGGCTGACCAGAGAGAGAGAGAGAGGGAGGGAGGGAGGGAGGGAGAGAGAGAGAGAGAACGCAACAACAGATTAAAGAATCTGTTTTTGCTAGTAAAGGCTTCAAGCTGCATATGTAGTGAGTCACACTTGTAGAGAACGTGAAGATTCTTGTGCAAGGGGGACACGTTCTCAATTTGTGATATCGAAGAGATGTAAAGTTGCATTCGTCACATAGAGAGGCCCATGTAAATCCAATATCTTCAAAACCATTTCATCTTCATGAGTTGCAGAAGTGAATCAAAGATAAATATGGCTAATTGTTAGCATGGACTTGCAAAGATGATATCAACTGAAATTTAATGCTGCACATGCAAAACGATGTGCTAATATTTGCCACAACTCGGTCTTACTTGGAAATTGAGCTTCGCAATTCATTTTCCCTGTCCCCAAGAACATGCATTCGCAACCTTGAGAAATGTTATACAGTCTGGCGATGGTTCCGTATGATTTTGTTGAAAAGGTCCAATACTCCTTATTAAATGCATGTTGAGCACATCCTCCAATTTTCCAAGATATGAAGGCATGGCTATGCATTCTCTGGAACACGTTCCATGCATCCAACATGTTTCTGCAATTACCAAACATATCTATAAGTGAATTCTCAAACTGTAAGCATGAACAAGTTTTCCATAAGCTACAGACACAGCTTGCACATGCATTAAGTAGACAGATAATAGATATATAGTCAAAGCAGATGCTGTGATTCCATGTTTTCTTCTTAACTTTCCCATAAAAGACTTGTTCTAGTTCAAAAAGTACCAACCTTCAAGATTTTGATGGTTACATCTTCAGACCAATACCCACGAGCACCAGAATCCACGAATCCCAGAAATAGGGGTATTCATGTGCTAATATTTCTTCACAAAATAGTAGAGGACCAATCTATGCAAGAAACGCAAGGGAGCAATAATAACATAAACCTAAACAACAGCGCATCAAGCTAAGATGGGCTTTGAAGCATACCATCTGTTCAGTCTAAGCAGGAATGAAACCTAGATGCCCAGAGGCAAAAGATAGAAGATTGTCATAAAGCTCTAAATTGGCTTCTTGGGTCCTGAAGGTTTATGCTTCGGCTTCTTCTGCAAGTCTGGGAGTACAAAAATGTTGCAGCAAACAAGAAAAAGGTGTGTGATACCTAACATCCAAACCGCAGATCTCCTGAGCTTGTTTAACCACTCAAAATAATCGAATATACAACCTTGTTGGCTTGGAAGGAGAGCCCTGGATTGGCTTATAAAGAAACATATTCTGAGACGTCTGGTTCTGCAAGGTCGTTTTTAAGAAAAAATCTATGCATTTAGTATACCTGATCGCCTCTTTGCTGTCTAACGATAGGCTCATCCAAGTGAAAATAAGACCAGCATCATAAGTAAGGAATCAGAAGTAAAGAACCAAAGCGATACCACATAACTAGCTCTGCTCAATACTCCATCCCCTGTTCAAGACAATGAATGACATCCGGTTTAAAAATTAAAATCAGGCCTGAAGGAGGCTCCCAGTCAAGCTCTGGCATACTCCATAAACATGGATGTCCATGACAAAGAAAAAAAAACAGTATAAGGAAATTAGTTGGCCAGATTGGAAGGATTTGAAGGCAAGATGCCTGGGTCGAAATGGTTAGGGTCGCAAGCGACCGAAAGAATTACTTGGGACTGAAAGAATTACCTGGGTTTTCTATTTTTCCTAGCCGTGGATTCATAAATTAGTAGATCTAACGGTTGAGATGAAATTAAATTGACATGGCATGACACGTGGCATAGCTAGAATTGCGGCAAAGTGTGCACCTCGGGTTAGGCAACCCTCCCTGCTAAAAAAAATTCTTATTCTCAAAATAATGAGAGATCTAAGAAAAAACCCGACCCCCTTATATTTGACTATATTATACTCCTTGGTAATGGAGGCTCTATGTATTTCATAAATTATTTCTTGTGCGTACACACATAGACAATAACATAGTCAAAGGTTGTGGTCAAATTCTTTACCTAAATGTAATAGTAGAATTTTTAAAAAGCTATGCAGGTATGCTGAAAGACCTGTTTGGGTCTTTTAACCGGCGCAGGATATCCTTACCCTGGTTTCGGGGATCCCGGAGGGGTGATACCGGAGGACGGGATCCCCAAGAGGTGTGATCCCGGAGGACGGGATCCCCAGTTACTGCGCAAAAATCTTGGCCCTTATAGGGATTTTTGGGGCAAATTTGTTGTGGGATTTTCTCCCTCGATCCCATCGCATGGGATCATTAGTAGCTGGTCGGAATCGGGAGGGCAAGGGGATCGTAGATGCGAGGAGGAAGCGGTGGCCTTGGCCACTGACCGACCTCGCCCAATCCGGCAAAAATAAAAACTTCGCAAAAAAAGGCTTAACTACGCAGTTAACTGTGGGATCCCGGAGGAGGGAATCCCACGTGGGGATCCCGGAGGAGGGGATCCCATTTGGGGATCCCGGAACCCAAACCCGGGTAAGTCTATCCTGAACCCTTTTAACCTACAACCCTAGTGTTAAAAGTGAAAAATCCATCCAAAGCAGAATTGTTTCATAATCTTTGACATTAGAACCCAAATTGGACTATCATGTTTGTCTCGATTCAGTGAACCAAAGAAGAAAATGGTCCAAATGGTCCAAAGAATGTAAAATAAACTAAATGGGCAAATAAAGGAATGGCATAGAAAGATGAATAAATGATCAAGACATAGGAGTCTTGAATTATCTGGAGAGAATCCACCAAAGTAGATTGGAGAGGGAATTGCCATCATCGAAGCCATGAAGCTGCAAAGAACTATTCAAGGCACCTTGAGGATCATAAGTAGCTTGAAGTGCATAAACAAAACCTCTCCAGCCATCGCCATCGCCTTCTTTACTAAAAGCAGAGAGGGTCCAATTCACAGCTTCAGCATTAAAATCAAAGTCATCAAACAAGTACTCTGTAAAAGGGGAGACAGGAATGATCTGAATACCAAGTCTAGCTTCAAGGTAACTTGGTTTTGCAAACCAAAGGCTAGAGTCTCTCTTGGAAGACCACACCACTCCAACAAACCTGTTATTTAAAACATATGTTTCATCATATAGTGTGCTTTTGTTAGAAATATGCCACAGAGCTTGAGCTCCTTTGCTTTCAAAAGCTGCTAATGTTGATCCCAGATTGAACAAAGCATTATCATGGTAAGCCCTACCAAGTAAGGATGCAGAGTAATATGCATTTACTGCCTCACTAGTGCTTTCTTGATTCCTTCCATCATTAAATTCTGCTAATCCTCCTGCCCACGAGTGTAATAGCCATGGATCAAAATGTCTTGTTCTTGTGAACTTGGAGTTTTTTATGGACATATAGTCTCCTGCCAATGCATACAAATGTGGCCTGTACTTTTGTGCCCATGTCGGATCAAGTTTTGCAAGCACTGCTCCTGAATAGCACAAATATCCCCAGTGATAGTGATGATCATTATATATACCATTTCCATAATCATTTCCTGGATTTATTGCTCCACTCCTGCTGATCAATCCTCCCCAGGTTTTATCATAAACTATTCCATTTCCTGAGAAACTTCCATTCAGCCATGGGGTTAGATTATCCACCAAGAACTTTCTAACATTTTCAATATGTTCTACTTTATCAATTTCTTCAGCAATCAGTGCTAGCCTTGCAGTTCTAGCCAATGCTTTGCCAAAGGGATATACTTCTGATGATAAAGTGATTTGAGTGAGATTACTAACTTCTTTTTGTAATGCATCTGCAATTTCCTCTGTGTTTTTAACTCCTTTGGATGAGTACCATGCATAAGGAGCATGTTTAACACTCAAAATAAATGATTTGCCCAAAAATCCAACCAGCTTACCATCAAGACTTGAATAACTTACAACAGGAAGATGCCTGCCAGACGGGACTGCCATATTGTCCCTATGAAGGGGAAGAGAAAGCATCAAGAGTTGTCCATGTCCTTTGGACATGAAAGTGTAGCTCAGTTGAAAGGGAACATGATACTTTACTTTTCCAGCCACTGGAAAGACTGAGCTATAAGAATCGAAGGCAGACTCAGTTGCAGAAGTGCAATTGCATGTAAGATCCTCTGGAAAGAGAGCAATTCTGATAATTCCACTAAAAACTTCAGAGGTGCTCAAGTTTTTGGCTATGGCGATCCGCGAAGACGAATAAACCAACCATGTCTGGCCACTATTGAGCATGATCTTGTGCTTAGTTCCATTTCCATTAGACCATATGTCAAGAACAGCATGTATGGTGGATAGAACAGGGGTGCCTTTATTAACCACAAGTGTTATATAAGGGCTTCCCCTTACAAGAGGAACCTCAACTCTGTGCCCTTGTTGCAGAGTCACACTAAGATCATCATAACGTGTTACAGCATAAGGATTTGCACTTTCTTCCTTGCATTGGATGCTCAGATCTTCAACAAAACCCTGAATTATATAATCGCCTCCTACAACTTTTTGTGGATAACATATGGAAATTGTACCCTGTTTAAATCTGACCATATATGGATGGACGTATTCTGGTGCAGAACCATCTTTGAGCACGAAATTTTGCCAGAATCTGTTTGTGGGCAGTGGCCCTTTTGCAATGCTGCTATGCCAAAGGGTAGAGGGATAATCTGCTGCTGTATTGTTTAGATCCAATACAAATTCTGGGGGTATTTGAAGATGCGAATCCCATGCCGCTGATATTTTATTTCCAAAGAAATGGATCACGAGCACAAATAATGGGAGCAGTCCGTTCTGGAACATCATGCAGAAAAGAATGAGGATTTTTTCTTAGTGGGACGCTTCTGATCATATTTCTTTCCTTGTCTTATAATGTTGGTGTTGGCAAATATCTATCTTAAAATAACTGCTGGCTGGTTGGCGCACAACATATTCCAAACCTAAGCCATGGACGTAAAATGGGGCTTAGATTAGTTCGCTGGTGTTGAAAGGTTTTTGTGTTTCGTCATTATTTAATCTTCCCCTTTTGGACAGGCTTTTTTTTTGAGGGATAAAAAATAGACTTTATTTACTGGACAGGCTTTTCTTCATTGGGATCGAGATATATATAATGTATTTTGGAAGGAGTAATTTTCAGTAGCAAAAAATTTAATGAAGAAATTTTTGGGAGCCGCCTACTCACATGGCAGTAGCAAGCGACCATTAGAAAATTTTGAGCATAATTTTTTTTACTCCTTGGAATTCTTCGACGAAATTTTAGGGAGCTTGAAATTTGGTATTTCCGGCATGCCTTTGTAAGTTGTTTATCCGCATTATCTGGCAGCTGCTTACCATCGTCCAACAGAAATTGACAGAAGTTTCAAATTGTAAAAACCTATTGAAACCTATTGATTTGGGCCGAAATTTCAACGCAAAAGGTATATGTTGTTGGTGAGGGCTTCGTCAAAAACACTAGGCCTAACGTGCAACTCTTGGTTTTGTTCAATTGGTTTTGCATGCCCCTTAAAAGTTAGAGCTGAAGAAGAAGTTCATCTCAAAAAAAAAAAATGATTGACCAAGTGGCTTGCTTGGTTAGTTGTTTGGATAAACAATTAAAAGGACTCATGTTCAAGTCTCTCACATCTCTCTTGGGGCATTTAAGAGATTGTCATAATAATATATTATGTTAATATGGGATGGTGCAATGTAGTATGACAGAACAAATACTATTTATCTAGCTTTAACCACCAAAATACAATTTCAACTCCTTTCTACTTGTCTATCTTTAACCACCTAAAGTACAATCCAATCCAACTCAATTCAATTCCCTTTATTTTGAAAGACCACATCTAAAATACAATCCAACTCAATTCAATTTCTTTCCTTTTGAAAAACTCCTTTCCTGGGCAAACTCTCGGGATGGGGGGTGTGGCTATGGGATATGCGCCTCATATTCCAAAAAAGGTGGAGATACGGAAGAGTTATGATTTGAGGGCTCACATTAAAGTTGGACTAATGAAAACTAAAAGCAATGTTCACCACTTTCTTTCTATTTGCAGTGAAGTTGTATCAAAATTGTGTTTTGCATGTTATGGTTTCCGCAGGTTCGAGTATGCTAGCTCTGGTTTTGGAATTCTGAGACAAAGGTTGTTAGGAAGTTAGGTCTGCCAATTAATCTGTTGTCTGGAGGTCAAAGTCCGGCAGCGATTTTCAGAAAGTTTAGTCTGCCAATCCATTTGCTATTTGCTTATTTACTTTCTAGGAGATTTAGCGCATACCTTCTATATTTGGTCTTATCCTCTGCTCTGGCATTGAACCACTATTTTCCTGCAGCTTCCAGACTCAATGTCCAAACATTTAATAGTAATATGTTCAGTTATGAATTCACATGAACAATTTCATCATTCCCCTTTCATGTTAACTTCATCTGAACATATTACTTCTGATATTTCCAACAAGTGCTTGAATTTCTGAAACTTAACTTCTGATAATCCTTTAGTTAAAACATCTGCCGCCTGTTGATGTGTTGAGATGTACTCAATTGTAACTATGCCTTTAGCTACCATTTCTCTTATGAAGTGAACATGTAGCTCTATATGTTTTGTCCTTTGATGTAGTACTGGATTTCTTGTGATGGCTATACAGCTCATGCTGTCTGAATATAGGATTGTTGGAGCAGTTTGATATATTCTTATTGCATCGAACATACGTCTCACCCATGCTATTTCTTTAGCAGCTAGTGTGGTTGAGATGTATTTTGCTTCTACTGTTGATATGGCCACACTAGATTGCTTCTTACTTTTCCATGCAATTGCTGCTCCACCCAACATTAGATAGAATCCAGAAGTAGACTTCCTTGTATCAATATCACCCCCATGCGCATCGACAAGATACCCTTTTTAAGATCATATCGTTACTGTTGAAGGTAAGTCCATGTTTCTGAATGTGCTTCAAATATCTTAACACCCTTTTGGCTAGTGTCCAATGCTGACACCCTGGATTATTACAAAATTTTCTTAATAGGCTGACAATGAATGCTATATCTAGTCTTGAGCAATTAGACGCAAACAATAGACAACCTATTAATTCCTTGTAGGGTACTCTGTCCATAGTTTTCATTTCTGTCTATGTTTTGGGACTTATATCACTGGACAATTTGATGCCTTGTACAATAGGAGTTCGTGTTACATTGCACTCCAACATATTGAATCTCTTCAACATACCTTCTATATTGTTGATTTGTGTAACTTGCAGAATATTCTTTGACTTGTCTCTGGTGATCTCCATTTCCAAAACTTCTTGAGCTCCCCTAAATCTGCCATCTTAAATTTACTTGTCAGGATTAACTTGCAATATTCTAGAATCTCTGCATCACATGGTACCAAGAAATTATCATCAACGTATAAAGCAAGAATACAGAATTGACTTCCCTTTCTCAAAAATATAAATGTTACCATCATTCTGAAACTTCAAGAAACCTTGGTCCAACAGGTATTAGTCAATGCATTTGTACCACATTCTAGATGATTGTTTGAGTCCATAGACTGCACGTTTGAGCTTCCAAACTAATCCTTCTTCTTTGATTTCAAAACATGGTGCTTGCATCCTCATTTAATTCTGCAGTTAAGAAGGCTATGCTCACATCTAGGTGGTGCACTTCTAAATTATGGACATTTGCAAAGGCCAACAAGATTCTGATGCTTGTTAATTTAACAATTGCAAAAAAGATCTCTTCATAATGCATTCCCAAATCCTTGTGCCACAAGTCTAGCTTTGAATTTTTGTTCGCCATTTATCCTTGTTTTTACCTTGTATATTCATTTGCTACCTATGATAGGTCTCACCACATCATAGGTCTGTGTTCTTTGAAAAGCCTGCATCACTTCTTCCATTGCTTCCTTCCATTTATCACAATGTTCCTCATAGCTACAAGGCAGATCTAGTTTAATGATTGCCATGACTTGATAAATGTCCAACTTCTCATAATTTAACCTTTTACTCCTTTCATTATTTGTCCTGCCATATATGTTGTGTTCCAAGCCAATGCCCTCTTTAAGTTTATCCACTTCTATTTTCTTTTTCCTCCTTTATATCTGAGTTCATCATTGTGAGATTCATCTTGTATGCCCTTGTCAACTTGCTAACTATTTTCAACTTGTTTATCTGTCATAGTGTTATCATTGGTGCCTCTGACTTGTTCATCATCATTTCATTGATTGGTCATTGATATGTTTTCACTTGTTTTGCCATTCAACTTGGCTATATTTTGTTGTGCTTTGTTCCTGTCTTTATACACCACATATTCATCAACTATGCTGATAATAATTTGCCTTGTTTCCATATGAAATATATGGTATCCTTTGGCTTCTTCATCATAGCCTGATAGATAGCATTTGATAGCTCTGTCGTCGAGCTTCCTTCTCATTTCTGCAGGTACATGGACATATCCAACACAACCATAAGTTTTAAACCTATCATAAGTAGGTATAGTTCCATTCCACATCTCATGAAGTGTTTTATATTTTATGCTTGTAGAGGGCACTTTGTTTTGAATCAATACACTAGTTTTGACACATTCATCCCATAAGAAGTTTGGCATACCTGAGTGTTTCAGCATAGACTTTACTGCGTCAAGAATGGCCCTATTCTTCCTTTCAGCAATTCCATTCTGTTGGGGAATATATCTGCAGGTTAATTGGCGCTTAATTCCTTGATCTTTGCAATGTGCTTTAAATGCTCTAGACAAGAATTCTTCTCTCCTGTCAGGTCTTATACATTTTTATCCTTTTGCCAGTTTGTCTTTCAACTTCTTTCTCAAAGATTTTATATGCAGTAAAGGCCTGATCCTTATGCCTCAATAAGTAGCACGTTGTCTTTCTTGAATAATCATCTATGAAGGTAATAAAATACATTTTTCCAATCATAGATATGACATTGATTGGTCCATACAAATCAATGTGTATTGAATCTAAAATCCCTTTGGCCCTTTTTTTTAGATTTCTGGAAACTCAGTCTAGTGGTAACACACTAGGTCTAGCAACTATAGGTCTCGAGTTCGAGACCGTCCAGAATCGCACTCTGAACTGTTGGGTGTCAAAACCTACAGACGCAATGTAAAGTGGTTGGGGGCAGAGCCCAACCAAGCAATGTAGTGTGGTGTGAATGTAGTGTGGTGTGTGGTCACATGTCCAGTTGGATGCTGCCTGTGGTGTGTGGTCACATGTCCAGTTGGATGCTGCCTAGTGGCGTGACCTTAAAATACTATCTATCTATCTATCTTCTGCAATGAGAGCATTTCTTTCCATCAAATAGCGTATATTATTTAAATGTGTGTGATCAAATCTTTCATGCCATTTCCTAATTGATGGAATTGAAATCATGCTAAAAGTGCCATTGAGTTTAATATTGTCAAAAGCAAATGCATTACCCACTCATTTTGCCAGAAGCTTCAATATATTATCCAAATAGATTTTACAATGAGTCTTCTCAAAACAAACTTTATAGCCTAGATCTACAAGTTGACTGATAGAAATTAAATTCCTGACTATTGATGACACACACAAAACATTTTTGAGCTCTACTGGTTCTCCTCCTAAGTCAAAGATTTCAAGCATTCCAGCACTTGAACCTTTTGAAGGTTTCCATCTCCCATTTGCACATAGCTTGATCCTTTTATCTCTTTCTCCTTAAGCTGATTTGGGTTTTTGATTACTGATCTTTCAGCTCCCGAATATAGAATGAGCAAATCATCTTTAGCATTTTTCTCATTCATGGATAATGCTTTGAAAATATCAGGATGATTACATATCTCAATATTTTCATCCAATATCTCTTCTTCTTCTTTGTTCACATCTTTAGCAATACTGATTGAGGTTGTATTTCTTCCTCTTCCTCTTCCTCTTCCTCTTCCTCTTCCTCTTCCTCTTCCTCTTCCTCTTCCTCTTCCTCTCATATTAGAACCCTTTCCTCTTCCACTATCCCCTCTGGCCCTGCCTCATGCATAGTCCCTCGGACTAGAACAGTTTGTAGCTATATGCCCAAATCGATTGCAGTTATAGCATTTAGATTCCTTCACATTATTAGGACAGTTGTTTTTGAGATGGCCATAGTTATTGCAGATATAACATGGCCCTAATTTGCTTTTATCTATGTTCTTTCCCTTTCCTTTTCCAGCAATTAAGATTTCTGCTTGCTCATTAATATCCTTGATAATTTGTTTCTGCTCGAGTTTTGTTTTAATTATGAGTTCAGCCTCTTCCCTACTCTTTGCTACATTTCTGACAAGAGTGGAATTTTTTAGGCGACTTTGGTTCAATATGCGGCTGAAATGGAGGTTTTTGTAAGATTTCTAAGGCGTATAAAAGGGGGTTTTCAGCGACGCCTTCCATGCACATGAGGTACCCCCTATATTATAGGTGCCTTCCCCCCCCCCCTCCCCCCCGGGGGTCAGGGATAATAGGTTTAAGATAGATAGATAGATAGATAGATAGATAGATAGATAGATAGATAGATAGATAGATAGATAGATAGATAGTAGTTTTAATGTCACGCCACTAGGCAGCATCCAACTGGACATGTGACCACACACCACACTACATTGCTCGGTTGGGCCCTGCCCTCAACCACCTTACATTAGATGCCTGGGGATTTGACCCCAACAAATGCATCGAAAAGCGATTATAGGCAGTCTCAAACTCGAGACCACATTGCTAAGGAACTAGTGTGTTACCACTAGATCAAATGCCCAGACGCATGGACAACATCATGGACATGCATGCCTGCAATACAAAGGACATTAATAAAGGTTAATGACCAGACTCAATATTGTCATTCCCGATAGAAAAACTAGCCACTTGTTGTGCAGAAGAGGGCTTGGCCAAAACACAGAGAGAGAGAGGGGGAGGGAGGGAGGGAGGGAGGGAGGGAAGGCATGCACATCCTCCTCCAGCACCACAATTACTTCAAAAAAAAAGAAGAAAAAACAATATAAAACGTTAAAAAAGTAAAATAAAAGAAATTATAAAAATAGAAGTAGAGATAAATAAAAATAAAAATAAAAATAAAAATAAAAATAAAAATAAAAATAAAAATAAAAATAAAAATAAAAATAAAAATAAAAATAAAAATAAAAATAAAAATAAAAATAAAAATAAAAATAAAAATAAAAATAAAAATAAAAATAAAAAAAACAAAATAAAAATAAAAACAAAATTAAAATTAAAATTAAAAATAAATTTAAAGATAGAAACAAAAATAAAGAAAAATAAAATTTTCTTACCTTTTAAGTACATTTTAAGTGTTCACCTTTTTTGGTCACCATAAAAACCTTTAATAAAGCATTTTAAACCCAACACATATTATAGTAGATATCCACCAAATTCAGGTATGATGCAAATCTTTCACGTAAGCAAAATCACACGTCTGGTACCCAACGTACTCTTAAAGTTGTGGCAAAATGTACTCACACATTTGGTGTTCATAAATTTGAAGTTACAACATGTGTACATTTGAAGTTACAACAAGTGCATATAATTCGACATATGCATATCCTATTTTGGGCTATTTATACCATTGCTCAATCAAGAACTTCATCATCTACCACAATACCACAATGAGTCATCAAGTTCATAAGATTCTGGCTTTATGTTTAGTTTTGGCTAGTGCATTTTGCGAGGGAGCGTCCCCTACCCCACCAGGTGAAATATTTGTCTCCATGTCTTCAAGTTTCTTAGTGATGTTTTACCTAATTTAGGTTTCATTTCTATGCAGAGAGACCGACGGTGTTGATGTTAGTAAACAATTGTCCGTATAGGATATGGCCAGCATGGATATCTAATGTAGGGTATTCACAGTTGGAATCTTTAATCCCTTCCGTATCACTAAAACCAGGAGAAATAGGTGCGTTATTTACATATAGTAAATGGTCAGGAAGGGTATGGGCTAGAACTGGGTGTACATTCTTAGATGATGAAAGCCATTGTGAAACAGGAGACTGTAATGGGCAGCTTGAATGTGTAACCTCGGGAGAACCTCCGGCCACGTTGGCAGAGTTTGGGGTGCTAAGAGGGTCTGGTGTATATTCAGGTCACAATAATGTGTATGACGTGTCCGTGGTAGATGGATTTAACATTCCCATTTTGGTGGCTCCAGCAAAGTATGATTGCAAGAACGGGTCATGTTCTGTGTTGCCGGATTCAAAATGTGCTTTTGCGGGCTGCAAAAAAGATGTGAATTCTAAATGTCCTCAAAATATGAGAGTGGTTAATAATGAGGGACATGTGGTGGCATGTCGGAGTGCTTGCAATGCATTTCATTCTGATAAGGATTGTTGCACAGGAAACTTTACAACTACTTGCCAGCCTACATCACAAACCAAGGCTTTTAAAAACCTTTGCCCCAATGCTACCACATATGCAAGGGATAATGTAAATACCACTGTCAATTGTAACACATATCTCTATGACTTTGGAATTTTCTTTTGTTCCACTCTCTGATTGAATTGCAATCTAAATGAACTACTTGCATTTAGCATCTGCCAATTCAATTAGCTAGTGGCACCTGGTGAATATTGATAAAGTATCTATATATCTACAATTCAATCTAGATTCAAAAGTTTTATGAAATATGCCTCAAAATGTGAATATACCTCATTCATGTGGTCAACTTATTTTTGGCAGGCTTGCTAAATTGAGGTACAAGATTTGCTTAAATTCTAGCCCATCCACATGTGTCTGCCACGTCATGCAAAAAATGGCGTGGCTTGCCTCTATCCTCAATGTCGTATTTGCCAATTGTATACTGAAGGAAATATAAAAAACCTCTATCATTTACTCTTGTCTGATGGTAATGGTAAAGTTCAAATATTACCTTCTTGTGATGTCCAAGATCGGTTTTTTAACTTTTGAGAAATGCAGGCCTGCAAGGGACTTGTTTATCCTATAATAAGAAGAGCTTTAGAATAGAATAGAATAGAATAGAATAGAATAGAATAGAATAGAATAGAATAGAATAGAATAGAATAGAATAGAATAGAATAGAATAGAATAGAATAGAATAGAATAGAATAGAATAGAATAGAATAGAATAGAGGCCATGGAATAATTCTAAAAATCCCAGATTAATATTCATATATGTTAGTTTGCATAGGCACTAGAAAGCTGCAAACATAAAAAACTAGCACTAGGGCAGGCTTGTAGGAGAGGGCAAGTATGAAAGATATTAGGGAATGGTTAAAAATTGAATCATCCACTATTGAATGTGCGGGGAGATACTTAAATTTGTGTAGAAGAGTTAAATATTTTCGTTGATTGCACAACATCAAGACTTTAGCGGAAAGCGTAGATGCTTACACAAGTCAATTGTATTGTTACCTACAACTTGTTATGCACGTTGCATAGGACTTGGCAATTGAGAATGGAAGAATAAGTATCGATTTTTATGTTTGCATTTGAAAAACTAATACTTTTTTTTAAGATAGGATGGCTTCAAGATCTTTTTTTTTTTTTGAAGAACCGTGTCATCAATATATTAAAAGAATGGTAATGTTACAAAGCAAGTGAGGAGGAAGGAGAACTGCCCCAAAGAGACAGCGATACCTCGACACTCCACAACAAACTCACAAACAAACTGCAACTCTACTACTGTACAAACCGACCATCACCATCTACAACACCCAAGAAGTCCCGCCAAATGGCAAACTTCCGCTCTACTAATCCCGGGAATACCAGAAAGCTTTGAAATAGCTTTGTACCGAAGTCGAGGAATCGAGAGGCTGAGGCAGTGTCAATCCCCCGAAGATCCACAACCGCCGCCGCTTCCAAATCAACCACACCAACCAAGCCACGCCGCGATGCAAGGCTTGCCGCCGCAAGAGCGCCAAGCACCGGGATACACATGAAGCGAAAGAATCAGCGGCTAGTCAATCTCACCAAAATAGAGCCCCGACCCAATCCCAGGCAGACACCGCAAGTGAGGGCATAAAACCGCACAATGCTCTACATCTCACGATGAAGGCCACAACAAGGGCAAAGAGGGCTCACACCCAAACTAAACCCGACTCACAAGGACATTCACCCCGATACAATGCACCACCGCCACCACCGAAGCACCCTAACCCTAACCTTGGGGGGGAAGTGAGCTCCATGTCCACGTCCAAACCGAGCGCCATCGAGAACCTGGAAGCTGCAGAGACCACTTGCTTGAAGGGGGCAGAGTGTCATGAATAGCCAACACCCAGTAACAAGACCGCACAAAACAAGAAGACACAACCATTAGAGGAAATTTGAGATCTCATTTCATCCCCATAAGAATCCTCCAATGGAATGGCTACCCTCTATTAACTGCAATTAATGCAGCACCAACAACTTCATTGCTGTTGTTTTTCCCCCATAACTTTTGATCCACTTGTCAAAATGTTGCGGCGTTTGTTGCATTAGATGCGGAATGAAAAGATCTTTCCAATGATATATGGTTATGATGTATTTCAATATGGTCATATGTGTTAACCTTAAAAAAATATGATTTTTTGCTTATTTATTATATATTTATATCGTAAAAGATATATGAATGGATTATCACTAGATAGATCTTGTGAAGACGAACCCATTCCTACAAAAAGTTTTTGAATCGGAGTCCTGGATCAAAAGTTATAATGAAAAAATGATACCACCTAGTTAGTTGGTACCGCATTAATTACAGGCCGCCACATAATACCGAATGAGATATACTGGAGCTCTTCTCTTATTGGACAGTTTAAAAAGCTGACATGGCATTTTAAGCATCCCTTAATGGGACAAAATGTGATCTCATTTTTCCTCTAATGATCCGGATGAACCTTCCAAACCTGCACCACCACATCATCCTGAGGGACTATAGGTACGTGTAGCGGAATACTTCTCGCCACTTGTTCCCGTGATAGTCCCAGGTCGCCTTTTCAGCGAAAGCGAAGCTCGAAGAACTCCCACGGCTAGCCGACCACCCCAATACCAATCCTCCAAGGTGAGCACAGAGCTTCGCCTCTAACGGGCCTCGGGCCCGAGCATGCATGGCGGGCGCCAAGGGCAAGTCTTGCAGGGGGTAGAGGAACCCACAAGAAAGGAGAAGAGTGGTGATAAACCCAGGCATAATCCAAACGAAGAGCACACGCGACATGATCCCAAGCCCGCAACACCCCCGTGAGAAAAGGGGATGCATGTGGGAAAGGCCGAGACCATACAACAATGCCCGGGGCAACTCCACATGCAATGCATCTGGCTTCCCAAATGCCACACAATGGCGAAGAGATCGCAACAACAAATAGCCGCTGTGAGAAGATGCTCCATCCTATAGAATGCTCCAAACAAACTTGGAGACCAACACCTTACTATGGAGTGCCAAATCTAGAATGGCCAAGCCCCCATCCTCCCTGGGCGAGACACTTCCACCAAGCCACTTTAACAACCCCCTTCATCATCCCCCCCCCCCACACAAAATTTTGAACAATCTTATCCAAAGCCTCAGATCTTACCCTCGAGAGCTAACATCGCAGATGTTTGTATACACATGAGTGCTACAAAGTACTGACTTGGCAATAGTGATCCTACCTGCCATGGACAACTTGCTACCCTTCCACCAATTGAGGTGTTTCTGCAACCCCTGCAAAATCTCATCCCACACCCTCCCCATGGAAACATCCCCTCCAAAGGGAATACCCAATGACTTAGTACACACATTACACCGGAAGTACCTTCCAAGGGAATAGAGCCAAACAAGGGGGAGGCGAGTCACCGGGCCCATAATGCGGAGCATTTACCCCAATTCAGAAGAATGCCTGAGGCCAAGGAGAAAGTATCCAGCAAACCCTTCACATTCTGCAAATTCCTCTCTTCTGCCACCAAGAAGAGGAAAGTGTCATCGGCGAACTGGTTAATAATCTGCTGACTACCATCCTGCATCCGAAGCCCATCCACCACCCCTCCACCCACTGCAGCCAAAAACAATCGAGACAAAGGCCTCCGCCACAATCGTAAAACAAAAAACGGCGCCAAAGGGCACCCCCTCGCACCCTCTCGCCCTAAGGAGAAAAAGGCGAGGGTTCACCCCGCACACCATCAGAGTCTGTCTTGACCTATCACGGGTTCATGATCGCCTCAGTAAAGCGTGGACCACAGCCCAAATGCTAACATCATGGCGCACAAGAACTCCCAACGGACACTATCGTAGCTTTGGCAAAGTCAAGCTTAAGATAGGCAATGCCTTGACTGCTTTCCCCGCCCAATAAAGGCCCTCATAAGTCGCAAAGAACATTAGTCAAAATGTTCCTCCCAGAACAAACCCGTGTCGCACCTTACTAATGGAAGAAGTCAACACCGCTTCAACTTCTCCGCTAGGGCTTTCGCCATAATCTTATACACCTGAGGGACAACAAGGATATAGGCCTCCAATCATTAATAGTAGAAGGTCGCTTAACCTTAGGAATCAAGGAAATGCATGCGGTATTCAAGATCCTATCCATTTGAGAAGACTGCGGAACTCAAGATATACACGGTACACGTACTCACCGCCCCTCCCAATAAGTCCGAAAGAACTCCACGGGGGATGCCATCCAGCCCGTGACATTTGTCCTTGGCCATGCACATACATGCCTCCGCTTAAATCCTCTCGAGAGCTCCTCGCTCCAAGCTCTCACGGTGGTGAGGCAGAATAGATGGCTTAACAACCCCCAAAACAAGCTCCCGTGATCTCCCCTCATAGGGAAGAGTGGCCAGGCGAAAAACCCCGAGAAATGAGCATGCACATACCTCTGCAAATCAGCGGGATCCTCCAAAGTCCGCCATCGTGCAAAGCAAGGGGCGCCATAGATGCCGTGATATCGCCCGTTTAGCCGCTCAAGAACACCGGCGAACTTGTGTCCCCTCCTTCAATCAAGTAAGGGCCGCCTTCACACGCCTCCTGCACTTTAACCCGCTCCAGAGCAACAATACGGGCGCAACACCGCATTCTCCCTAATGCCATCGGAAGGCTGCACCCGAATCTTCTCCAACTCCCCGATAGAGACTATGCAACTCCCCGCCGCTCCCGCCGCACACGCCGCCTACCAAAGACCTTTGGCAAAACGCTTCACCCCGCTAACGCAGCCACCATACCGCATATACCCTTCGAGATGAAAAGGTATCAAGCCACAACTCCTTGCACCGGGCCGAAATCCGCGATCAGCCCGGCCGGTGTTCAAACGGAACACCGTCCGAGAGGGCCGAGAGGCAACCGCGACTGACCGACAAAACCCGAGGGTAATGATCAAAATGGAGGTAGACAGAATGTTACTCCGGAAAGAGGGCACACCATCCAATGCACATGGAGAAGCATAGCACCGATCATGCCTAGCATACGCCCTACCGCACTAACCGCCTATTACAATAGGTGAAAGACAAGTCCCTGGGACCCTCAACCAAGGCCAAATCCCCGCAACAAACGAGACCACAGTTCCCTCTCAAATCCATGCACAACCTGGGTTCCCGAACCGTTCGATCTTCTACTCTACCATATTGAAGTCCCCTAACAAAGAACCAAGCAACACGCAACCCACCAAGGGCTCGCAACTTATTCCGACTGTGGCCCATAAAGCACCCCACGAAGGCTGATTAGGGGCATAAACATTAACAATCCCCCACTCTTGCCCTCCCTCCAACCACTTAATTATTGCCCACCGACCAAACCACATGCTGGCTGCAGGTATGTGACCCGCACATCCATCCTCCAAGCAATAAGAGTGCCCCACTAGTCCGCCCGAAAGAAGAAGCAATAGAGCCAAACCAAACCGCCAACTATATTCATGAGCCTCGGATATATCACCCTCAGACACTTATGCTCCTCAATGCAAACAATATCGGGGAATCGCCGGGTGCCAAAGAAACACGGCCCTCTTACTACTAGAGGACCGCACCCCAAGCACATTCCAACCGAGGATCGACCTATTCATCCCGGGAGGAGAAGTGCCCACCACATGCCTACCCACCGTGCCATCAGCCCACTCCCACGAGTCATCGCCCGAGCCGAGGGGATTAATCACAAAGAATGTGATCCACAGCCGCTTATGTGACATTCCACTTCCAACACGTGTTGAAGTCCCCTGTGCACCTCCATAGAGTCATGGGCCACACTAGTCTCTACCTCCAACCGGGCTGCTCCAGCCATCTCATGCTCAAGACATACCGCTACCGGGACATCCCCAAAGAAGATCACCAGCCCCTCCCACACCCCCTGCCCTCGGACCTAGCCACAACCAAATCATCCGAGCCCTCCCCCGAGCCACCACATCCCCTCGGCCCCGCCATCCAATGGGCGGCCAAGAAAAAACCTGCCCTGCCTCGCCCCACCACCACCTCCCCAACCACACCACCTCGCCCAACTCCACTCCATCGCACCACGGAGTCCTCTCGCCTCTGCTACCTTTCGGGAATAGAGGGAATCCCGGGCCCTGCATAAGCACCCGCAACCCCTACCACACCAAAGGGGACCAAAGGATCATCAACGTGGTCGATGGTAGCACAATAGATGGAAACATCCGCCGGATCTCGAGCCATTCAAAAGCTTCAAGCGAAAAAGAAAGTGCCGTGGGACCACTACGCATCGGAAGAGAAGTGGGCACAGCCGCAAAGCGTGCGAGCAACACGCATCTTGGGGACCCGCACAATAGAATGAGCCAAATATACACCCGTGCCATTCGCCATAGAAACCAAGAAATCAGGCACCATCGATCGAGGAAGATCCTGAATCGGAACCAACACGGATTTTAACCGCCAAAAAGAACCGGTGGACATTGCTTTGAGTATAATAATCGATACAACACATATGATTCACCCAAAGTATCCACCCCGACTAACCAATTGCCGCCGTAAGACTCAGCCTCAAACATGATTATGAAGAAATTATTTGGTAGGAATTTCGAGACCGATACACGGGCAAACCAATCCGACTCGGATGTCCGCAAGCCAAGAGCTAAACCTCCTCGTGTCCAAGATGTAACCCGTGAAGTAGCCCAATACCGCAAAATGAAACTAGATTCTCAATGGTCCGAACATGCCCGGTATGATCAATATCTATCCATGGAGTCTCCGAAGAGTCACTGGGTCAACAGTGATGATCCTCCACAAATTTCAAAGCCTCTTGAACACGGGCAGTCCCTACACTCCGAGAGCCTTGGCGCTTGATCCAATCTGAAAACCCCGGAAAGGATGCGAGCAACAAGTCATTGTTCCGCCAGCCGGGCACAGAGTTGGGGCGCCTGCATCCCCGAGAGGTATCCAGGGCACCCCAGAGGCACATCAGCTACATGCACCCTAGAAGAGGGTGCATCACCATCAAGTGATCCCTTCCCAAGCACAGGGAAAGAGGGCATCACATCCGGCCTTCCAAAGGGGCATGCTTGATGGAATCAAGACCGAGTCTCCAAAACACAATCTACTTGGGTCTCGTACTATATTGAGAGGAAGAGCAATCCACATACCTCTCAACCGAAGGGGATTCCAAGAGCTCCCTCATCTCTGCGACCAATTGCATGCCACTTCCCTCAAACCCCCTCTTCATGCATGCGAGACCCGCGCCCTTCCCCTTTACTGGAGGATTCTTTCTCCTCGCCATCTCCCTTGGCTTCAGCCCCAAGCCATGAGGCTCAATCGGTCCCCCATCAGCCTGTTTGGCAGGAGCCATGACATCCGAACCAGTCCGGAAATCAGCTGTTTGCGGCAACAAGCCACATCCAAAACAGCTAATGCTATACACCTCCGGAAAGAGCTCGGAGCAAGCTTTCCAACGAGCCCAAGCACGCCGAAATCTGACACCAGATAAGAGAGATATCGCCGATCAAAGTTTCGCCGTCCGGGACCTCATGTATTTCCAGTTGGCTTCAAGATCTTCTATTTGGGGTCTGCCTATGTATGTTGGCAAATATCTTGGTGGATGTCGTTTTGTGGAAGTTTAGTTTTTCTTATGTAGCGATATGAAGATTCTATTTATTTAGTAGTAGGAACAGAAGCATGTTACATGATTTTGATTATACATGACCTATATGAAGTACCTTTTTGTCAAGAGTTCCATTCTTTTCTTCTTGTGAGCAAACCCATGACATGTTCTTGGTCTTCTTTTACATTGCAATTATCATGCATGGAAGTGGTTGTCAATGCCCAATTATTATAATTTGGTTTTTGCTCTTGGACATTTGGTCTAGTGCTAATACACTAGTCTTAGAACAAACATGTCTCGAGTTCAAGGTCGTCCAGAGTCGTATTTAATGTAAGGTAGTTGGGGACAGGACCTAACAATTACACAACTAAACAATATTAAAGTAGTGTGTGCATCATGTATCCTAAGGGATGCTTTCAAGTGGCATGACATAAAAATTGTTTCTTCTTCTTCTTCTTCTCTCCCTAGTGCCTTGTGATGAAAACATCTTCTTCTCTCCCTAGTGCCTTGTGATGAAAACAATGCATAAATCCATGTACAAGCTAATGCAAATATAATCTACAATAATATTCGCTTGCCATATGGCACTAATCCATTTTCTTAGGTTGCCTTTGACCATGGGTTAAAGCATCTTTGCAAAGCTCTACGAATTGACATTTCAAAGTTCAATTGTCATTGATAGTACTAGGATCATAATGTATAGAAAATAAGAATTGTAATCTTGAACACGTCAATTTATTCCAAGGATATGAATTTGCCCCTGACTGGTAGCAAAATTTATTTTTCTTGTCTCTCCCCCACCCCCCCCCCCCTCGGAAAAAAAAAAAAAAAACGAAACAAAAAAGGGGTTTATTCTAAGGATATGATTGTGTGTTTCATCCAAGGTGGTCTCATTGTATGAGTATAGGCATTACCCTTCTTAAGTCATGACACTTGTTAGGGACACTAGCTAGTCTAGCAATGACCAAAGAGGTGTTGGAAGGCGATAAAGTATACCCACTTAAAAACATTCATAACCCATTTTTAGAATATATACACTTACAAACATTTATAAGCCATTTTATCCACCGTTGCTTTTGTAGCTCTTGTTGTGATAATGATGTTCTAATGCAGACATCGATATCCTAATGCAAATGATATGCAACATACTGCGAACTCATAATCATTTGAATTGACATTAATAAACATGCTTGTAGTTATTTGCAAAATAAAGATGAATACGTGGTCGATACTTGCACCTCATAGTAAAGCGCAGTTTTATCGTATTGTTGTATATGCATAAGTATCCATAGGAAAACATCAAAACTAACAATTACCATCAAACATTTGACATCGCCATTAGAAGATCACAAATTTTCAAGAGCAATATCTTTTCAAAAGACCACCATGTAAAAGTCATAATTTCTATCTTTTTGTTTAAGACCTCATTTG
Organism: Isoetes taiwanensis; assembly: GCA_021234155.1. NCBI lineage: Eukaryota > Viridiplantae > Streptophyta > Lycopodiopsida > Isoetales > Isoetaceae > Isoetes > Isoetes taiwanensis. The sequence continues at coordinate 2,882,337 of JAJEKV010000098.1, read as the reverse complement.
TAATTGCTTTTGAAAAGTATTGAAGCTACGGATAAAGATACCACATAGCCATATACATTTGAATCTGAGGTCAAAACTTTTATTATATGGTAGTTTGAATTTCTGTAGCTTTTCTTAAAAGATATCAAGCCTAACAAAACTGTCAATAGCAAGGTAGACATCTCCAAAATGCTCTGAAATTTTAGGAAAGTATAATAGAATACAATGGTTTTATCATCCATGGAGTCTAATCGATCTATGGGACCCAATGAAGGACTTGTTGTTGTCCGGATTAAAAGACCCCCGCTTCGAAAGGTTTTTGAGGGAAAAACCATTGCAGTAATAAGAATGCTGTCAAACTCTTCCTACGGTGCATGTTCTAGTTTTAGCATGTTCCTACAATGCAAGTTCCTGTCGGTGCGTGTTTCAAGATTTTCAAAGATCCCTTAGATTTTATAAGATTCCCTTAGATCCCTTTGGATTCCTTTAGATTTTATTAAAGTCTTTTACATTCTCAAAGATTTTATGAAGATTCCCTTTGATTTTATGAGTTCCTCATAGATTCCCTTAGAGTCTCTTAGATTGTGAGATTCTACTAGATTCTATAAAGATTCCTTCGATTTCCTTAGATTTTATAACGATTCACCTGGATTCTCCCAGATTACCTTATACTCTCTTAGATTTTATGAGATTCGCGTTATGTGGTTCCCTCGGGTTCTATTCCCCTATATTCTCCAAGATTACTTTAAAGTTCCCTTGGGTTTTATGAGAATTCCTAAGATTCCCCCATATTTTAAGTGGTTCCCTCGAGTTCTATGAAAATTCTCCTAGGTTCTCAAAGATTTTATGAAGATTCCTTAAATTCCAAACGAGGTGCACCCTGGACTACCACAGTCGTCGGATTTGCCAATCCTACGGCCCAACTGTATGTTGGAGCTCTGGGCACCTCTCATTTCGGTTATGCTCATTTGTGATTGGGGGTGCCTATGATTTTGAGATGTCAAATACGAGTTTGCCTAAGGTTCTGATGGTATATCGAGCCTCTATACGGCTTCACTTAAGGTTCTAGAATATGAAATATGGAAGCTCGAACCTCTACCAAAATAACTCAATATCCTAATAAGACTACTTTAATCAATCTAACCAGTAAGCTAACGTGACTATTTTTTTTTATCTTAAATCTATGTTTTTTTTATAATAACCCATTGAATTGTTTTAGAGATATGGTCTATGGTTTGAAGAATTATATCCATATCAAATCCCCCTGAAACCCCCTGTTATTTTGCTACATATTCCAGGAAAAAATTACTATTTTTAAGAATTTTTCAAAATTTACTATTCTTAGCAAGTATGCTAGTTCATCAGTTAAACCTCATTCTTGAACTTTCTAGAACACTCTAGAATTTCTAGAACATTCTATAACTATCTAGAAGTTTCTAGAATATTCTAGATATCTCTAGAACAGTCTAGAACATTAATTTTTTAATGTTTGCAAAGTTTAAAAAATGTTTTTTTTCTATTTTTGGACTGAGCTGCCTATTTATGAGCGTCTATAACCTTCTATTTTAAGTTCTTGCAAAGTTTACATAATTCCATTTTTACACCGAGGTAATTACCTCTGAGCATCTAAAACATTCTAGAATATTCTATTTTGTCTATTTGTAAACTTCAAAAAACTTTCTATTTTTAGATTGAGGTGATTATCCTTGAATATCTGGAACATTCTAGGACATTAACTTTTTACTGTTTGCAAAGTTTCAAAAATTTACTTTTAAACTGAGGTGCTTACCCATTAGCATGTAGAACATTACATTCTATTGTGTTTCAGAATATTCCGTTTTCACTCTTTGCAAAAGTTTACAAAAAGTTCTATTCTAGAACATTGGAACTTTCGAAAACATTCTATAACATTCTACTTTTACTCTTTGCAAGTTAATGAGCATCTAGAATTTTCTAAGAAATTCTAGAACATGCTAGAACTAGTTAGAACATGCTCACCTATAAGCATCTAGAAAGCTTAAGATGGGCATTGAATCGGAATACCCATCTATGTGTCGAAGACCCTTTTATGAGAGGCCTCTTTTTTGCACAAATGTATGTGGGATATTTGGGCAAGAGCTTTTCTAGAGTTTAGGGTTTAGGCAAGAACATTCTAAAATTGATTAACCTCACCCATAAATCTATTTGAATTTTCAATTATTTCAACAAATTAAAACCTGGTGTAGTGGTTAGTGTTGTCTCTAAGGGCGAATATTCGCCAAAAGGCGAATATTCCAAATTTAAAAAAAAAGTTGCACAAATGTTAGGTAGGCTTAAAAAAAAAAAAAAAAAAAAAAAAATTATTAGCCAAGATCTCGGTGGATCCTCCCGCCACCACCATCGAATTCGCCTATCCTCAGGAAACGTATGTAATGAAGTTTAGCCAACTTTTCGACGGCTTTGAGGTTCTAAGGGTCTGGATTCGCCATTATCGCTCTTATGGAAGCAATATGGTCTAAATCCATGGTCGCCATTCTGTTGGTGGATTCGCCATATTGTGGAAGCAATATTGCATGCCTTTTTGAGGTTTTAAGCCACAAATTCAAAGCATTTTTATGTGCTTTTTAACCTTGTATATGATTTAAAAAAATGCCGGTACTAAGTATGGACGAATGCAGATCTAGTTCTTCAAAGGTCATCGATTCAACATCTTAAGCTTTGAGAAATAAGAGATTCGGTGTTTGCCAAGCTTGATTGCAGCCAAGTTAAGAAGGTACTTATAAGCAGATTTCTATTTGCAAGAAACTGTACTATTTGATGCATATTTTAAAATTTATGGGCTTTAAAATCTCTGCTAAAATCTCTTGTGAATGATAATGTGTAATAGTGTATACCTGCTGGAATATGTAATTGTGAATACTTACAATATATCACCTATGTTTTATTGTTAGAAGCATAAACTTTAGTGCCTTACACTACAATCATTTGCACGACAGTCATGATAGCCACTCTATTGATTAAGAAAGAGTCTTGCTTTGCAGAGAGTTATCATGAATAAGAGGCCTAAAGTAGGAGGCATCCTTGCCTATTTCAATGGCTCCACAAACCATGCCTCTACTTCAAATATGGCTGATTCACATTCGATATTGGAGCAGGACTTTGAACCTCAAATGGACAAGATGGATGGAGAAGACGAAGATGCCATTCAAATTGAGAATGAAAATCTTGATGAATGCATGGCAATGCTTTGCAATCTCAACCAACCACAAGACATTGAGATGGAAGAAGAACGTAAGAGGAAGCGAGGGAGGAAAGGATGGGCTGCTAGTGAAAGGGAATTTCAAAATGACTTGGGCGTAAATATACCCTTGCATAGAGAGATATGAGGAAGAGGCAGCAACGGACTAATAGTTTTAGCACGGTGTTCTATTTGTTCATGGAAGAATCGCGAGGCCTCATAATGATGCAAACCAAAATTGGACACAATTGAGAAGCATTTGGGAAAGATATATGAGAAGAAGATTGTGGATGGAAAAGAGGAAAGTGTGGTAAGATGGAAGACAGCAGCAGATTGTTTGCATGTTAGAAATGAAGCATTATATAAGAAGTGGATTTGGGAAGAGGAGATAAAACAGAAACATTCAATTCCTAGCTTGCATAAAAAAGCATTAGAGAAGCAAATGAGGAGCAAAATCATACAAATACAAACAGTCTTTCATATTTTGAGGAGGGGACGACCCATGCTAGATTATGAATATGCTAAGCCGTATTTGGTTGCAATTGGCACTCAAAACCTGCCTTCATCACATTGGTCAAGAAATGGTGGTTGGGAGTTTGGTAAAGCAATAGATCGAGTCATCAAAGATGACTTGATAGAAACATTAAAGAAATGTGACTATTTTGCAATATCTTTAGATGAGGCCAGCGCAAAGGACCTCACTTCTTGGGTTTCCATGACCATTTATTGTGTACATAAACATGTGCGGGAATCATACTTTGTTGCTGTTACAAAGATGACAAAGGATGCCACAGCCCTAAGCTTATTTGAGATCGTGAAGGAGAATCTTGTTACTGAATTAGAATTGTCCTTTGAAAACATTGCCAAGAAACTTGTGTGCATTGGGGTTGATGGATGCTCCGTCATGCAAGGACATCGAACTGGATTATGTGTGAGAATTCAGACCACATTGGCCCCTTATGCATTGGCCATTCATTGCATGGCCCATCGGATAAAATTGTGGATACTTTTAAATGCATTGAGAATGTTGAAGGACTTGTAAGTTGTGCAGCCACGTTCTTTTGCCGCAGTCCAAAAAGGTAATGTTATTGAAGGCATGTTTTCATTCTCTTATTTAGGTTTCTATTTTCTTTTGATGATGTTATGATGTTAGCAGGAACTTGCAATTCCGAGATATGTCTAAAGGATTAACTAAAGGCAAAAAGCTTATGAAGACAGTGAATACAAGATGGATATCTTCATATTTTCCAGCAAAGCGTCTTCTTGAAGAATATCCTGCACTTGTTGGTTTGAAGGCAAGTGAATTATTAGCTCGCCTCACGGATTTGGAGACATTGTTCAGACTTGCTGGTAATGTCGCCTTCTTACAACAATTTTGTGTTGTTATTTTCTTCTAGTTTTTAGCATGAATTTCTATATGCCTTTGTTGGTGGATGAATTCCACATTAAATTCAGTGAGGTACTTGCATGTGCTTGGCTTTTTTGATGTAGTGTACGCTCTTGATGAGTTGTGATCTCTTGGAGCTTGTATTTATTAGTATAATAGAATGTTGATATGTTTTGCTCCATCAATGTACTAGAATGGAATAGGTCTCCATCTACCTAATCTGCTGTAATTTCACCTTCACGTTTATCTTGACTTCATTGTACTGCAACTAAAACAGGCCATTGTAGTTGGAGCAGCAACTTGGTTGCTAAAACAATGAGAGAAGTCAGTTTTGTTCTCTAGATCTTTGATGGAATGTCGTTAGGACGTGACTTTAAGGACTTCAAAAATTGTCTGCAGGTTTGCTGCCCATGTTAAATGAGATGAACATGCTCGTGAAAATGGCATCCAAGGAAACAATGTATATTTCTGAGTACACAACAGCAAGGAAACTGTGTTGCATGACTCTTGGGTGCTTATACTCTTCTGCACTAGATGTACCATACAATAAAGACAAGTTCTTAGCGTGGTACAAACTACTTGATATTGAAAGTGACAGTCCCAAGAGTTCTCTAAGATACAATAACAAAGGAAATATTTGTATGAAAGTGCATTCAAGATTGATTCAGATAGATCTTTCTGTTTTTAATTAGTAAAAATCAATATTATCTTACTTGATTATGCACCACATGCAGATGTATTCTCCAAAACATCGAATTCGTGGACGGCTTGTAAGGAGGGCACCCGTTCCTAAAACTGATCTAGAAAGCATTACTACAAAAGTAAGAAAAAACCTTAAGGAGGTAGCTGCAGCGGTTTCAAATGAAATTAGAGAGCGCTTCCCACGAGATGAGCTCTTGGAAGCTACTGCCATAGTTCATCTACGATTTTGGCGAAGGAATAAAGAGCTAGAAACAGTAGAGGAGAAGGATAGAGAGCTAAAAAGAATACAGGAGGATTTTAAGGGAAGGTTGAAGATTATTTCTACTCACTTTTGTAAAACATCATCTCAAAATGGCATGGCAGAGATTAATGGCATTTTGGATGAAAAGAAATTGAAGGAGCAGTCTATTTGTTTTGGTGCAACTATGTGGGCACAATGTGAGAAGTTCTCTGACGATGAATTCAAGAAGGATCCAAGAATTATTACAAAGTTGTGGATAATACTTGGCAATAGCCAAGTGCTTTGTGAACGTATGTCAGAGTATTTTAGGCTTGCAGATCTTTGTCAATCATTTATTCTTGGGTCTGTGGAAGAAGAACGAACATTTAGTGCATTAGGCATTCTCAAGAATAAGGTACGTAACAAGTTGACTGAGAATCTAGATAGCAGTCTTCGTATCTATGCATGTAAGTATGATGACACAAATTTTCCTTACGAGAACGCATTGGCCATTTGGAATTCATAGCTTAATAGAAGAAATTATCAGCAGAGGAACAAATCTAAGACTTCACAAGATCTCCATGCTGCTGCGGTTATGTCTCATGAAGAAGACTTGGATGGTTGGCAAGTTTAGATACTTAATTTGCTCCTTCTTAGTAAATTACTACATGTGACTTAGTTCTTGGGCTATGACTATTTGCTGAAACAGGCATAAATAATTTGTTTTTGCACGCATGGTGGACAAGGTGGTCCTAAGATTAAGCATTTTGTACTAGCAGCGGCAGAGTAAGCTTTATTTTTCTTCCCAGAAATATTCAATGTTTGCAAATGTGGAAGACCTGTTGTTACTAACAAGATTTCTTTTGGATCTATTAACTAAAAGATACAATTTTCGAGATTTGCTTGCAGATAAATTTTGAGGCACAATTTAAAACAAGGTAGCATGTTGAAAACATGTTTAAATTGTTAAAGATATAGGTATTTGTCATACCATCTTGAATGGTTCAGTAGCAATTTCGTGAGTCTTACCTCTGTCTTATCTAAAAAAGGTAACAGGTGTAAATCGGTGGTCTACAACTAGCTAAAATCCCTATAAATACAGACTTATCATCACATAACTTCAAAGTGAATATACACTTTCTGAGGTTCTCGCTCTGATGTTCTCAAAGAATGCCAATACTACATTAGTTTAGTCGTTTCAATGTTATTGGGTTGAAAACCAAGTGAAAACAGAGTTTTGATCATTCCTGTCTCTTAGAAAAACATAGCCTTACAATATTTTCTACCTTGAATCACATGCCGGATTGTATAGAGAAAGGATGCATTAAGTTCATCCGGCATGACCCTAATGTTAAAGATTGGTATTTTTCTTATATTTCTAACTTAAGGGGAAGAGGTCGAATTGCAAAGTCAATGCAAATAAAGTTCAAAAAAGAGTGCGAATGCTCTTGCAAATAAAGTTAAAAAAGTCCATGCCTTGCCGTCCTTTATTATTAGAGGAAGAAATGGAAATAGCTCGAAATGGAAATAGCTCGTCGTGGTCGTGGTCCCGCCTATTGATTTTTTGGGTTGCCCCTAGGGGGCAAACCCTTGTTTATATGGGCTTTTGGCATATCCTAGGTATATGCTAGAATATCCCTAGGATATCTTTGGTGACTACTCAAACTTATGATTCATTTGAAACTCTGGGTCACTTACGTTGGTGGGCAGCCGCTCTTCGAACCGCTAACCGGGAGGTGGCCTTCAGAAATCCTATCTTGTCTTCTCTTACGAAAAGATTGTATTTGTAGTAGCAGTTCAAGAAATGTTCTCAACTCTAATACCAAAGATTTGGCCTTCTCAAAATCCTATCTTGTCTTCTCTTAGAAAAGATTGTTTGTGGTTCTGGTTTGCTGCCCGTCTTACTTTCTTAGACTTGCTAATGTCACTCCTTTAATATCATGAAGTTGGTAATGTCACTCCTTTAGTATCATGAAGTTTTCTTTTCTCTGGGGAGCCGTCCACCATTCCAACCTGTTTGTGACTCTTTATCAACAAGGAAGAATGAAGAATTTCTGTTTATTTTTGGCCGCTTAAGGTGTGTTTCTATTATTTTGGATATTCCTTCATTTTTGAGCAAGTTCATGAACAAGTAAAGATACACATTTCTGATCATAATGCTTATGAGTTGCTGTAAGGTTATTGGATGTCTAAAACGGTAACATCTTCCTCTTTAGATGTAATCATAAGAGAACTGGACCATACTCAGTTGACACAAATCTACTATGTCCCTTCTGTCTCTGCTCTTTTTGTGGTTCTCAAGTCTTTCCTTGTATAATTCAGCTAAGACTATTACTTAGCAGGCATGCCTACTTCATGACCATTGTACCTATTTCTTAGTGGCCCTTATAATTTGTAATATATTTTTGCCATAGTCTAGGCACGTTCATTTCTTGTTTATTGTTAAAACATATGTATATGAGATAAACCCAAGATATTGTTTAAGTTGTGGACATTATTTAAGTTTGTATATATGCAGCTCCCATTTAAACCGTTGGAATTGCATTGCTAATCAATATGCAGGTTGCCATTTCATTTATTTTGGTGCTGACAGGCAAGGGGATTATGACTTGCAGGTACTTCTTCGATGCTGTGTTCTATCTCCTATTGTTTGTGCTTCTTACGGTGGTATACGATGAAAGAGTCTCCACCATGCAAGGGAATGGAGGTGGTGATGGTACAATTTGTTGGTGCAATATTCAGATTATTATTGGTACATAGTGGAGTGAGTAATGGGGCTGGTGCAAATGAGAGCTCTAGATCTACTTCCACATCTGGACTATTATTTCATGCTAGCTTATTGCTCTCTGCAATTGCACAAGGTTTAGCATCTCAAGGTAGAAAGGGGCTATCTTGCATGCTGACTTTGTCCCCACCTAAAGAGCGGGCCCTACCGAAGCACTAGCAAATCTAGCTCTACCCGGTGTTTTTTTTCAGCATCGCACATTCTTCATCCACGTAGGCGGGGGGCAATCCTTGCTCGCATCAATACTATTGCTCAACTCGATACAAATGATGACAAAGCTAGGGTAGCTGCCAGAATCGATATTTTCCCCGGTACCTTTAAACGATATCAAGTTTCATGAATTTGAGATTTTCTCTCATTACTCGGATAAGAGTGAGCGGGTTTTGTATGTACGGCGTCTTTGGAATGCTAACTAATTGGCATGGCCTCCGGGATGGCTTTGTTGGACTTGTTGAACCAAAAATTAGATGTCTTTGGATCGACGAGGCCTTTTCTAGAGGTCTTCATTTGTTTCTCATGTCATTATGTGTCCAAAAAATACAAATAATTATCCTGACAATTTTGAAGGTGGCGTTGGTCTCTCTCCACAAGGGGTGGTATGGACTGTCAAGACCATTGCACACTTATTACCTAAGTGTGGTTTCCATGATATTTGGCTCAGAAAAGACATCCTTGTTACATTGTTAAGTTTACTTGGAAAGGGACATCTTGTACATGTGCAGCTATGGGAAGGCAATAATGGAGGGAGGTGGCACTGCAGGAGCTTGTACAAAGATGTATCATTGAAATTCTAGATTTTCCATTCTCGTTCTCATCTACAACATTAGGATCTTCCGCTAATGATGGAGATTTATCAAAGGTCATCAATGCGGTTATACCACAATACCGCAACTCCTTCAAGAGGTTTGAAAACGTGGATCTGTGTGTTTCAATCTCATGTGATGTACTACCCAAGCATATGTGTTACCAGGGTTATTCACAAGTAGTTCAAGCAGTCTAAGATTGCTGTATGGATAAATCAAACTATGCATTAGTAATATGCATTATGAATTCTCCAAGTGAACAAGCACATAGCCAGAAAGAGCTATAATTTTTGAAGTCGCCCCTAATTCAGGGCCTTCTTTATTATATGAGTATATTAGAATTGTTTCAATATGGGGCATTGTTAGTTATCAATAGTTGATCTCATTCATGACTACTAATTATGATTGTTGTGAAATTATATCATGTTTGGGTTGTTCCAGAGCCATGCTGCCCTGCAACTTGTACGGTGCTTGGAGTTGCTTGATTCAAATGATGTTAACAAGCCTGTTGCCCTTGTGTCAAGGATGGTACAGAACTCCAGAGCGTTGGCGATTGAGATAGTAAAAGAAGGTTTTCTGTCTCCAGTTCTTATGGCTAAGTTGATGGACCGATCAAGCCCTGTGAATGTGGTATCTGATGTTCTTATGATAATATCTAACCTTGCTCGAATGTCAAAGGTAAATTCAACCTTGTTCATTCTCATGCAGTTTGATATCATTGTTCCTAATGCGGCATGTGAACTTACGAATTTTATGAGTCCATAGGAGATGCAAATCTGTGACTTTGTCCCCACCTAAAGAGCGGGCCCGCCTGGAAGCACTAGCAAATCTAGCTCTACCTGGTGTTTTTTCTGCACCGCACATTCTTCATCCACAGAAGGCAGGGGCAATCCTTGCTCTGGCATCAATACTATTGCTCAACTCTGATACAAATGATGACAAAGCTAGGGTAGCTGCAGAATCAGTATTTTCCCTGGTACCTTTAAACGATATCAAGTTTCATGAATTTGAGATTTTCTCTCATTACTCAGATAAGAGTGAGCAGGTTTTGTATGTACGAAGTGCTGGAATGCTAACTAATTGGCATGGCCTCTGGGATGGCTTTGTTGGACTTGTTGAACCAAAAATTAGATGTGCTGGATCAGACGAGGCCTTTTCTAGAGGTCTTCATTTGTTTCTCATGTCATTATGTGTCCAAAAAATACAAATAATTATCCTGACAATTTTGAAGGTGGCGTTGGTCTCTCTCCACAAGGGGTGGTATGGACTGTCAAGACCATTGCACACTTATTACCTAAGTGTGGTTTCCATGATATTTTGCTCAGAAAAAGACATCCTTGTTACATTGTTAAGTTTACTTGGAAAGAGACATCTTGTACATGTGCGCTTATGGGAAGGCAAGAATGGAGGGAGCGGTGGCTGCCGGGAGCTTGTACGATGTATCATTGAAATTCTAGATTTTCCATTCTCGTTCTCATCTACAACATTAGGATCTTCTCGCTAATGATGGAGATTTATCAAAAAATTTGTCAATGCAGTTATACCACAATACCGGCAACTCCTTCAAGAGGTTTGAAAACGTGGATCCGTGTTTTTCAATCTCATGTGATGTACTACCCGAGCATATGTGTTACCAGGGTTATTCACAAGTAGTTCAAGCAGTCTAAGATTGCTGTATGGATAAATCAAACTATGCATTAGTAATATGCATTATGAATTCTCCAAGTGAACAAGCACATAGCCAGAAAGAGCTATAATTTTTGAAGTCGCCCCTCATTCAGGGCCTTCTTTATTATATGAGTATATTAGAATTGTTTCAATATGGGGCATTGTTAGTTATCAATAGTTGATCTCATTCATGACTGCTAATTATGATTGTTGTGAAATTATATCATGTTTGGGTTGTTCCGAGCCATGCTGCCCTCGCAACTTGTACGGTGCTTGGAGTTGCTTGATTCAAATGATGTTAGCAAGCCTCAAGGCCCTTGTGTCAAGGATGGTACGTAACTCCGTGGCGTTGGCGATTGAGATAGTAAAAGAAGGTTTTCTGTCTCCAGTTCTTATGGCTAAGTTGATGGACCGATCAAGCCCTCGTGAATGTGGTATCGATGTTCTTATGATAATATCTAACCTTGCTCGAATGTCAAAGGTAAATTCAACCTTGTTCATTCTCATGCGGTTTGATATCATTGTTCCTAATGCGAAGATGTGAACTTACGATTTTTATGAGTCCATAGGAGATGCAAATCTGTGGGAAGCAGTAAGGCATTTCTTAACACACGGTGATCCAAATGTGCGGGCAAAGGTGTGTAATGCTTTAGGCAACATGTGCCGCCATACCCCATACTTTTATGATTCCCTAGTAAGCTATTATTTTGGCCCCGACCGCTTTCCAATGATTATTCGCATTTTGAAAATAAACATTTGCTCGCCGTTTTTTTTACGCATGTCAAATATAATATCATAACTTTGCTTATTGATAGATGTGCGGATCCCGATCGCAATACCGTGAAGTTCGCATGTTTTACGGTAGCTTTACTATATTTGCCATTAATGTAGAATTACGCTAAAAACCTTGCTAATACACACGCTTATGTAGGTTGGTAATGCCGCATATCACAATGTACAACTTTATGATCATCTTTGGCGGCAATTCGCACTTAGCAAATCTTTTATTAGGAGACGAGGAGGATAAAACAAAAGCAAATGTTTGCTGAGCTCTCAAGAATCTTGTTCGAATTCTAATAAGCTCTGCGAGGACATTATATCCAAGGGGTTTTGCGGGTATGCGTGCATGTTGCCTTATTAATAATACTTGTTTCAAATGTTCATAACTTTGGGTGATGGCATTGGTCCCGTGCTTTGATCAAAGTAATTGTTGATAGCTCATTAGCACTCTCACACGAAGGCGAGAAACAAACAATGACTCTCCTTTGAAGATTGCTCTATTTTGTCTTGGCAATATGTGTATTCATGCATCTTGTCGCCAAAGATTTGCGCTCTCCGTAGTCATTCTCTCGTCTTTGCTTCATCTCCGAAAATCAGCAGATCCAACTATCATCAAGTACTTGAACAGGATTACAAATAAGTTTCCTGATATTTCAGTTCACCCTAAATAAGCTTGCAGTTGCCTAATAGAAAGAAACACAAGTTTCTGGGCCGAAAAGCAGCAATGTTCCTGCATTGTAAAATAAACACATGAAATAAATAGGACTATCAGGATAGTAAAATTTCATTTTGTCAAAATAGCCGTTTAAACAAGATTACACTGTAAGTTACGACTTTCGCTTCAGTAAATCAAAATGATGCCAACAATTTATTCAAGTAATACCATGCATTAGAGACAATGAATGTTCGTTGGTCCGTAGGGCACCAGCCAGCGGGTATAGCTTCAAAATCAATGAAAATCAACGAATAGTTGATGTGTGGAAAACGTGCCCTAAGTCATTGTAAGTTGGAGGGGTGACATATGTCTAAGGGTGGAATCATACCTGTGCCCGCCCATCTCCTAAATTTTCCTTCGGTGGGCAGGGTGTTATAGTGGCAAAGGCACCGATATCACACTATTGCCTGCCCTTTGAGAGCCACGTAGGAATCCATGCTGGACATACAAGCCCGCCAGAAGCAACGAGGAGAACGCTCAGGTCTGTATTTGCTGCCTGTGATGAACATACATGGCCTGCATATGCATCTTGCAAAATGGTTTTGTAGTAGCCAAATACCAATTGTTTTTAGTGACCAGTTGGGGATCTGCAGTTGTTTATGCAATCAATTTTATAAAAGCCAAGATGTTGAGACTTCTGCAGCCAGGTTACCTCACAAGTAGCATCATATGATGCCTTATGCTTCTGTGCTGGAGGAAAATGAAGTGTATTATTTGTCTTCTAAGACTATCGGCTCAATAAAAAAGCAGAATAGTCTAATGAGTTAGTATTTCATCAGCCACTCCCTCTAAATCTCCTATGTCATCGGCAGCTAATTGTATTTATCATCTGATATATCATCTCCATTGAAAAACTTGATAGGGACAGAGAGTATATATGACGATGGTGTGGTTGCACATCATGATGTTATGAGGATGATCTGGTTTAAGGTTAAGCGTAAACAAAACCCATCAGAGGGCAACCCCTCGTGCGCAGCACCTTGTTATTTTAGTTAGTTAGTTTTAGTGTCCATGGATATGGATATGAGGATATTAGTTGACTAAGGATATGAGCTTAAAATGTTTTTCGTTTTCAATTACGAGGTAACTATCCTTAGGTGGTTCCTTCATAACCAAATTATTTGGGTAATTATTGAGCTAGGCTAGACCATTATGTATTTGTTATGCAAGTATGCTTGCTTGTATAGGTATTCAACTTGAAATTTTAGAATACATTCTATTGACAATGCATCTTAATATTTTGTAAAAGGCGCCAATTAATTTATTAAGACTCGAAGATGTTTGTTAAGTTGTGAGCATCGTCCCTCACTAACTTGTAAAAATCTACCTGGATTGTTAGCATTGGTGCACGTTGGACATAATTTGTTTGTAGAAAAAAGTAATGCATCTAGACACACCAATGAAATACCCATGCCGAAATATTGTCTTGCCACAACATTCATAAACTATCTTATAGTATACAAATAGGCCTTTGCCTTTTGCATTGAAATGCAATTTCCCTATTACTTAGACTCATTTTTGGTGCATTTGTTTGAATTTCTATTTTTGGTCAAGGATTAAAAAGTTGTGAGTTGTGGTGTAGTTGACTATATTCTATAATCCTTTTATTTTTCGTAGCTATCAAACCAAGTCTGGCAAAGCATAATTTGATCATGAAGAAGCGTAGCAAATCTCACAATAATAACATGCAACCTCTCGGCCTATTGACAAATACTTCTACACATTTTCTTTGTTGGGCACAACCTATAGCTAACACAATTCCCCATTGGCTATTTTTTCTCCACGCATGTCTTATTCCGTGGGAATACTTGTTCCATGTTTGCACGATAGACAAAGTGAAGTTCATGTTCCAATTCATGACGCCCATGCATGTGCTCGTCCTACTAGGTTCTAGGCATGCCCATGACCCATGATGCCTAGATGCATGCACAGTTTGTTAAAGAGATTCTCAATAAATACTCATTAGAGCTAAGCATTGCAAATGCACCATGTGCTCATGTATATTGACTCTAACTTTCAAGCATTTGATGTGAATGCTAGAAGATTCGCCTCATGGATTATAGAATTTATTAAGATTTTTTGGACTTTCGCCAAGTTGGCTATTCTCATTTGACAAATATTCGCCAAAAAAAAATCATATTCTAAGGGTAGGAAAAAATTAGAGACAACACTAGTAGTGGTAAGGGTAAGGTGTTTGGGGAGCTCAAACTAAGGTTTGAATCCATCAAACAACATAAAAAACAATTTAAAGCCCCTCCTTGACAGCCGAGCATGCAATGTGAGTCGTAGGATCTTGCATCCCATCAAGGGCTGAGATCGCGTCATATGGCATATATCTAAATCAACGTGAGCCTTAGACCAACGATCAGGATTGCCCAACGTGGTGGATCTCACAGATCGACGATCAAAATCAAAATCAATAGGGACCGTTGGATCGTCCACCTCATCTCAACTGACGGTTTAGATGCGCCCAAATATATCAAATCTCCACCAGCCAATTTGGGCCGCCAATTTCCATCCTCGACGTCCAGGATCGCAAATTGTGTGCGTAAGTCTGATATAAATATATATAGTAATATATCATATGATTGTCTTAGGACATAGCTGATCCCGCAGATCCATGACCTCTTGAAGGTATGACATATAAATGAAGACTAGTAAACGTGTGCCCGGCATTGCCGGGCTAAAACGTCGGGCTAATATCTTGACATATATTTTTACTCGCACTTTACGTCTATATTTGCAACTTTTGGCAACATCACATGATATTGTGAAGAATTCTTGTCAAAGAGACTATTGGTGGGTGCACAAAAAATTGCATTGTTAAACCTAACCCACTTTAATATGCTTCGTTAAGTTGGTTCGTGCAAGTGAGGAACTAAGTGAGTAGAATATATAGCATAAACCAACCAAGAACTTATCAGAAATATATTAAGTTGCAGCATCTTTATTTATCAGAAACAAATATTACATTGATCTAAAGACAC
The DNA here is from genome assembly GCA_021234155.1 of Isoetes taiwanensis. Taxonomy (NCBI): domain Eukaryota; kingdom Viridiplantae; phylum Streptophyta; class Lycopodiopsida; order Isoetales; family Isoetaceae; genus Isoetes; species Isoetes taiwanensis. Next base: position 2,867,094 of record JAJEKV010000098.1, on the reverse strand, counting down.
AAATCTATGTGTCGCATATGCTGGGAAAGGCATAAGAATATTGTTAGAGGTTCTTAGCAACATAGTGCCTTGTGAGAGGTGGCACAAACCACCTTCACCACTCTCATATTTATCAAAGTATGCAGACAATACACACATTATCACTATGTATCAAGCATGTAGAAAAATGTAAAAACACACATTTACATGTTCATATGGAAAGCTTTTATTTGAACAGAAGACAACCAAGCACTATAGCATATGTTTTAAAACGAAAGCATAGAGTCTACCAAAATGTGCAGCTTCATCTAAAGAAAGAAAAGGAGGAACAGAGCAAAGAGAGTTATACATGTTGGAACCTTCAGCAACATTCCAGTTATTATGCGGAAAATATGCATATCAACGTGCCTTTTATGATTTTTTCATTGAAGGATCTTTACATGAAGTCAAAGCCGGAGCAGAACGTATATTCCTGAATGCTAAGGCTACTGAAACCCATTCCATTAAAAAAGTAAATACTGCAAAGTTTTAATAATCGTTAGTTACCTGGTAAATTTGAGGCAGTGTTAACTTCACCAGCCCAATTCCATAGCGAAACTGCATAGCAAAAAGGATTATAGAACTATTGAAGCTAGGTTAAGTCTAGGCAGTATCACTGTAGCAACATAAAATAGAAGAGCAATGGCCCGATGCTTATCTTGCTGTATTTTCAGAAATAAAAAAAGAGAAGCTATGAGAATGAATAGTCCGCAACATTAAAGTCATGAAGATCAGATGACCGATTTAGGCAGGTATTTTACTAACTATAAATGACTCGCAGACTATTCCACAAACAAATCAGTAACCTCTAATACATTACAACTTACCTCAAACTTACCTCGAGCTGCTCAATGCTTCTATTATTTGTGACCTTATGGAAATATGCATAAACAACTTAAAACTCACCTACAATTGATTAAAAAAACCCTTTGCAAGAGCTGGGTAAAAGCGCAATAAAAAGAAAACTTTCAACAACATAAGAAGTTTACCTGCAAGCTGAATTCTTTTCTTGCTGTTGCAAACAAAGCAGGAACTTTCTTCATACATAAAATGATGAGTGGCCTCACGAACTCACTTCCTTGCTTGCTTCTACAATCAATCTGCCCAGACAATCATAAGAGTGGAGCAGTGAATGGAAGATGATACTGAGCCTCAGACTTTCTACTTTAAATGCCTGAGATGTTTTACCAGCAGCATGCATAACACAGTCTACCAAAATGAGAAGAAGCATGAAATAACAGTCCAGCAAAATGAGAACGAATCTGGCCTGCATCAAAAATCAAAATACCAACATGTGGATGTGTCATGAACCTGCAATAAATTAGTCATCTGAATAATTACCTTGAAAGAGTGAATAGATGAATGATGAGAAGTCTTAATCTGCCAGTCTATAGAAGCAACCCAAACGTTTTACCGAAAAACTAAATTCTTTACCACATTCTATATACTTAAACCATTTCGATCATCTGATCCTTTTCAAACAGGCTTTATGCAGAGCAGGTGCATGAAATACATCTATGGACTTAGGAAAAAGTCCTTTTTTGCATCGCCATCATCACCCGATCAGTGATCTAGCAACTTATCAAAAGGTGAGATGCATATATGATTCGAAGCCACAAAAGCCAGAAAAAAAAAATCTTATCAACAGGCCGGAAACCCCAGCTCTAAACAGAATGGAGGACAATGTTGTATGTAAAACCAGTGCCACTGGAGAAGAGAAGATTTCTAAGATTTAATCGTGCAAGTTTTTTGTGAAAACAGAGAGGAAAACGGAAAGAAAAAGTCGTAGCCATGCATCCGCAGGTTCAAAAACTTGCTCCACACTGATTTGCTCCTACGATTTACAATAAATGCACAAAAATGCAGATTAATCCATGAAAATACACAGATAAATGCACCATGAAAATGTGCTGGGAAAAGGAACAAGGCCGAATATCTTGGATGTTGCATGCCACGAAAATTTTGGTAGAAATATTGAATGCCAAGAATGCAGCTAGGAGATGAAGACATCTTTAGCTCCCGTTCAAAACACACAAAATCTGATTCATACAATGCTTACTCAGGATGGGGAACAACGATTTTGGTCATAGATGCATCCACCCGGCTCAAGGATAAGCTTAGAATGCTGTAGGCTGAAATATTGCCGAAATGGCCAAAGATCAAATAAAAAGATGGAGAATGAGATTAGCTGCGAGATCCGACGTGAGATTACCAGTAGATCCGGCGTGAGCACCTATCTGTGAGAAAAAATGGAAGCTATGAATATATACTTTGGCAAACTTCCGGAAGAAAGGTTGAAGAAGCTATGAATATTTTGTCACGAAATCTTGCAATAATATGAAATCTTGTAACGAAAAATATTGTAGCTCTACACATTTGATACGAAATCCGGCACTCCTTGTAAGAGGATAGAAACCTAGACTTCGGATGTGCTTAAGGTTGAGTCTCTCTTGGAGCTAGAGCCACTGCAAAATGTTTAAATCCGGCATTTCCTGAAGCAATCCATCCAAGGAAAATAGAGGAATGATGAGATCCTTAAACCTAAGCAAGGCAGTTTGCATTGCCGTAACGTAAAGCCAACCCAACGGGCCAATCCACCACCGCCCCCTGAAATTAGCTGCTTGGGCGTTGCGAAAATGTAGTTCCAGAGAAAAAATTGCCGGAAGAAGTGAGTAGGCCAGAAAATGCCTAGTGACGCCGAAAAAGGGTACACCGGCATCAGAAAAAAAACCCAAGAAACATTTTAAGTAAGTAGACTAGAATATGTGTGCCTCGCGTTTCCGGGCTAATGTTCATCCTTATTGTGAAAATTTTCCAACACCATTTTATGTTGATACTGGTGAGAATGGAATGATTCGCTTTTGTAACTATTTTTATTATTGAAATTGTCTAATGATAGTGTCATCGATGTATTTATTACCAATAAATGTGCCCGACGTTGCCGCGCTATATTGTCACGCATAAATAGGGCGGAATTTATAAAGAAGTCCTTAAGTGCAATCATTCAATCAATTAATCCGATGCTAATTCTACCCTAGTTGTTCAAAATGCCATTTGTTTAATGATCACATGGATTAACTTTCTCTACATAGGAAACAAATTGTGCAAAAGACCACAAGCATGTGCCCGACATTTTCGCGCTAATGTACTAGCTCGCCTTTTTACTTAGCCTTTAGTCCATATCCATATCTGCAACTTCCAACACCACAACATTTTGGCCAGTAAACATGCATCGGGCATTGCTGCGCATAAGTTGGGGTTGAATCTCCACGGCTTGTGTTTAGAAATGTAGATTGCATGAAGCCTTGCTTCATGAATTTCTTAAACTGCTAAAATGTATAAACGTGTGATGTATATCTAAACATATATAAATCATTCTCAAATTTTTCATTTTTGTTCGTCGTTCACTCGATTTTTTCTGCGCCGCAATCCTGTTCTATATTTAAGTGCCACGTATCCCATCTATGTCCTCGTATGCCACGTATCTCATCTGTTTCGTCGAATGTGGATAAGATAGACAGATTCGCAGATCTTCATAGCTTGATCCGGCATTCGCATTCCTGACCAGTAAGCACTCTAACTCTCCGCACATGCGATCTGCCATAGAAAATTTCAACAGAGACATAGCCATAGCCAATTCCGGCGGTCTACTCAAAAGGCAAATAGGAAAGAGAGCGGCCAGATTCTAGAAAAACCCTGCGCCCTGTGCGCCCTGTTCTTATTGTTCTTATGAAACTGCCGGATTTGCTATTTCTTGCTGACTCCAGTTGCAACTAATGTTTCGGCATCAGCAGAAAATGATGTGGAAGCAGCTATGACAGAAATTTCATGTGGAATCAGATGCACCGCTATAGCCAGTGTCGGATGCATGCGTATTTAAGATCCCAGAGCTCCATAAACTGCAGCATGTTTGGGGGACCAGAGCAAGCAATTAAGCTTAAAATGCGAAACAAAAGAACCCAGAAACGTGCAAACAAGTTTAGAACCCAGAAGCTTAGACTCTAGGGCGGGCAAAAATTTGATTCCGATTCTTATGAACCAACTCCACTGAGCAGATTTCTCAAATGCTTTTAGATAGCAATATCAAACAGGCAGGAAAGTGATACGGCTTCAAGAATTTACAACAAAACAATAATCACAGAATGAACTCGAACAGCTAATAATCAACAAAATCCAGCCTTCATGGCTAAGCTCTCCACCCAACCGGGCTGTTCCAGAGCAAGAAATCCAGAGAAAGACGGAATATGTGGAACAAATTAACACTAAAAAATCCTCTTTAGCAAATTCTCAAATTAGTGGAAAGGCTATGAATTTGGGTTTTCCCAGATCACCACGATCTGCCAAGAATTTCACAGTAACGAGCTTGGATTCCCCTGCAAAAAGAATTAGCTGAGGCCGGATCAACAGGGCCGGAATTAGTCTAATGATGTCGGAGTTGGTCTTGGAGTTACTGTAGCGCGTCCAAAGATTACTGTAGCAGAGAATTGTTGTCGCGTTTGTCTCTATATGCTGCCGGCCAGGTGCTCAGCCCCTTTCACGTTGCCACTATTACTCTTTTATATAAGGTACTAGAAACGTGTGCCCGGCGATGTCGGGCATTAGTCGTGGACTTGTGGAATGCATTTATGGGCATTAGTCATGGTCGCATGGCATTGTGAGTTGGTCTATGTGCTCAAGTATTTGCTTTGGTGTTGTATTAGATGTTATTTCAATATATACCATTGTGAAGAGGGCCCATCGATATTTTGAACCTTTAAACTTTGAATATATTTATTATAAAGTCGATATAGAAACTAACGCTTCACATCCATCATGCTTATTACTTATTGGACATATTATTTCTCACCTAATTTGAATTTACATTTTATGCACGTAGATTTTTTAAGGCATTTTTTGAAATAGACCCAAGGACTTCAACCCTAAATTGACATCTGTGCTGTGGTGCATTAAACACACTTGTATCTTGTAAAGGAATGCCAACTGGTCCCCCAAAATAGGGTCCCATGTGGCATTCCTCTATACATAAATTGGGCAACTCAAATATGGCGTTGTTTTGTCTAAGTTGAGCATATTCCACAACACATTTTGGCATGTCTATAATCATAAAAGCTGACATTCGATGCAAAATGAAGAGTATGGATTGACTGGCCGTAAGGAATGTGGTTAAATACATCCGTAAGGCTTATCTAGAAAATAAGTTTCAGTTGTATTTGTTGAATAGCATTACTGAGGTTTATAAATGCTCTTGATATGGGAAAAGAAAACTTTGAGTGCACCTCAAAGTAAGAAGGGCCCAAAAGAGACAGACTCATAGTGCAAGAGTTCAATTGTTTCAAACATCTAAATGTAAATATCATCTAATGTAAGCTTATGTCTTGTGTGCACTACAACATCTCCATTATTATGGAGGACATCTCTAGTACGTAGTGCCATGTAAAAGAAAGTGGAACTTATGATGTGCCTTCACCACTATTGATTTTAAAATATATACAAAATTGGACACAGCTTGACATACTTTGTCTGCAAAAACATATTTGCAGGCATTAGGACATGTATTTGACATATTTTCAGGCATTGGGGACATGTTAGAAGCATATTTCTTTTAGATTAGAACTAAGAAGTGATAATTTTAAGGGCTCCAAATTTCATACAACTATCGCTAAGTCTGCCAAGTTTTTGAGGATCAAGGAAATAAATGTACACCATGTTGTCATAGACACCAACATCTAAAACTCAATCAAAATATATCAAATGAGAAAAACTCAATACATTTTTCATTATGATCTTTTAAGGAAAAATTCATTCTAATATGTCATTAGCTCTATACAATAACTCTTTCTGACTTGAATCCTATAATCTAATTGTCAGCAAGGTTTCTATATTCATGCATTAAATTCCAAGATACCGATGTTGAATTGAATGCCAGAATTTCTAACAAAACTATTTGTGAACAGTGATTCGGTCAAAGACCAAATGAATGTCATGTTTTAATGGTTTCAGATATTGTTTGAAGTTTAAAGTAAATATATGCGTTGAGAGTCTCTATACGAAACAAAAGCAGTCGGCAATTGCTGAATTGTGTTAACCTTACTTCCTTGCATGTCGGTTTGTGCAAACCTTCCATCAGGTTGCAACGACCACTTGCTTCTTGTGGTTTTAACATCATATGGCTATTTTCCCTCAATGGTTTTGGCTGCAAAAGCTTTTACTGGATCTACTACATAAACTATTGGATCTACTGAATGAGCTTGTATTTAACAGTGTGAGAGCTGCAATCATATCATTTGAAAACCTGTGAACATCTGAACATTAACATTACCGTTAACATATGAACATCCGCAACTAATTTCAGATGGTAGACCTGCTTATTTGTTTCTGCTTATTTGCTTCTGTAAGAGTATGATATACAACTGTGACAACATTTTACCTGACAAAGCAACATGGTAAATTTGGACAGAGTTAGGTGGCAAATTCACCACCACAACTATGACATACAATCTAAGTGCATGTGAACACAAATTATCTGAAAGAAAAAAGGATGCCAAACACGTTGGATCCACCTGATGTTAGCTAGCTGACATTACACTTCATAATTTAAGAAGATTCCTACATTTGAAGCAATAAGAAAACACCCTCAAGAACAACCCTATTTGCGTTCATCACGCAATTATCCACCATTTTTCTTAAATGGCAAGTTAGATTCTCAACTTACCAAGCAACCATTGTAGCATCGTCCTTAGCAAACTGATGCAGGTTGGCCTCCAAAATCTTTGGAATTGACAGCTTGTCTGCAAACCTAAGTACAATAGTTGCCTGCAGATACTCATTCTTAGCAGTTTGAAGTTCATTTTCAATGCCAGCTGGAGTATACACACGGACCTCTAAATGTACAGGAACAATTTTCTGATAACAAACATTCACCTTGCAGCCTTACGGAAGAATATAAATGCTGGGAAATAAAACTTAACCTTTTTGCCTATGCAGATTTCTTCAAGAGATCCCGTACAACTTCTTGCGTATTTGTCACTTGAGTGCTCATCTTTGAACTTTTGTTTCAAATGTTTGCCAACATGAGGCTTAAAATCCTTGGAAGCATTTGAATGGTCATGGAATGCCTGCAAATCCGACAGTAAGTAGATTCAAAAAATACAACTCCAAACATAATCTGAGCATCAACATAGCCTGACAGGAATGTCCCTGTTACAGTAGCAATGAACACTTCTAAAACTTCATGTTGCACTTCAGAAACATCAAATATGCCAAACTTAAATGGTGTATAAAAAAAAGTAGACAATTCTAATGATGTCGAAATCAAGCATTCTTCATTGAAGGATCTCAATGCTCCCGCAATAAAAAAATAGATTCCTGGCCTCATTGATTCAGAACCAAACCATACCTTGAGATAGTCCTCCAGCACTTGACCTGCTAGAGGCTCCTTGCTTTTCTTCGACTTAAAAGGCATTCCATATAGACTTTAAAGTACACTTCATGCTAGGAGTGTATCGGTTCTTCAGTTTTGATACTTTTCCTGCTGCAGTGTTCTAAGTCACTCCCAACCCTTGTCTGCCAACAGCAATTGAAAGATTATGATAACAACCAGATAAGCACTTAATACTACACATTTCACTGTCATCACTGCAATACTCAGGACAATTATGAGTAGATTGTAAATGCATGCATAGAGAAAAAGTGCAAGATGCACCTCTCTATATGGCATACATGCAAATAGATTTAGTTGAAAAAATGGAAAATGGAACCAAACCAAATACAAAGAAAAAGGATTTTTAGTTACTCACCTCATAAATTTTAAATTTGTTTCCCGTAGCCCATCCAGAACCTATTGCCACTTGGTTATATGTCAAGAGATGGCTATAGTAATCAGATGCATCATGTTGCATCTCACCTTGGAAATTTCAACACTTTACAACTCTCGAAATTGGTTTGAAAATTTTGGATTTGTCACATGAATCTGGAAAATGGACAAAAGTTGAGCCATATATCTAATTGTTGATCATTTATTCTAACAGGTGCAAGATGCAGGAAACCTTAAAATAAGCCATATATTGGAGACTCTTGATGCAAGTATGATATTTTTCTTCCTGCAATGAAAATTTACTGCTGCAATATAAGTGCAGCTAGAAAAGCAGTTTAGTACCATGTCGTTGAAGCTGCAGAGACATTAAGCAACTCAGAACTATGTTATTGAAGCCATGCAAACTCAAAGCACATATTATGACCTATTGCACATAGACCCGCAGCATTTAGCATACCATTGCTCTCAACAATCATTGCTTTACAGTACTGTCACATCTTTACATATTCACATCAAAATATATATTTCCAGTTATTTTTTTAATCATGAAACATATCAACCTCATTCATCTCTTATATCTTGAAACACATATTAACCAGCTTAACAAAACATGGAAATAAGAAAAAAACATGCAGCAAAAGATTGTAGGTTGTAACTTTAACTTTAGCATTCTAGTTGAGAAAACTTACCAATTGAATACATCTTCGGTGGATTTGGCTATAAATCCTTCTATGTGGACTCATTTTCACCATGGATAAAATGGCTGTGCCTATAAGAAAGTAGAAGCAATTCAGAAAAAAAATCCAGCAAAAGAATACAATGATATGATACAAATAATATGCCAAGGCTTATCACCCGTCTAACTTAATGTAGTAGCTGGCTGTAGAATATGGATAAGGGTGATTAGCACTTATAGACTCTGCCCTGTAAAAATAATTACATGTGTATATTTGCAGATTAAGAATAAAAAGAAAGGCTTCTTAACAAATTTAACATTTGCATTACATGCATAAACATCGACATTTATGAGACATAATTCTATATAGCATAGAGGCAAAAAGACTACCATGAAGTAAACAATGCAGACTTACCTAGTTATATTGGATCTTGTTAAGCAAATCAAATGGAGCACGAACACAGTATAATCATAAAATTGTGTACCTGCATATCTTGCGTTCTTATACCATTCCTTATGCTGCACAATTAAGATGCAGAAGAATCAACCAACGATATCTGATAAGCACATAGCTCACAGAAGGCCAGCGCATTTTATATCTGCCTAAGACATAATATAGTTGATTTTACAAAGCTCCAGACCCCAAACCTATGCTAGACCCCAAACCTATGCTAATCCCCTTCCTAGAAAAGAAAGATGATAAGAATCAAACCTGTTTTAATAAAATAATGGACGTTTTAGAGGTCATAAGAAGTTGTTGTACCTCATTTCCCATTCATCCTTCTTTATAGCAATCACCATAGCTATGGTAGTTCCTGCATGAAATGGCTTCTTCTGTTCGATGATATGCATTGAATCTCTGGAGGCGATCTGAGCTCACGTTCCTGATTACCACCATCCTTGATATAAACACCACCAGCAGTTAAGAGGGCACAACATATTGTTTAAGAAAAAATAGGTCACCATTTTGCGACCTCGCTTATTTGATCTTGATCTTAAACTGCAAAAATCCATAAAACAGTTGCATCTTCATTCGCAACTTCATGCCCACGCTGCAAAGATATCCTGCCGTGATGTTGGTCTCCAAGAAAAGGATTAAAAAAAGGCTTCAATGAAAACTATCTCGGCTTTCAGGAGCACCATAAGGTGAAGAAAGGAAAGAAGGATTAAGGGAGAATCGCCACAAAGCCATACTCATTTTTAAGCCCTTCCAGCTTTGTTTCAGAAGCCAGGGGAAGGAAGATGCAGCAAGGAAGGAAAAATCCGATATGTAGAAGCCATAGAAGTCCGGTCGAGAGCGAAATGTGAATGTTTGAAATAAAGAGGCGAAGGGCAATGCCACCCGAATAATGCCGCAAGGGGAAGAGGGAACGCCGCATCCGGCGTTACATGCGGCGTTCCCGCACAGAAACCAAAGCCCTCTCAAAATAAAAAAGAAGATATTGCAAAAGGTATAAAGGTTCATTGGCATAAGAAAATAGTTCACCTTTATTTATAGTTTTGATGCCTTTTAAGCGAAGATAAGTTTCCTATTTTAATACCGTCCCCTTTAGCCCTATTTAAACAAAATGCCTTTATTTCCTTAAGGTCCATGTTGCTTAAAAAATAAATGCCCTTGCCCTTTTTAAACTTTCTCAATGGTATTAAAAAAGGTCACCCTTGGCCTTTTATCTAGCCTTTTATCTAACTTTAATGACTATTGGGTAATTCTTTTGGTCTTTCTTTCTCTTCTCATGCTCTACAGCCGCTCCCCCGAGCACCACCATATCAAAAAGATCCGAGCAAAGGCAACTTTCGATAGGGAAATTTTGTGGCAACTTTTGCACACAACAGTTTTGGGAGTCGAGAGACAGAGGTGTGTTTTGGAGTGAAGGACCAGAATACACTGATTTATCGGATATCTAATTTACCTGATAAATATCTGTGTTAGCCGGTATTGATTGCTGCATTAACCCTTGGAAGTGTTGCCTCAGAGCAGGGGAACTCTTGCTCTATTCTAGCATGAAGCCATCGCCATCTTGCGGAATGGACCGTTCGACATCCTTACGCCATAGCCGGTTTTCAAAGCTACTATTTCCTTAAAGAATCATCGAAGCTGCCAAAAAATGGGCCTTGAAGCTGTTTGTTATCTCACCTAATGACGTTTTCACAAAACCATTAGTAAAGTTTCTCAACCTAATGGTTCATAATTCATTCATTTTGTGATTCAAATCTTTCAAGCTTAGACATTCAAAGACTACGGTTTTGGTTCGTTTCAAAACTCATGCCATTTTGGCTTGATACAAGTGCACATTACTCAACTGGGCACACAAGGAAAACATATTTTGACTATTATATAATGTTCCAAGTGCTTACCCCATCAAAATTGTCATCATCATGTTAATCAACACACAGTTTGAGGACATCTATTGGTCATACCATTAAAATAAATGTCTCTGTATGTTCTCTCAACTGGCACAAAACCAATAACTCTACCAGTATTCCCCTTTAACAACTAATCTAAATACAGGGAAGTCGAGAAAGAGAAATGTTCGCGGCGGCCTTGGCCGCCGCGATAAATTTCTTGTAGACAATAATTTGTATTGTTCTACTATGTTCTAATCAATGCTAGTGAAAATGTAGATGGAAAATATAAAACAACTAATCTCATAATTTGGTTTCATATTCATTTAGCTTCACCAAGTGACATTGTCTAAATTAGTAGTACAAGAAACTTATCGCGGCGGCCAAGGCCGCCGCGAACGTTTCTCTTCCCCAACGCCGCGAACGTTTCTCTTCCCAAACTCGTCTATACATGCTAGAACATGCAGAATTTGAACCTGCATTTTATTGCCTTGTGTTCACTGCCCATACGATAGAAGAATATTGACCATAACGACTCGTTACGAAAGATGTTTTGCATTAAATCAAAAGAATCTAAGTTCCGAACATACAAAAAGAATCTAAGTTCCGAACATACAAAAATTGGACTGTGTTTGAGCATGGGGAATTCTAACCTCTGTAGTTTAAGGAGCCCTATAAATACTGCTCCATGGATAGATTTAAACTTAAGTCTTTAGGCCACTCGAAGCAAAATAGAAAGGCACTGTGTATTAATAGTCATCGTAAAGCCTATGATACTGACCCTGGAAGTAACACACATAATAGATTTTAAATTATTAAAATCATGCAGCATATCATGAGAGAGATTTAATGTGCTGCGAATCATCTATTTATATACATATCATGAGAGATATATAAAGTATTGTCAATCATCCATTGATGCATTCTACCAGTTAGCCCTTACAACTTATCAATAGGAGTATTCTACCAGTTAGCCCTTACAACTTATCAATAGGAGTTTAGTGAGGAAATTCTCTCCAAAAATATTCTATCACATGGCATATACACCTGCTGCAGATCACCTACAGCTTAGACCAGCCTAGCACATTGCCTAGCCAATATACCATATCATAGCTCAACTAGACCAGCCTAGCACATTGCCTAGCCAATATACCATATCATAGCTCAATTAATACTTATGTTTCTATGTGCACAAAGCAAGCAATAGCAAGCACACACTAAAGTCTAACAATTAGCACCTGACAACCTCCACTAAATCAACCAACAATTCAATGGCAATCCTTGCAGCACCGAGAATAAACAAAAGCTAACAAACCCTAGCAATAATAGAAGATCATATTGCCACAAAAGATTCAGCATATAAGCATATCCATGGAATTATGAAAGAAGAAGATCGGGCCAAAGGAAGCGTAGATGTAGTAGATGTAGGCTCCTGGTAACCAGCATATGCCAGTCTTTGATAAATATGACATTTGCACATATATATTCTGCAACCAAGTGAAAAATTTTGCTCATCATGAATATTTGTCTATAGAACCCAATTGCATCATATACCTTGAGCACCAAAGTTTTTAAGAATTGGACAAAGTTTTTGGGACCTTATTGTGGACATGTTGTCTAGATTTTTAGTTTGTTTATGAGACATGCCTTTGCACTTGGTGATCAATATTTAGGTAAAATTTAGGTACTTACAGGAAACATTCTTTTTTGCAGCATCGGGCATCAATCCTGGACATCTCACTTTTTTCGTTTTTGTGGTCGGGTGATTGCATTGGCCTTGATGCACGGAGTGCAGTTACATATTATTTGTTGTTTCCTTCTTCAAACAGCTAGCAGGTGTTCCCATAAACTTGGGAAGATGCTAAATATGTAGATCCATGTCTGCATGAAAGTTGTAATGAAATGTTGAACATGGATGCTGAACTGCTGGATTCAGATGCATTAAGCCTAAATTTTGTCACAAAACCGTAGAACTGTGTCCTGGAGGCATGGATATGATGGTGAACAGCTGTAATAGGTTGGACTTTGTGAACCTTCTAGTGCGACAAAGACTTGGAAGGTCTGTCACACAGCAAGTTAAATGTATCATATACTTCTTTCTGATAATAGCTACTTCATGTCATTCATTGGCACTCAGTATCAAAAACTAATAAGTTCATATGCTACAAATAACAAATTTTCTGTCTGCTTGCCTTGGTATTCTGCTGAGATATGTCATTGAACACCATTTCTGCATCTTCCAAACGCTGTGCAACCATGAAAGACTTTGAAAATCTCAATAGGAAAACTTAAAATCCATATTTAATATTATAAAGCTTAATAGAATCATTATCCTGTTTATAAAGTCACTGGAAGGGGACAACACTAAGATTAATATGAGTTGCCATATTAATATCTTTGTTACTGCTAAAAGGTGTTATGATAGAGTTCAACTTAGATATTCCAGTTCTTAACTAAGAGATCAAGCCAATCTCAAGGAACTTCATGTGGCAATGATCTGATTTTAAGTATATATGGATAATACTGAAGATGGCAAGATCAAACTATGGAAAAAATCTGATTGTATCACGGGGCCTTGTTGGTCATGTAAAAAAGGAGAAAAGGCCACATAGGTGATTTTGACCGATTATGTTTTCTCGGATTGAAGAATTATGCATGATCATTAAACTAGATGCCTTCTAATCTCGGCGTTGTGTTCAATGAATTCTCCGGCTATGGACAATATAGTCTTCACGCCACGTCATTTTCGGTCTAGTAAAATGAACTATATCAATTGTGTGAAGAGGTTGCCGGGACTCATGTGCGAAATTATAGAAGAAATTGGCGAATCTTGAAGATAACAACTAACCTTGGCAAGTGATTGATAGACCGAGCCCCTTGGTCGAGAAATCCTCAAGCAATTGGCGATACAAAGGCGTTACAATTGGCCCTTAGCCCCGCCGCCGGATGAAGCGGCTTATCATCAATAAGGCTCTGTTGAGAGGAGGTTCAATCAAGTAAATTATGCCACACAAGGGTATCATTACGCCTTTGCTTCTCGAGATACCGTATACTGTTCCAAACACACGGCAACTCCCCGAACACCCAAATAAGGAAGCACGTAGATATCAAGCCCTCTTCCTGGTGCAATATCCTCCGACATTTTCTGGAGCTTGGCCTGAAAATCTTCTTCCCACATTTGATGAAGGACTTTGAAAATCTCAATTAGATCTTGTTCTCTGTTCTCTACCTCCTACACCTAATCCCCTGAGTAATTTTTACCCTAATATAAGCCCCACTCACGGGGATCCTACGCCATCGTAATCCTTGGTCACTACAACGAAAGATGCAAAGAAAGCGAGTTGGATCTGCCATAGCGAGTTTAAACGAGGTCAAATCCACGGATATTATTTTATGGGCGCCCATTTGGGTAGCTCATTTGGAGCAATGCGGTTCTGCGCATATCCGAGCAGCCAGAATCGTGCCTTGCCTGGCCCCCGATTGAATACATGGAGCTCATATTTTCGGCTGGATTGGAATGCCAATACCTACATTCTAAAATCATCCCAAGTGCTGCTAATGCGGCCACCCAAAGCGGCCAGAGAGGAATGGGAGCGGCGAGCACGAAACAGGGGAAAAGACCGTCATAGCCGCCGTAAATGCACGATAAGTGCTTGCACATACGTCTTATACTACATACCACCTGTCAGCAGAAGGGCTTCTCAAATAAATAGTTTTCAAACAAATATTATCAAACAAAAATTGACACTCGATTATATACGAGTGATAGTTGCATAATTTTATTCTTTCTTTCAAAGGTGCTATTAATAATTCTACTATTATTTAGCCTGGGATGCTATTATTAATGCTTCTACGATAAGAGTGTCGTGCTTCATAGGATAGACATGTATCAACAAAATTGTGACTTGCCCGTTGTCTTCAATTGCTTATGTTGATGAGTGACACAATGGTCTTTCTCCAAGCACACATTTAGATTGCCAAATCCTGCATAAGCGATAAGTTAATGCAAACCATAGCTATGCCTCTCAAATCGCAAGAAATTGGAAAAGTAAAAATTTCCAGCAAATACTTGAATATTGCTGTCCTTATGGATATATGTATTGTGCTTAATGAGGGACCTAGAATGACATATAAAAATGATTAACAGGCTTAATTCATCTAAGTGTCGATATCGGTCCAAAAGTAACTACGATATAATAAAATTTAAAATTTTGCCCCAAAATATGAGTTTCAGAAAACGTGTCCAATGGGTAATAGATGTGCTAGGTTATTGGCTATGTAGACTCCTGATTGTACGAGGCCTTTGGATCAGCAGTAATTTGGTGCCTAAAGCTCTAATTCTTATCTTTCATTTCGTAAGCCTTTGGATCAAGACAACGCTGTACTATGCTGCTGCAATAAGCTATGATGCTACTGGTTGAGATTTAGAGGCCACTGTCTGCACATAGGAGAACAATAAATAACATATACTGAATGCAATGACCTCTTATGTAAAAAATACTGGTGCAGAAGACGGATCATATATTTGTAACTCTAAGGACACAGGGACATCATCTATTGTTTTAAATCATGTCCATGAAATCCGAACAGTTTGGACACCTATGGTTTTGTACCATGGATCAATGACCTTAATATTTCTTGTTCAAATGAAATAGAATCATGCATGATACAGAATTATCATTGAACTGCAAGATGACTTGCGAGTAGGAAGAATTCCTTGCAATTCCAAATGCCATTGAACTGCAAGATGAATTGCAAGCAGGAAGAACTCGGCAACAAACTTAGCAGATATTTTTCCTTGAAATTACTAATGCCATATACTTATCATACTGCCGGTAACCACTATCATCTCATACAGCCTGGTCATCTCATACAGCCTGGTCAAGTGCCTAAAGCTCTAATTCTTATCTCTCATTTCGTAAGCCTTTGGATCAAGACAACGCTATACTATGCTGCTGCAATAAGCTATGATGCTACTGGTTGAGATTTAGAGGCCACTGTCTGCACATAGGAGAACATTAAATAACAGATACTGAATGCAATGACCTCTTATGTAAAAAATATTGGTGCAGAAGACGGATCATATATTGTAACTCTAAGGACACAGGGACATCATCTATTGTTTTCAATCATGTCCATGATATCCGAACAGTTTGGACACCTATGGTTTTAGACCATAGATCAAGGACCTTAATATTTCTTGTTCAAATGAAATAGAATCATGCATGATACAGAATTATCATTGAACTGCAAGATGACTTGCAAGTAGGAAGAATTCCTTGCAATTCCAAATGCCATTGAACTGCAAGATGAATTGCAAGCAGGAAGAACTCGGCAACACACTTAGCATATATTTTTCCTTGACATTACTAATGCCATATACTTATCATACTGCCGGTAACCACTATCATCTCATACAGCCTGGTCAAGTGTATATGGTAAATAAAAAGCATGCTTCAGATAACAGATAAAACGTAATTAAAAAATTCAAGAAGAGAGACCTGTAAATGAAGTGCCCAAGAAACATGATGCATGTCTCCAACTGTCTCACCAGATGTGACTAATTCAGCAAATGGATATCAACGGCGCTGTGCCTCCAAGAACTCCCCGACCTATTATTGTCCAATGCCGACCAGAAGATGGAATTGGCAAAAAGAAATTTAAAAAGCATAAAAACCATATGAAACAAAAAATTAGAGAACTTCAGAATGTGCAGAATAGATGCTAGAAATACCTTAACAATTGAGAACTTTGGAGCATCTGCATAATATCCGAAAGCAAAAATAGGTTGTTGAAGTTGGCCAACTGAAGGCTTCTATGAGATTGACGCTGCAGAACACTGACATTTTTCTATTTTCTCTGTTGCATTCATCAGATTTGAAAACTCTGCCTGCAATAATAGGGAAGTGGTTAAGCATTTTATGCAAAAAGGAATTGTTGTTTCACTAAGGGCTCTTAACAAAATTCCCCTAATCTTAGCTGCATGATCACCATCCAACAATTATTTTCTCAAATACAGCCATTATAAGACATAAGTAATGGTTCACCAGAACAATCACAGTAGCGCCTGTTAAAGTTATGCATCCCACAACCTGCCAACACGTTAAGCAATAAAAGCTTGAGCAAGTTATTGCATATTTATATGAAATGCAGCTCAACAAAGATGAGAAAAGGAAAGGTAAAAAGAAATCCATCCGGAATGCTTCGACAGGCTTCCATTTCTAAAAATAATAAATACAATACAACATAGCAAACTTGTCAATCAAAGCAAGCACCTCATTGAGCATAAATATGGAGATGGAGACCTGCTGGCATCGCCTTTTCTCAAACCACCTTTGCTAGCAATCACCTTCCTTAACCTGGAATGAATCTGTAATGGCTAGAAAATGGATAAAAACCTGAAAGTTCTTACACACTAACATTTTGGGCCAAACCATTGGCTATACCGGCATGAGAGAGGAGCTTCCAAGTATGTGTCCTGTAAAAAAGAAATAAGAAGAATGTCATATATTTAGATGTTGGATGAGCGATATAGTCTGGTTTTTGTTTCCGAGCAAAGTAGCATTTGAACAGAAAACAAAAATGATAAACAACATTACCTCTGCTTGCAGCCCTTGCTCTAAGCTGCTGCTCTAGTCAATTCATTCCTAAACCTAAAGGAAATGAAGATTGTGGACCCCTGAAGACCAAAGATATAAAAGCATGCCAAGATTGAGGACCCCTGAAGACCAAAGATTCAAAAGCATGCCATGTACCTGATGCCGAATGCTGCTGGCAGTTCCTGAGGGGTAAAATGAGTTGCTGAATCCTCTGCCCTTTCAATTTCGTGGTCTCAGAAATCGTTGGACGGTGGATGATGAGAACGTCCATCTGCTGGGGAAAAAACGCTCATATGAACGTTTTCCTCCCGAGAAAAATGGAATGCATTGCTAATTTAAAAAGAAAAGTCTCTAAAGAAAAATGGTTAATAAACCACCTGCTTGCTGTCGGATAAGGTGTACCGGATGCCGGATGAGATAGCTCTGCTCGATGAAGCTCTCGTGCTACAAAACTGCCTTTCTTCTGCATTTTGAGGAAAAAATGATGGAAAGCGGAGGAGGGAATCGATCAGAGTCGATCTGGTTTAGCGTAACACATGCCAGGCCCCGAAGGAAAATAAGTACTAAAGATCCCACACATTTTATATGATTTGAAGGCGAGCGGAAAGAGTGCCGAAAAAAAGACGTTTGCCTGCAAAAAGCTTAAGAAGATATGGAGTTCCGGATTGAAGCTTGTGAGGTGCCGGAAAACCAAGACATCGCCCGATTGCTGTGCTATGGTTTGCGAACTCTTGCCGCCATGCTACATTGCGGGCACCGCCCACACCCAGAAGAGAGAAAGTTGCTGCCGGAAAAAAATGAAGAGAAGCAAAAAAAATACGTTGAAAGAAGAAGTTTTGCTGGAAAACCCATTTTTGTGTTCCAAATGTAACACCCAGAAAGGGCACACTGGCACGAAAGAGAAAGGGCAAAAACTTTTTAAGTAAGTAAACTAGTAAACGTGTGCCCGGCGTTGCCGGGCTAATGTCATGGCATATGTTTTTACTCATTCTTTAATGTCCATATCTGCAACTTCCGTTGATAGCATATCTTGATATTCGCCAAGATTTGGATGCTTCCATGATATCTTTGCTTCTCCTATAGATAACATCTTAGATGGGGTAAAAGTGAAATGCATGTGTAAGTCATTGATTCAAACTGCCCACGATGTTTCACGATTTATATATGAGACAACTCCTCCCGAAGGTAGGCTCGTATAATGGAATTAGATATTGTCTCAGGACAAAATGATTTATAGAACTTAAAATGCGCTCCATTACATATTCCAGCACATGTGAATTCCTTTGATACTAAAACACCAATTCACCAGTGCACAGTGTCGTTTGTCATCTAATAAAAGAGTCAAACAATTGGAGGTTAGCCAAAGCACTACATTACCCAATAGGTAGATACATGTACTCCATCCTCCACCTACCTCATTCAAGGCACATTCGCTAACAAATAGGAAGTCATCAATTAGTTGGATGAAGTGCTCCAACTTATCAACCTCGTCGGTGCAAAATATTTCTTTGACCTTTGCAATGGGCTCCTCAATTTTCACACTTGCTACCCCATACACATGAGCGTGGTATCTTCGTTCTGGAGAAATGAATAAAATGAGATAGATGATATTACAAAGGGAGGGACGGACGGAGGGATTCAATGCACACGTAATGAAACAAAGCTATTTTCTCCAAATTATATAGGATTAGTCAAATCTGGGCAAGGTGAATAACAGAACCCTCTTTTTAATATCAATACGGGTGAAGCCTTTGTGCAAATTTTCAACATTGACATCTGTACCTCTAGGCGTAAAAGTACAAAGAAAAAGGAATTATTGAACAGAACAATCAACATTACAACATGATAAAAGGAAATAAACTTGCAAAATAGTAGATCTAGTGATATGGTTACAATGCAAACGTATGCCCAAGTATATGTATCTTTATGGGTTTTTTATATTGATCGTTGGCCTCTTCCTCATCGGCCACCGAATTCTTCCAAAGTTGGATTCTTGCCAGAAGCTCTCTGTGAAATTTGCCCTTGCAGCTGGTTGATCTACTCTGCCCTTGCAAATCCGACCCTCTCTCCTTTTAGCTCCCTACATTAATGTCCTTTTTTATCCATTTCTTATCGTCCTTTTCTTCTCCATTGCTTTCATTGCCCCTAAATTATCTCGACCTTAACACCCTAAAAAATGCATTCAGTCAGCATGCATCAAATCCTACTCTACCACCCAATCTTCGTATGTTTTTCACTTACTTACACCTTATTAAAATCCACTCTATCATCCCATCTTGATATGCTTCACTTAACCTTTGATGTTTTAACGCTTCTGCAATTGCACAACATTATAACTCAAAAATAAAAAGATTGTGATTTCTTTTATGAATATCCTCTAACCCATTTGTGCTAATGTAAGGACTCATTTCTTCATATATCGCAATGATATAAACTTCATAATCATTATATCAGTAGTGTAGCAACATCATTGTTGTCATTGGTAACATATTGGGATCGTGACTTTCACAATACAATTTAATGCAGTTTTTCATTTGTCTATTCGTAGGTGAAGACTTATACACTCAGTAGAAGCTTTAAAGATGCCATAAAGGAACATTGCACTCTCTAACTGATGGAATAATCTAGTGTGCTGCATCTATAAGGTACAATTAGGATTCTGAAAATACATTTGAAGGACCTTCCCTCTTCTTTTGCTCTGGCATTTTATGTGCTTTATTATTATTTCACATATGCATATCACGTAAAAGTGAGAAGATGGATATCGTGTAAAAGTGAGAAGAAATATACATGTCCGGACATATAGCGCTAATGTAAACAAATCATTTTCAGAATAAGCAACAAAAATAGCAACTCAGCAAAAGTATTGCATGGAGGCATATATATGCCACTTGTGGTGCACATCATTTATGTAGCAATAGAAAAAATGTAGATTGTAAGGATTTGAACCTTGATATGTCATACCAACATAGCGAGCATAAAGAACTCAAGCTATAAAAAACAAAGAACCATTGAGGATTGGCCCTGTCGGGTATACCTCTATCATTGAACTCATGTGGCATGGCGTTAAGGTGCATAAAGGTCAAAGATGACATTTATCATTCAACTTTGCCATGGCATGTCTTACAAACATTGAGATATCTAAGGCTTAGATGCATCTACATTTCAAAAATAGTAGAAGATCGATCCGAACATACCAACATCCGAATCAACTCGATGAAACTCGTTGCTTTTTCCTTGTCCTACCATTTTAAAATTCAAAAAGAATCCAAAAAAATAATATGGAGTTGTATTATTTTTACCTTCAAGGATCGCTCCAAATGACATCTACGGCTCTGCAAGTCGAAAACTTTTATATCCAAAAATCAAATCACCTTTCTAGATCATTGTAGTCGCAATGGATAAAATTGATTCGACCACCGCTTATTCTACCAGACCCTAATCATATAGAAATGTAAAGATCTCAAATTGTTCATCTTAAACCTTAGCTTGCACAATTGCTCCAGTGAAAATTATAGCTCTGCAATAAAGAGACCATCCTTGCAGCTTTCGCATCAGAGACTGAACTTGCTCGAATGCTCCAGAACTAAAGACAAAGAGACAACATCAATAGAACCATGCACAACAAAAAAGAAGTCTGAAATGGCACCCAAGTCCAGAATTGATGTAACAGCTATAGAAAAATTTTGGAAAAGCAGTAACAGACTGAATATTAAGCAAGGCATTTTCTACAGAATGACTTGTTGGAGGATCTCCATTACCTATAAAGCATATCAACCACATAAACAGAGAAACAAATTAAGGTCTTTCCAAACGATATCTAGCCAGCAGTGACAATTAGGTACACCATATGCAAGTGATGTGGTTCCGATTCAAATTGCAAAGGAGGCACAAAATCCAAGGAAAAGCCATGTTGCAACTGCAGCTATATATTTGCATGTGCTAACCTGCATGAAGAGGTCTAACAATGCTAGACAAAATCAATGCCTTCTTTCTCTAATCTGGTAAATAAGAATGTGTCTTCCAATGGAGTTGTACAATCTGCTAACCTGTACTACAACAGGCCTATATCAAAGAACATATTTGCAAGAGAAATGAACAAACTGGAAGGTTTGCTACCTGATGCTAGATGAATCTATTGATCTCTAACAATATACAATCTACACCACACGTCCATGCACCATCACCATCAGATCTGATAAGAAGATGCGAGTTGCTTCGCCTGATCTCAAATCGTGATCTGCACTCTAGTCTTTGGCTTGAAGGTCCCACATTGATGCACATGGGCCTACAATGATAGTTAAGCAGATGAAAATGTAAAATGTAACATTTTTGGGGATCCTAAATCCACAATCTACAGCCACATACAATGATAATCTAAATCTATTTGGTTGCCATTGCTAAATGATGAATGTTTGCAGCAACAACAACCGAGGAGACAACATTGGCAAAAGTTTTAAGCTGGTTTGTTACCATACCTCCTGTAAAGCAGAACCTTGCCTGACAATGCATTCCCTACGGGGGTTGGGCTGTGCATGCATTCCTATCCTGTAAGAACTCCAACTCTAAAAAAACCCCAAAACAATGGAATATATTGTACCTTAAGCTTCCTTTGTTTCAACGACTTCTATTATTTCGACGACTTCTCTGCTTCACAAACACAAACACAAACACAAACAGCAGACAGAAAGCACAAACACGATTTAGATTCTGCTATAAGCAAATGTTATTTCCTGCCGTAAGAAAATTAAGAGAAGGAAGAACACCTGTTTGTAAACGTTGTTTCTTTGCCGCCACCCGGTTAAGAAAAAATGTAACCAAGAAAAACCTTGGTTGGTTGTTGCCGCAGCTTTGTTTGGCCGAACTCCGGAACCCACAAATGAATAAAGAAGAACGCCCCTCGAGACCTCGCTTTGCAACCCTAAAGCGTCGCTTGCCGACCGGCCTCGCATCCACAAATGACGACCTCCTCGCTTGCTTGACGATTTACTTGTTTGTTTTCTCCGACCTCTGCTTGCTTTGATGCTTTACCTTCCACCATCCATCTTTGGAATCATCGCCGTGTAAAAACGTATTTCTTAGAATGATTTTACCTCGTGAAGAAATGCCGGAAGAAATGCCCTCGTAGAAGAAATGCCGCCTCGTGAAATGCCGCTACACCGGATTGCCCTCGTGAAGAAATGCCGCACCGATTTTACCTCGTAAAGAAATGCCCTCAAGAAGAAATGTCACCCTCGTGAAGAAATGCCGCTATACCGATTGGCGCTTAGGGAAAAAATCGCTTGCACCGTAATCCTCCTTCCACTTAGCCAGGCGCCCCGGGAATCCACTCCACGGTAGGGTTTTGGATGCTCGAAACCATTTTAAGGAATGGCGAGAATGAATGAATCCGGCTATCCGCCATGTGATGGCCCGTTAGATTAGCTTTGCCTGAATCTAAACCACCGTTACAGGAGTGGAGGCTAACAAAGAGGAACGGATATGAGAGGGGAAATTTGCCAAAAACAACTGCCGGAAAGAAAAAATACCCCAAAAGTCACGCTTTTTTGCCGGAAATTGACGCTTTCGCCGGAAATTGACGCTTTTTCCGGGTGTCACTCCGGCGTGAGCCAAAACCCCCAAAAACTTTTTAAGTAAGGCTGAGATTCCACTGGCGGACGTTAATGCCTGGCATTTAGCAGCAAGCCAATCAAATGGACAGTTTGCAAACTTCCGGAGGGCATCAAGATCTTTACACGCGTTCCTCATCTCCGACGGATTTCCTCCACGATTTAGTTTTAGCTCAAGGGAATTGTTGCAGTGGAATCAACGCAGCGGCAGCTTAAGTTTTTTAACCATGGTTACCGGGAACGGCGTTCCAAACGCCGTTCCGGTTCCGAACACGTTCCAAGGCATGCCACGTTCCGGGAACTTTTGTTCCCGTTCCAACTGTGCGGGTTACCCGGAACGCCGTTCCGACAACGTTCCGGTAAGTTGGGAACGTTGTTCCCAACTATAAAATTTGTTTTGACCATTTCCTTCACCCTTTTTTTCTTTATTTTTCACTTTTACTTTAATTTCGATTTTGGTAGGTTGGGTCCTCTGATATTCATTCGTAACATGGCAGAAAGCCCTTCTCCTCTCTTTTTGTTTCCGGCTGAATGGCCGCCATACACAGACAGAGACAGCTCGATTCAGTTTCAATCAGCAGAGGAGGAGAAGCAAGCAGCAACGCAGCCCTCTCAGTTCCAGCTAGACTCCAGAGATTAGGTAGAGAGCAGGCAAAACGCCCCTTCTTTCCTTCTTCTTCATTAGAATAGGTAGTAGATGTCTGTATCATTGTTGAAAACTAGCTAGCCAGCTAGGGAGAACTGTTTGCTGCCACATAACAGTACATCGATTGAATCATTCTTAAGGTATGTTCTTCTGCATTTATTTATTTCATTCATACTCATAGAGCTGAAGCAAAACTAGCATTTGATTGATTTTCGTGCATTTGTTTTGTTTATTGCTCTTTAGTTAAATGGAAGAAGAAGCAGAGCACAGAGCTCCCATGCCAAAGAGAGCCAAGTTTAAGCGTGATGCATCTAAATGGTGGGATGAAGTGGATCTGAAAATGATTTTAGTTCTACTAGTTAAAGCATTGTCATGACATTAATGTTTTGAAAACTATTGTTTTAGCTACTTTACTATGAATATGTTTTGAGGCTATCATGCCATATATTTGCTATAATAGAAGATTTCTTTTTTATAATGATGGCTTAAGATATATTTGTCATAAAAGTTAAAGTATGTGGTGTTTTTATGTTTATTTATAAGAATATGTAATACGGTAGAGCCTTATTTTCATTTGGCCGTTATTATACATCACCTTTGACATTTTAAACTTGAAACTAGTTCAATAGGTTAATTAGCTCATAGGAATACCAAATCCGTTTTCAAAATTTATTTTTTCCAAAGTTGGATGTTCCCGCTTCGGGTGTTCCTGTTCCTGTTCAAAGATTTGGGGTGGCGTTCCTCAGTTCGTTCGGGTTCCCCGTTCCGGTAACCATGTTTTGAACAGAGGCAGTTTTGGTGAAACAGAGAACTCCTTCGAGTAGTGGAATCTCACCCTAAGTAGATATGTAATCGTCAATCTGGCCAAGACCAGGGTGGTTCTCATATCCTCTTCACGTCACCCCATGCCTCCTGCACTCACATATCGGGGGGCGACCAGGGACGCAACGCCCACCTACAAGTACACTGGGTGGAGTTCCCCCTCGCCTCGGGCTGAGGCGCCTATCCGGGGTGACAAAGCAGGGCCGAAAGCTTTATGCCATGCAATACAGTCACCGTGCGAGCTATATGATTGGGGCCATCGGGCCACATCCTTTCGCACCGGTTCGAGCCCGTCGCCCTTTTCGTCAGACGGGTCGAGGTTTGGGGCCCGGGCCGCCTCTTTGGCGACTGGAATGACTTGGAGCAGTGTGCGTAAGGCATTTTTGGCACGGGCACTTGGGGTGAAACCTTCATCCCCTATCGATTCTCGCTGCAGAAATGGATTCTTTGCCGCTCACGGCAAAATGATAGACATACATCGCCTATTTTCGTGAAAAGTGGTTACTATGGGTGATGCTTTCGGCCCCTTTTGTAGGCTTTACACCGTGGCCATGAGTCCGCAGCGGCTTAGGCCCCGCTGGGGGTAAGAGATCGGTGGTTCGCCCGATGGAACGTCGCGAGAGCAATGCGCGTCTACGGTGGCATGGCAATGTCGTGGCGACCCATGAGTACTTAGATGCTTGTTTCCTTGGCAAGCTCGGGACCCCATTGCTCTAGAGCGGTCAAAATGGCCCATTACAAGGGAGCACATCAACCCCGTGTTAGCCCGGGCCCACAGCCTACCTGCGTTCCCAAATGCCCTAAAAAGCGGACTCATTGCCTCCATTCGCACAGTGCCCACCATCTTCGCATCGAGACGGGCAGGTGGATTGGGGAGCCCCGCCAGATGGCTCTGTCGATCTTTGTCAAACGGGTGCCATTGAGGATGAGTCTCACACTTTCCGTGAGTTGCCCAGTTGTTCGGCCGATCCGCCGACACCCCTTAGTACGGCGGACGTGTTCTTGCATTTGCCGATGAACACACCGTCGTCAAGACGCGTTCTCGGGGTCATACATCCAGAGGTAATCGGACCGCGAGAGGTCACATTTGCCCCTCGCCGTCAGTTCCGTGACTAGGCACTACGGGGTGGTGCATGACCAGTATATATTGGGATGTTTACGCATTTTATATGATTAGCACGCTTTGTCGGCGGCTGATTGTCGCCACGCGGTTTTCCCTCGAAAACCCTTCCGGGGGGTTTTTAATCCGGCGGAGAATCCGCTTCGCTGCGTTTTTGTATTGGGTCCCATAGACCGATTGGTCTCCGTGGACGATAAAAGTACCTTCCTTCCTTCCTTCCTTCCTAAAGTTCTTTGTATCCCTTTAGACTCTTTTTTTTCCATCAGCGCATATTCATCTCACGTTTGATGATTGCTCTTCGGTGCCTTACCCATTCCTTTTCTTGCATGCCTTTTCGGTCTTTTGTGCAAGGCTAGTATAAGTTTTTACGCTGGTTTTCCTTATTCTGCCATTACGACCCTGATCCTGCATCTAACCATCGCTATATTTGTGTCTGCTCCATTTTCTGTGTCTGTTCATCCTTATCTAGGCGATTTCTGCCGTATTTATCCTTCGCCGTGTTTCCTTGGACTTTTTGTGGCAACGATTGATCATCTTTCAGCCATTTGTTACTCTATTTGGTTCGGTTGTTTCAGAAGTATCCGACGGTTTCTTTTCTGGATTTGGCCATCTATAATAAGGTCTTTATTTGCGAATTCGATCTTGCAGTTTTCAAGAGATTTTTCTGCGAGGTTTTTTCCGACCCTGCTGTCTGCTCTTATATTTGGGCTCTGGAGCATTTTTATTCTAAGAAGGCTCTGCTAATTGGTCGGTTTGGGGCAGTGTAGCAGTTCTTACAGTGGGAAACTGATTTTCTTTCTCCTCTCGGTTTCAATTCCGTTATATTTCTATTCCTCCATGTTTCCAATTCCTCGCAGAGCCCACAGGGTTTATTTGATGCCACCTTTTTGTTAGAATGAAGCAGATTTGGCAGAGTCAATCGGAGTTTTTTGAGTGCCATCCTTTTGCCAGCATGAATTCAGTTTGACAGCATGAATCAGATTGGTCTTTGCTTTATAGCTGCTTTGATTCCACGTTCTTCGCAGCCTTTCTCTGGCTTGGCTCTTAAGAACTGGTCTGTGGTCTTAAGATTTTTTTATCATTCTAGTTTGCGCCGTATTTTCCTTTGTATCATGCCTAGAGGTTCTGCTGCTAAGGCGACAGCTGGCAAGGCTACAGTGACTAAGGCTGCATCCATCAGATTGAGGAAGCGCCCCTTGGGAGAGTGCTCTGGGCTGGAGGATAATTTGATGGATGCTTTCCAAGAAAAGGTTCAAGATCAGGTTCAAGATTAGACACTTGCCCCAGCTTGGGCAAGAGGGATGTTCAGAGGCTTGCCACTCACAAGGATGATAAGCTGAGCGAGTTAGATGCAAAAATTTCAGCTTTGCAGCTTGAGATTGAGCGGAAGAGCAAGAAGGCGTGCACATCAGCGTTTAGATTTGAGGGAAATGTATGCCGGTTTGATTTTCTCAACGTCTTTGTAGATATCGAGAATAAGCTGAGGTTAGAGAAGCACCTTACCCCTTCTGTTCAACAGAGCATTGACAGAGATAACACTCTTATGGGTAACAGGAAATAAGTGAGGTAGCATCATGGCAAGTGGCTGAAAGCAAGGATCCTTTATGGATCTGTGAGAAGGAAGCATGGGAGATAGCAGGCAAAGATTGGTAGCGAAGATTGGTAGAGACGCTCGCTGGATAAAAACATTAACACAATGGGTAAGCATTACTTTCGCTATGCAATTGCTTTGATTTGCTACTGTTAAATGGATGCATGAGATACCCGCTATCACATACTTTTACAAATAAGATGGCAAATGGAAACAGTATTGTAGACTATGTAGTGACAGATGTACACACAACAACGAGGCTGATAAATGATTTTATGGTGGAAGAATGCCCAGAATCAGAGCAATGTGCATTGCTATTTAAGCTGAAAATAGGAAGGCAATATTTTCATAGAGAGAAACAGAAACAGAAACGCCACTCAAACAACAAATTGAATATGTTAGACTATGCTAAGCGTGACATATATGCGCAAGCTATGACAGAAGCTCTTAAAACTTGGAATCCACCTGGTGATGTGCATCTTCGCTGTTGGAATCTGCAAAATATAATACTAGATACTGCAAGAGATATTTTCTCTATACAAAAGGAAAAGAAAAGAAGAGATAAACTTTGGTTTGATGAAGAATGTCAGATAACGAGAGGGAAATTTAAGATATTATGGGGGCTGCAAAAGAAAGAGCACCTAAAAGAATACCGCAAGTTACTTAAGAGGAAGAAGACTATATTTCTGAAAAAACGGCAAATTGAGCTTTACAATAAGCTCTTACATTGCCCAAAGGACTTCTGGAAATAGTTGAATACGTCATATACAGCAAAAATGATGTAGATGCCTTTGACTTATATAACTATGCACACGAGCTGTTATATAAAGCAGATGAGCCACCTATAGATATAGGAGATATGACATTGGAGCCCATATTTACATCAGAGGATATAGGAGAAGCCATCAGAAAGCTTGCAAATGGTAAGGCTGCAGATACAACTGGGCTTAGAGCGGAGATGATAAAATGGGCAGCAAACGCAGTAGTGAATGAGATTACGAGTTGTTCGCACAATCATGATAAGCAGTCTTATGGCAAAGCTTTTTGGGACAGCAGTGGAACATAAGTTATTTAAGATGGGCTGAAAAGCAAGATATCAGAGCTATTGGGCAAGCCGGCTTTCATATAGATTACTCCACTACAGACCATCTAGCAACAATAAGAGTAGCCATTGAGAAGTCTAAGGGAATAAATAGGGAAATGTATGCATGTTTTGTAGACTTGAAAAGGGCATTTCATACTGTAGCAAGAAAACAACTTATGGATAGATTAGATGCTATTAATGTTCCTAAGGGACTGCAACTTGCTGTAGCAAGGTTATATGAGCAAGTGCTGGCTGAATTGAGCACTCCATTGAATAAGAAATGTGTGATAAGCAAATAATCAGTAATCTTGGTGTTAAACAGGGTTGCCTTACATCTCCAACTTTATTTGGCATCTATATTGATGAAGTAGAAGGGTGGCTTAACAGAAGTTGTTATGACGGAGTAGTGCTCCCAGGATATGCTCCTTCTATATGCAGATGACATAGTGCTTCTTGCACGAACAACGGAAGGCTTGCAACAACATATAGAGGTGCTATCATCCTTTTGCGATCAAGCAGGAATGGCGGTCAATCTCGACAAGACAAAAATTATGATGTTTGGCACGAGGAAAAAACATGTTTTTCAGATAAAAGGTAAGCCCATTGAACATGTTCATAACTATAAATATTTGGGAATTGAGATAACAGAAAATTACAGATGGAATACAGCCGTAGATAAGAGAATTGTTGGTGGAAAGAAATCTTTATATGCAACACAAGCTAAATGTAGAACAATTCAGCTATGGGACTGGTCCATGCGGCTTCATTTATATTGAGCTTTAGTTATGCCTGTTACATTGTATGGATGCCAGATATGGGGACCAGGTTTAGCAAGGAAAAAATGGAAAGATATAGAAGCAGTCCAAAAGCGCTATCTAATGGATGAGCTAGGAGGTAAACTCCAAACACCATATGCCATGATGCTTGTTGAAGTTGGTATATTGCCATTGGAGGTAGAGGCAATCTATCAATACCTTGTTTATATAACCAAAGTTAAAGCCTTACCACATGAAAGGCTACCATATAAGGCAATGGAACAAAGCAAGGAAAATGGCTGGTATGCAGATGGAGAATTATGGCTGCAAAGATGGAACATCAGCATGAACGATATGCCATCACAGGAAGAAGCTATTCGGGACCTTGTCCGGACCAAAGTGATCGAGAGATTATAGGCCAACCCACAAGGCAAGATGGACTTTTACAGGCGTGAAATAAATCCCATGGTTATGTACACAACACAACAGTACTTGATAGACCATCTGCCTATGTCATCTAAACACCAGATTTGTCGGATGAGGGTTAGCTCCCATCACCTACAAGTCGAGTGTGGAAGGTGGCATAAATTACCAAGGTCCAGTCGCATATGTCAGATATGTCAAATAGGGGAAGTGGAGGATGAGCATCACATTTTGCTTAGTTGTGCAGCTTATACATCTGTAAGAGAGCGACACAAGATCCAGAAAATAGATTGTGTGAATATTTATACTTTTTTTCAGTTGCCATTATGGAAGCTAGAAAATTTCCTCACAGAAATGTTGCTTGTTTGTGATGCACAACTAAATAAGTAGCCTAGGTCATGAGGTTTTTTTAAGAAGTGCGTCTACTATGTAAACATTTTGTCTCCTAGACCGCAGGGTCTTTACGAGATCGTGAATAATCAATTCAATTCAATTCAATTCAAGTCGTAATTATAAAGGATATGGATGGTCCAAAGGTGGCCGAGTGCTTTGAGCTAGGGGCTTTTAGTTCTAATCATGATAAGAGGTTGTGGCAAGCTCGTAAGTTAGCTCTTGAATGGTGTACCAATCAGGGTAGACTAAAGCAACCTTATGGTATGTCAAGTTTGTGTTTTCTTTGTTAGAGGCAAGGTCATATGGCTATGCAGTGTCCTGCTAGAGCTTTGGTCTCTCCTGCCCCCCAACAGCTGCATCTCCCGATGGCTACAAATGCTAATGCCGCTTTCTACAATAATAATAGATCTTAATTTAATTGCTCCGATGTTTCTCCTGCTAAGAGGTTGCGGCAAGCTCGTAAGTTAGCTCTTGAATGGTGTACCAATCAGGGTAGACTGAAGCGACCTTATGGTATGTCAAGTTTACGTTTTGTTTGTCAGAGGCCAGGTCATATGGCTATGCAGTGTCCTGCTAGAGCTTTGGTCTCTCCTGCCCCCCAACAGCTGCATCTCCCGATGGCTACAAATGCTAATGCCGCTTTCTACAATAATAATAGATGTTAATTTAATTGCTCCGATGTTTCTCCTGCAGATGTTATTGTACTAATTTACATTTACTATATCAATGTACACATTTTCCTTCTTAACATCACGAACACTTGGTTCCTTTATTTAAGATTGAATTTTACATTTGCTATATCAATGTACACATTTTCCTTCTTAACATCACGAACACTTGGTTCCTTTATTTAAGATTGAATTTTGTTTGTTCAAGGTGTATTTTTTGCTTCTTGTGGTGGCCTATATTACTCGGGTTCTAACATGTTTTAATTTGGTGCTGTTGTTCTTCAAATGAAAATCTTATGTCTACTACCCCTACCCATTCCCTTAGTAGCTGTTTGAAATTGCATTTCTCTTTCTGGCAAACTTTTTGCAATAGTGCCATGGTATTGGATTGGATCTACTATGGTTACAAGCTTCCCTGGTTAGGTGCCCCGCCTGCACGACCTTGGTCTAGACCAAATCACAAGCTTGAGGACCAGCATTCTGCTTTTGTGCATTCTTCCATCCAAGATTTGATTAGCCGGTGCTGCTACTAAGAAATCTGTCATTCCTTTCATTTGCTCCAGAGTGGTTCCAAAAACTCCATTTGATATTAGACCTTCGGTTTGTCAACCAGTTTTTGGAGCAGAGACCTTTTAAGTATGAGGCCATCAATGAGTTGTCTTCAGTAGTGAGGAGGGACGATGTCTTGGTTACCCTTGATCTTCATTCTGGTTATCACCATGTTGCTATGCATCCTTCAGCCTGGCCTTTCCACAGTTCTACCTTTTGGCCTTTCCACTGCATGTTATGTTTTTACTAAATTGATCCGCCAGATTGTCAAGCATTTTAGAGCAAAATCTGTTCGATGCATCTCTTATGCAGATGAAAGCACGATTTCATTAATTGGAGAAAATAAGCCCATTTTGAGAATTTTAAGCACACCTAATTTGCTCTAGCACGAATACTTTCACCTACTTCTCGAGCACAAGAAACATGAGGTAATTAACATACACATATACATACAAATACACATATACATACACATACACATATACTCGTAGAAGCTCAATAATGGCCCTACATTGTACACCAATAATTCACATCAATAATTTTACTTCACTATAAAAACGGCTTGACGAGGGGGTAGAGGCCATTCATCTTCTATGGCTTCCTCAATGCCTCGTCCAGAGCACATCCGCTCTTTCAAGTGTTACTTGAGCTACAACGATCTGGGCGAATGCGCTAGAAATAGCGTTAAGCTTGATCCATGGCTCTTATCTAAAGCTGATGGACCTGCTAGTGCTTGCAAGAAGCTCACTCGTGTTAAAGTCCACATTTACTGGCTTCCTGATCAGGAGATCTATGAGCTGAATAGCATCACGAGCTTTGATGTTGATGATGAGTGAATCAATGTTATCAGTGATGACTATTGTATCTGTTTATGATATAATAATGGTGTGAGCACCTATAAACTATGTAAGGATGTAATAGCACAATGAATATTGTTTGATGTATCATACCTGAGTGTAGTGTAGGGTTGTGCTCTTCGACTTCCACTACATCTGCAAGCTTTTCAATCACACTTGAATTACTAAAGCACAGTTCCTAATTTCAACCACACCTGAATTACTCAAGCACACGTTTTAAAAGCATACATATATCTATACGAAAGATGTATTATACTTGTATTTATACAACGGTCTTATACACGAGCAATAATGGCGCCGAAGGCTACCCCAATAATTCACCTCAATCATTCTACTTCACTATAAAAGCTTCTCACTTCGGGGCTAAAATCCATTCTTCTCCCATGGATTTTTTGCCTTCATCAATTCACCACATCGAGGCGATCAAGTGCTCAATGAGCCACTCTGATCTTGTTGGTTGCCTAGACAGGCATCTTCTTCTTGATCCTTACCTGCGAAGAAAAGCTTTGGGCGCTGAGATTCGTTGCCCTGCGTCAATTCGTGTAATGATCCATCTGATTTGGCTTCCTGAGCGAATGAGCTATGAGATATCAGGGATCACTACGACAGATCCTGAAGGTGAATGAATCACCTGTTTAGCATTGTATAGTGTAAGTGCTCTAGTGTTGAGATGAAAAACGCAGAGCGTAATGAATAATAACTAGTCTATTGTAACTTGCATGTTATGAATGATATAGTAATTATGTAAAAGAGCATTGCATACCTCAAGAGTTCTCATCATCGTCCTTAGCTTCTTTAGCCACTAATTCTTGCAACTGAGCCCCCACACTCATCGGGGATCACCACTGACAATGGCCTGGTCTCTACGGCCCAACCATAGTCTATCGTTTTCAAATGTTGGTAGCGTGGCGGGTCATTAGGATTCGGTCTCCAATTCTTGCTCCAGCAATCCCTATACTGCATTGCATATGAGGTACCCTTTCTGGCAACAGGCTCAAACCAAGAAACAAACACCTCTTCATAGTGAGGGAGATTAGGGTCCTCTCTATCGGGTCCTCTTCCGCAAAGGCCATCCACGCCGAGGCGCTTATCATGTGGTCTGATCAAATAAGAGCATTCCTTTCTTCACATCTTGGTAGGGGCCTAATATTTCAAATGGGTTCTTGGGTCTACCCGAGAAAGGCCCGACATAATGAGATGCACCAATGTGTTCATCCACCAATAAGTTGTCGGGTTCTTCTAATGCGGTTTGTCTCGTCTTGGGCGAAATCCGAATGACGGTTCTCGGGCTGAACGCCCCCAAGCACTCGCAACAAGGTGGACCAAGAGTCAATAACTTCATTCATATATGTGTTAGACCATGAGTTATCGCCGCTCTAGAAATAGCTGCCCAGTGCATCATGTACTTAGCAATTGAAGCTCTCAAGGCACCTATATCCGTCAAGCTCGATATGGCTGCATTACCTTAGGTGACCCTCTAGGAATCATAGGTAAGCCTTGGGCATCCTCCTTCCACATTTTAATTCCCTTTTAGGTAGCCACTCCCTATGCCCCGGCCTCATCTTGTAGAACATTAGTGGCCATCCATCATTCATCGCGAGAACTTGAAGAGTAGAGGTTCCAAATGACCACATAAACGGTCCTTCTTATCGTGGATAAAACCTTTCACGAATTCTTTCAGCTTGGGAACCTCGGACAAGGTAGGGCGTAGGAGACTTTGAACTACACTTTAAGAGTTGCATAAGCTCCCGGATAGTCAAGGCATCCGATCTTCTCAATAGAGTAGAGTAGTTTCCAAAGAGGGCATCTATGTCATCGTGGGTGTGTCCAACCATCATGAATCCCGGTTGCACCGATCGAAGACACCTAACCGCACCAAGTATGACAAGTAAGAGAAAAGATACCTGTTCTTGTTTTGTCCCGAGCAATTGTCTAGCTGCAAGTAAAGCCTCCTAGGCAACTTCTTCTGTGATCGAGGGCCCTTGATAGGAGGCATAAAATCATTTCTAGTGCCATTCACCATTTTTGTCCTAAGGGCTTCCGTGTTCAAAATTGCTCCACCCCTCAAAGATCTTCCTCGATGATCTCAGTATTTCTCAAATGACCCCAGTTGTCCCTCGATTGATTCTCTAGTGTTTTCGTGGTATGATTTAAAGATCCCACATGAAAATTCAATCATCGTGCCGAGGTCCAAATGAGAAGTGGCCCAAAGCACCTACACCATGCCCATGCATGAGAGCACCAAGAAGACTCACCTTCAACCGCTCACCCCTCCATACGATTTTTGCTAGCTTCTCCGGACATCGAGGAACCATCGCCTTATTCTCGATCCATCTTATCATGTATAATGGTTAAGGCATTTTCAGAGATCGATGAGACAAAGCTCTCCTCGACCCAAAGAGAGACTCCTGCAGAAAGTTGAAATCGCCATGTGAGATTTCCTTTCCACTACGAAGCTCTCTTCTTTCTCTGATCCCTAGTCTTGGCAAGTTTCTCCTTTATCACAATACATTATTACACTTAGAAAATGCTATCCTTTTAGCGATTGCTACCTACAGTGGTTCTCCTTCCATGTTGACAAGAAGGACGATTGAGAAACATGTTTTCCTAATCATCTAGTGGACCGGTTATATCTACCTCTTGATGTATGTCCTTTTTAGTCAAGATGGAAGGTAATCTCTTCACATTTTCTCTAGTTCCCCATTCGTAACCTTTGAGCTGTGTGGCATAGTTTCAGCATTTTCATCTATGTACATAGATAGCACAAAGACACCCCGGCCAAGTGTATGAGACCTTGGCTTCATGGACCCGGAGTTTCCATGCTCCGCAATCCTGTGCCCTTCCATAAAAGCTTCCTCCATTTGTAAAATGTAGAAATGGGATACCGTATGCACTATGCCATGCCTTCACGCACTTCCCCGTTGTTCAAAGATTAGCTTTTCACACATCCATTCTCCGAACAAAGATCTAGCATGTTGTACGCAAAAGTCGTGCGTTCGAGCTTTTCATGTTCCAAGAAAGGTCCTCATGGCGGATACCTCCTTAATCGTGAAATTAGCACAACATCTCTTAAAGCAAAGACATCGAGGACCCGAATCGCAAGATAGCTTCGTGTGGTTTTCCTATCACCTTTTTTTGGGGTCGAAGCCCTCTCGCCTTCCCGCTCACCATGTGGTACTTGTCTTTTTTGTTACTCCAGCCTCCTACCTGATGGCGAAGCTTCCTTCTCAACCTCGGGCTCCTTCACTACCGTAAATTAGGCTAGAAAACCGAATATCATCAACGAGAACCAATGCTATTGGCCATCTCACCAAGTCATGCATCCGTGGCATTTCACAAGCCCGACAGAGCATAGAAATCTTCTCCGCATTGGCAACAAATTCATAATGTAAACCCCTATCCATGCTTCACCCAACTTCATGTCGATACGGCATCGTTTGGATCTGCCCAAAACGATGACACCCTGTAGCATAAGCGGTTTGCGGCAGACTC
The DNA here is from genome assembly GCA_021234155.1 of Isoetes taiwanensis. Classification (NCBI taxonomy): domain Eukaryota; kingdom Viridiplantae; phylum Streptophyta; class Lycopodiopsida; order Isoetales; family Isoetaceae; genus Isoetes; species Isoetes taiwanensis. Next base: position 2,831,636 of record JAJEKV010000098.1, on the reverse strand, counting down.
GTGGCAAGAACTCACATGTCTTTTCCACTAGTTTATCCCTCGCAAAATCCCCCTCGCATTCAATTGGTTCATTGTTTCCTTCACGGAGTTTACTTGGAACTTGCCAATTTATCCGTTTGATCCCGACCGTGGTGTGCTAACATCGGGTTAACGGAGTGATTTCATCATGAACGCCGCTTTTGGACCAAAGAATGAAGCTACCAACAGCCTCATCTAGGTGGTTCAATTCCGCTTAAACCAAGCGGCGGTATCCGCCCATCAAAGACAACGACTAGAGAAACTACTATCAATTACCGCACGGCACGGGACGTTGTGGTGATTTTTGAAGTTATGCACTCGCCCTCACCACCTTCTTCCCCAATTGTAGAAAGACCATGAGCTTCCATCCCGAATAAAGTCAACATCGTCCAACATCGCGATGGCGATGGCGCGCCGACCCTCATTAGAAGAAAAAATGCACAGTACTCTCAAAGACCCAAAGGGACGACATAATACCTCGGGAAGATCAAGTCGATTCCCTTGAACACATGGGTAAAAAAAGACGTAAGAACAAGACAACAACAGAAGGGAGATCGCGGCCATGCGATCCATCCTGACCTCTATGGTGGACCTTCAATCCTTCAAATCTACCTAGAAACTTTGTCTAATCTAACTAACCATTTAAAACCACCTATCCACTAGACTTACCTCGAAAAGATCGCGAATCGCGATTAATTCGAAGTAATCTCGTAAGGCGCTATGTAACTCGCTATGGCGTTCCTGATGAACGCAGTCGCGATTCTTTCATGCGCACATCCCATCGAGTCGAATCGAAAGCAAAAATAGATGCTTGAATAAGTCTCGCAAATCAAATGTCTATGTGAATATTAATTGCGGTACCGTTATTTCCACAAATCGAAAAATTGCCCTCGGCCGGGCTAATCCCGAATGGAGATCACGCTGAATTGAACAAATGGGAGCAAAACCATTAGCACTACCATTAGCGTAACCATTATGTTACCGTGATATTCCCTCACTATCAATTAGTCCGAAAATAAACAATTCAACTGGGCCTCGCTAATCGGATTATACGATCCCCGAACAAAGATATACCAAGAAAGAGATGGTGCATATGTTGTTATGGTTGTGAGGGCACTATTATAACCTATACATAAACAACAAATCGAAAATCTCTCCCGAATTCGACAACTTCTAGCCGGATAGAAGCGGTAAGGCATTAGGATTTTGTACCCTCAGAGCTTAGATTAGGCGAGCGCTTCAAGCCGAGCACTATAGCCCCCTCGATGAGCAGATCGAGCCTCCAAAAATCCAACGAGCACAAGAAGAACGAAGAACTTTTCTAACACCGCCGACATAAATCGAAATCCCGCCTCTTCATCGGGAGCGAAATTCAGGGTTTAAAATTTGAAATCGGTTGTCTCTTCGGGCCTTTCAACCAAGCCGCCCGGAGACGCCTTTAATTATGGTTCCAGAGGGCCTTTACTACACGCATTACTTTTTGAATTTGAGGTGCACTTTATTACGCACACTTTTCAAATTTGAATTTGTGTGTCCATTAATCCTGGTTGATTAATGGTGGGTATTTATGAATGCCGGGCCGTGATACGGCTGCAATTTATGGCGTGTCGGATCCAAGCACGTCGTTTGGATAAAATAATCCGGCTTCCCCGCCCAAGATATTTACCTCGCGATCCCTTGGACTTTCATTCCGCCAATGATTTCGGACATGATTCGCGGATTCCTCGCCCTCCTCCGAAGCGCCTTTCACCACGGTCCGAATCAACCCGCTTTTCGAAAGCTTTCCTCAAGGCCGGGCGATCCATGGCACCAAAGCCAACCCGCAGAAGGTTAGTTCCAACCTCACCAAGAAGATCATGCAAGCGATTTCTTTCTGGATAGTGCATGTTCAATTAGACTCTTTTACCTTTCGTAATGTAGTCATTAGGTTCGACTTCAACAGATCATGGTCGCGATCCTGCTCAGGAATGGACGGATCGCGGTCGCGATCCTGCTCAGTGGTCGGACGGATCAAGTCCGCGATCCTGGTTGATTGCTTCGGTGGTATAAATACGTCACATCGCAGTTGAGTGGTCAACAACATCGCTCGCGATCTTCTTGGATGTACCACCACCGCTACTGATCAGCGATCTTCCGAATCACTCATGAGGATCGCGGTCGCGATCGTCCTAAGTTTTCCCTTTGAAGATCGCGACCGCGACTCTCAACGATGTTACCGAAGAACTTGTGCATTAGGGAATATCGACTCCACTTCTTACTTGGCTCGATTTGTATCGCGGCCCAGACGTTGAACCCAATAAGATCATCACACCTTCAAATGAAAGAAAGTGGTGTATAGAAATTGCACAGGCAATTCCACAGACGAAAGGCGACCGCCAGAAAGACCTCTCGCTTGTTCCTCAGGACTGGCAAGAAAGCCGATGACATACAAAGCAGATAGGGAATTGCAATCGCTATGTGGGGAAGGAACAAAAAACAATGTCCAGGACGCTATTATATGCGGCGTAGAGGACACCTACCGAATTTGTAGGCTCATTGAGTATGTCCTTAAATGGACAAACTATGATCCCTCGCTCATGGCGACTAGCAAATTAAACAAGCCTACCCATTGGAAAGAATGTTCACCAAAGGCGAAAAGGATACTGCTGGTATCGCCCCCCCGCACGAATCTCTCGTCTCGAATAACGGGCAATGGGATATATTGTCCAGCTTCGACATGCGAAAAGGTTTGCGGGTGGATAAGAAACCACCTAGCATTGCATTGAAAAAGCCAAACGAGATGAGAAGATGCCTTCGTAATGGACACGAATTGGTTAAGGGCTCGTGAAGAAAAACATGTGAAGCCAGTAGCTATAGCGTAGGCCTCACGAACCAAGAGCCCTCTCCGTTGAGCCTCAAGTCCACCGCCCAACCATCTGCTCAAATAGATCCCGTTCAACCTCCGCTATTTGTGCTCCCCATCGTGCCTAAAAGATCCTACCATCCCAAAGTTCAAAATCAAACTCGGCAAACTCAATACTTACGATAGCGGAGAACCTTCTTCTTCCAACACCCCCTTCCGTCTCGAGTGCTTTGCATCGTCCAAGAGGCTAGCATTTCTATTGCTTCCGAATCTGGCGAGCGGACCTCAAATTCAATCTCAAGAAGAACGCAAATTAAGTAGAACAAACCGCATGAAGCTTGAACAATTCAAACGGGTTCTACCCGCTGGTGTGAACCGGTTTATGAAGGTTTCAATATTCGATTCGCGAACCCGGCTCAAGCTAACCTCACGCATCGAATGCGCTCAAACGACCACGCAAGGGCACTCGTGAAGAGTTTCAAGACGTATCCCACGGAGGTGCTCACACCACCGATGTTGTCCCCTTCGACCCCATTACCCGGTGATTGTTATTGTTCATGATTTCCGGTTTGTGGGTCGCCTAACTTACAAGTGCACATTATTTCGAAAAAGATCACATGGAGTGAGGAGGATGACTTGAAGGGCAAGAAATTTTGGATAATATCGGTAACCCGCGGTATATGTGCAAACTCAAAACTGCTATCTTTGTCTTGTTGGAGAACGGAACAAATAGATGGAGTTTGCTAAAGCCCTGCGAGGAGAAGAACAAGAGTGCTTAACGGAAATTTAATGATAGAGAATATATTGAGTTGAGCATTGATTTTAATGAAGTCATCGCTAACACCGTATACACAGAGAACCATTGTTAGAGAAGCTTCAACAGCCTACTGAGATCAACATAAAGCATATGGTTGTCCTCCTCAAGGTCCCATTGGTACGCCACCACCTCGGCATGGAAGGTATTTTTATTATCTTTGTTTCAAAGACATCGCGGGGCATTTTTCCTAACCATTTGTTTTGTAGGACTTCCACGAGATAGCTACCACAACGTTAAAGGTGAAGGAGCTAAAGGACGAGAAGCAATTTATTTTTATGGAGGAGCGGGTTTTCGAAAAGTTAATGGAAGTGGCCAAATGATGGGTCAACAAGAAGCTTTGTGATGAGCATGGAGATTTTCCCCGATAAGCCCCTCGGCGGACTTCTTCAACAAAACCCGGTTAAGATACCTTCGAGGCATGTCTAATCACAGGGTTTCTCGGCTACTTTCGATGAGATTTTGGAAGGAAAGACATACGTTAAGGTGCAAAGCGGATATCATGGCGGGTTTAATTGCCGGTAACGCCATTGATATTAGAAGCCCCGCCTTCATCTGAAAGAGATTTTGTCATACGCGCCTCCTTACGGCTTGGAAAAGATTACACTTTTGGGAGGAGTTGCTTTTCTGACTTTCCCGCTTTCCGCGAACGGATTCGGATATATCCGATTGGATACGAGTACGCGGAAAGCCAATTACAATAAGGAACATGTTGTGGGTAATTTGCGTTGCATTTCTAGAACCCATTAGATCGATTTTGAAACCCAAGAGGCTATCAAGATCAAGGAGAAGAAAAAATGTTGTGCATCTTTGTAACAAAGGTAGGGATTCCTACCTCCACTCCGATATCGAGAACGCAACTATGGTGTTCATAGACATTAGAGGATTGTCTACATTATGGACGTTACAAAAATACATGGAACTCTTCACACGAATATCCAAAGATGACAACTCGCTAACATTTATCACCTTGTGATTCTTACGATGCGGTGTGAACTTGCGCATTGCTTGCAAGAAAAAAAACAGTATTCAAGGCGGTCCCATATTTCTCAGAGGGTACATATGACGAGGGATATGAACAAGAAAAGGGTGAAGGAATATCGATTACATCACCCATATGTGCATCAACGTGTAGTTTAATTCCGGTGGTGAACGCCATTATGCCGAGTCGGAGCTTCGCTTGGATACAAAAAGGCCGCGACCACGTAAGACGCCTTTGCCACCAATGCCCGCCGCTGGTGACGAAGATAATCGATGAGAAATGAAGAAGAAATGGCGCATATATTTCACTTGGAAACCCAAAAGTAAGTTTGCTCCAATGGAAGGTGACCACGCGATGAAGTGCCGCTGAGGACATCATATGCCTACCACCGCTTGACAAGCTCAGGCCGGGGATGGTTGTGTTCTGATTTTTCCTCGCCAGGCACGCTTCGTGTCGCCATCACAGGAAAGAAGAGTATTGCTTTCAAAGCCAGGGTAAAGTGTGCCGCCTCGAGGGCTTTCCGGATAAGCTCGAAAAAATGGTCGATGTATACTGGGAGACAGATGACGGGATAAGGTAGTCCTCGAGAATGATCCTAATGCGATCAATTTAAACATTACCCAACAAATGGATATATCTAACATCGATTCAATCTTGGATCAAATGGATGAGAAAAGCTACGAGGAAAGAATGCGAGTGAAACGAAAAAGACTTCTGGAGGCTACTGAGAAAGGTATTTCTGCGCTAGAGCCCGTGTTTCAAAAATTGGGGGCTTTAAATGAAAAATTTGATGCCTACATGCCTTTCTTGACAGGCGGGTCGAGTTTCGAATACGTAGGTATGGACCCTGCGGATCAAGAGGGTGAGCCATCAGGCACACAAGAGCATCAGGTTCCAGCAATGAAAAAAACCAAACTCTTCCATGCACCCGATATCGCATGTGCTGAGCAGAGTGGCGCAGATGTCGGCGGGACCCCATGGATACCGCCCGACAATCGAAGGACCGGATCCACATGTCCAACTCCTTGCGCAGCCATGTCCGTAGAAATCCCGGATAAAACAAAGCTACCGAGATGGACCACGTAAGATGTTTTCCAAAGGGGACAGGAACATGTAGCTAGGATAGCTGCTGAGCTCGGTGTTGTACCTGAGACAGTATCGGAAACCCAGATGGACTAATTTCTGCCCACATGGCAAAGAAATGTACATTGAAATGTTTGAGGAATACAAATTACAATGCTTTGAGTTTACTATTTCAGTTATTTTGTCTAAACATTCCTTCACCGCGACAACTCACAATGTTAAGCCACCGCGATCCTCATTATCACTTTCAATTCTTTTTATCCATGTGAAGAGCTTAACGGAATTGTAATATTACATCCATCTTTGCCTAGGCAGCTTTCAAATCTTCGCCGTGGCGATCCCGGCCGAAAGTGTTTTCAATCTTTCCCCGTGGACGCTCTTGCTCCCGAAGGAGCTTGGGATAGCCTTATACATGTCCAAATCGGATACGTCGCTGTTTGTGCCCAAAAAGCAGCGGCAAAAACGTCAACTTTTACTCCGCTGCAACCATTTGCGGTGTTTTATAGACACCCAAGAACCTATTTCATGCTAAACGAGAATTCCGAAATTCTCGAATTAATTAAATCGTGCTTATGATTTCCTTTTTGCCATTGCTGCTGGTCAGTTTTATGAGTTGCGTAATTTTATTTTGCAAACGTTTGAATCTGCAGGTTTTGTCATTGCTCCACATATATGTCAATTTACGTTTTCCTTTGAAGTAAAATTTCTAGATTTATAGTCAACTCGTCTACAAGTTTGCTTTCCATTGCGCCACAGCGTCCTTAGAAGTTCTTAGCGCTTGCCAAGTCTCTCATTTCAGATATTAAAGTGCATGCTCACCGGTTTGCATCCTTTTTGGGTATGATTGCATCTTTGAACTGTCTTTGGTCCTTTTTGCAAACTACTTAGCTTCAATCTCTTGAACATCTATGCCTCCATTAAGACTTGGTCCCAAGTTGTGCGTCTATGCCCCCTTACCTTAGTTAAGATTAATGCATAGCAGAGTTGTTTGATTTGCTGAAAGATTACGTTTGTGAGCCAGTCTCCCCGGTGGTTTCCTTATCTTATGATGTTAGTGGCTCAGGTTGGGAGGTTTGGGTACATGACTCTACTATGTGCAATTCTTTCAATGGGTTTTTTGATGAGTTAGAGCAGTCTTCTTCTTCTATCATTCGTCAACTATCAGCCTTAGCCCATTGTCTTAAACTCCATGCTGAGGATTTCAGTGGAAAATGCCTTCTTGCCTATGAGTATTCTCTAAATTCTTATTACATTTTGACGAAAGGCAGCTCCAAAGTCCCGACTATTCACTGTTTGTACCTCAAAATTTCATCTTTTGTCTTCGTCATAGTTTTGTTCCCAAACCTGCAAGGATTCCCGTATTCTTAATCAGCGAGCTGATTACCTTTCTAAGCTTGATTTTGATGATTATAGTTTGCCAGTTAAAGTTTTTCGCATCATTGACCTAGCTTGGGGCCCTCGTGACTGGGACCACTTTGCTAATTTGAATAACCATTTCCTTCCTAAATTTAATTGTTGGCGTCCTATTCCGAGAGACTCTTGTCCACCTGATCCTTTTGCCCAGTCTTGGCATGATACTAATAGCTATTGTTTTTGCCCTCCTGCTTTGGTTTTCAAAGCCTTCTCTTTCTCTAAAGCCTGCCGAGCCGATTGTACCTTGGTAATTTTTCACTGGAAGTCAGCCCCGTGGTGGCCTTTGCTACACAATGATGCTGGAGAGTGGGATACAGCTATTGTGGATAATTTGTACTTTCTTGCAGGTGGACAAGGCCTTATGATGAGTCCATCTTCAAAGCTGCCATGCCACAAACCAACCAGACCTGTTATTGCTTTGTGGATCGTCAATACTAACTAGGTGAGTTTTTGTTTCATGTATTGTTCAAAGTTTTGGAATGCTTTAGATGATGATGTTGACGTACTTGAGTTGAAGGTTTCTTTCTAGAAGGTCTTGATGTGTTCTAGGTCTGGCAGCACATGTTATCAGCATGCTTGGTCCTTCTTCAAGAACTGGTGCATAGCTAAGGGACGTGATTTCCTCCCTACTAGTCCTCCTACGATTTTCCTTTTCTTGACTATGCTTTTGACATCTTTTCCAAATCCCTCATCCCGTGTCAGTACCACCATTTCTTCTATTGCTTTCCATCATATTCTTGCCAGGTACTCAAAATATATTGACTACCCCCTAGTTGGCCTCGCTTGAGATATTGCCCGAAGATTGTCCACACTGTTGATGCAAAAGAAGCAATCTATGCTGCCTCTATCCCATTGTTTCTAGCAAAACCTTCGACTGGAGAACCTCCCATGTCAATAAATGGCCTGAACTATACCAAGCTACAATTGTTAAGACTCCAGTCAGTTTCCAACATCGCTGAGTCAATGGATGCGCAAGAAAGCAAAGTGATATATTGTCCTCCAACGGGATCCACCAACAAGGATCCTACTACAACATTTATGTTTCACTTTCCTATCTTGTCTATGAGACTACACAAGCAGAATAAGGTTGTTTATAGTTATCATTAATTTGGTTATGCAATAATTGGAGCTACTAGAGAGGCTGGACTGTATGTCCTTATTGGAACACTTGCAAGGGACAAATATGAGCCATTCCAAGGCCATACCTTTCACTTGTATTTCTAATCTCATGCAAGTTAAGCCCTTTATTATGCAGAGCTAGCTCTTACAGATGTTCTTTGGCAAGGAGTGCATACCACTACATATATATGTGTTGGAGAAGGGTATATCTAAACATATCAGAAATTATTCATTTGAAAATGTAAAAAGCCAGTTGAGCTAGCTACTATTCCTATTGATATGTATTCCCAGAGAAGAGACGAGACTGTTTCATATGCAACAATAGTGCAAGGCAAATATATGTGATGTTAGGCCCATCCTTACTTTAGTCTTGCAATAACTCCCGAGTTAAACCATTTTTGAATGGCACTCAACTGTATTATAGAGAAACAAGGATAATAAGATGAATCACACAAAAACAGAATTCAGTTAGCACTAAATTGTACTAATTACTAGCAGACGTCCATATGATGACCACAACTTCTACAAAGAAAACATTGTCAATTAAGTAGGACCTCTTGTTCTAGAAGTTATACCAGAAGACTAAGTTATTAGACCAGAGAAATGGTAAGAACTTTGTCGAGACGGAGCTCAATCTTTTTAGCTCAGGAAAAGCCAGAAAACAGGCCAACAAGGCTTGAGACTATGCAACTAGACATGCAACACTAAATGATAGAGTGCAATTTGTGTCAATCAAGTGTGAATCCAGGGATGTGATCAATAAACATTTAGCTGCAAATCCCTTGCGTATCAAAAATTCAACATTGTTTACATGACAAAGTAGCACCATCTCCTCATCTTTATTTTGCCTGTATAATGCATCTGATCTATCCACTTCATATGAAAGGAATGTAACTCTATAACGAAGTTGTATAGATGCATTCTACAAAAATTAATATTTAAACATGGCAGATATAATATGCTGAGAATCGATCCATAAGCACAAGGCAAAAAAAGCCGTTGACACGTTCAATTAGGACGTCAACTGTCCGATGGCAGATGACAATACTTTACAAGTGGAAATTGCTCTATTCTCAAAACTGTGACCACTCTCCCAGAGCACATGAAAAGGGATACTTTCTCATTATCATAGAGCAGGGAAAAGGGATCCTTGCCTTTGTGACCTTCCGTTTTAAAATAAATTATACAATTAATTACTTCCATAAATAGTGTACATAGGCTAAAGACACATTATGCATAGTATGATGTCCAAAAACCAATAACATCTCTATGCCTCAAAAGGTTTCATTGTTAGTTACAAGACCTTAACTGTTAAGTAATAGAATTGAAGTACTAAACATGCTAGCAGATATTGCAGATTTGAATGGTAGAGACAATTGTTAGAAAAACCTGGCCAGATTTGAGAGGATACATGAAAGAGATTATAAATCTAATATATTATCATGCTTGAGGGGTCTTTCATTATTAACATGGTAACTCTGCTATTCTTATCAATCTCAATTCAGAAATAGATGTCTATCCTAGAAGCTATGCTACCATTGGGCATTGGACATATAAGATATGTTTTCACATGTGTAACATGAATCCAAAAAAAAGAAAAAAGAAGAAAGAATGATTTTTATTGTCCGCGGAGACCAATGCACCTATGGGACCCAATGAAGGAGCGCAACAAACTTGCTACTATTCGGGTTAAAAAACCCCCACCTCGAAGGATTTTCGAGGGAAAAACTGTGGCAGTAATAAGAATAAATGCAAATTCATACCTTCTCCAGGAACTAAATATTTCTGAGAAATTTTATGTTTTGGTTTGATTTAAATTTTGCATCAAGGATCTTGCTTCTAAGGATCTGCATTGACTTTGTATGCCTTTTAAGATCTGTACTGAGTTGGTCTGCTAAGAATCTGCATTGAAACCATCTGTATAGCATGCAGAATGCCAATGCTAGAGGCAAAATGTAAAGCTCAAAAGGAATTGTAGTTGAGAGTTATAGTAGTTGCTTAAGATAGATACATGGATAGATGGATAGATGGATAGATAGATATTATTTTAAAGTCCATGGGGACTGTACGATAGGCCACGAGAGGGTCTATACATATTGTGATTTTGGGCGGTCTCGAACTCGAGACATACATGTTCTAGGTCTAGTTTGTTGCAAAGTTGAAAAAGAGTCGTAGGCATATTACACTTATGGCCTTTCATTTCAGTAGTGGTCTTTAGTCGAGATAGATCAACAACCCATCCTCTGAAACTAGGATTTAGTTCTCTATGCAAATGGATTACTGAGCCCTCAGTAGTCATTATCTCTGCTTGTCTAGTATCATCATTACTGCAAAGGTTTTTCCCTTGAAAACCTTTCGAGGCAGGGGTTTTTTAATCCTAGTAGTAATGATTGTACTAGCCCATTGTATGGGTCCCATGACCTATTGGTCTCCGTGGACGTTAAAAAAACTATTCTATTTATGCAATTGGACATTCAGCAATAATCCTGTCATTGTTGCCTCAATTCCTGTAATTTGAAGCTGCCATAATTAAATTAACATTGGAGCTTGAACCATGCTCCTGTGCAAAGAGAAATAGTATTGAAAATGGATGAAAAAGTAACAATAACGATGGTGGCGGCGATAATAAACGTTTTTGAATAAGCTTTCTGTTTGCTTTATTTATCATACTGCTCTAATACAATTTTCTTTATTTATCCATCACACTATCTTAATATAGAGAAACGAGTGCAAATGGCTACATGTTTTATCTTGTTAGCAATCAATCCATCTGTTCAAAGAGAGTACATGCCTTTGCATATTGATAGAACATACTAATGTGCTTTTTAGTCCATGCTTTAAACATGGTGTACATCTAAAAGCAATTGTAACCGTAAGTCCCTGCCAACTCTGTATGCCAGGTTGAATATGCAGAAATTGTGGACAACTAATCTTTCTAACATCCCATGTATTCAAATGCTAAGAGACAACAACTATTTGCATGCATATGAATTTCAAGTCCACATCCTATCAAAAATATTCCTTAGAAAATTGGACTGCAATTTCGTTTAGAAGCATGCCATGCCACGCTCTTTTGAGGAAGATTGGTTGGATTGGTTAGAAGGCATGTACAAGAACTATTTGATACTGCTCTCAATTTTTGACAATGTTTTATATTAGTGCTTGATGTCTTCGACGTATATTACAAATCTCCGGCGTTTGGTCTAGTGGTAACACACTAGTTCCTTAGCAATGTGGTCTCGAGTTCGAGACCGCCCAGAATCGCACTCGGTACTGTTGGGGGTCAAATCCCAACAGACGCAATGTAAGGTGGTTGGGGGCAGGGCCCAACCAAGCAATGTAGTGTGGTGTGTGGTCACATGTCCAGTTGGATGCTGCCTAGTGGCGTGATGTTAAAACTACTATCTATCTTTGAGAGTGAGTTTTATCATGGGGAATTTTATTTGGAGGGTTTTTTTGGAGATGTCTTGGAGGGTTCCATGGGAGAATATTCCTTAGAATATTCTATTGTGGCATGTCGCACAAGTCGCCATTTTTGGGTTGCCCCTAGGGGGGCAAACCCTTGTTTATGTGGGCGTTTGGCATATCCTAGGTATATGCTAGAATATCCCTAGGATATGCTTGTGACTGCTAAAAACTGGCCGTTGCCAGTAAATGCCAGGTCAGCCCTGTTACTGGTTCGATGCTGTTCGAACAGCCTAACCGGCTATGGCAATTGCTTTACTGACGGATTCAAGTAATTCTTATCCAGAACTCCCTTTGAACTCAAGACTCACCCGACTTTCCTTGGCAGGCATAGAACGACGGAAAAACATGCCTATAAGCTTCATTGCTTCTTCTGGCATGTCAATATGCAGATGCACCCCCATCTCAGAAAAGGCAGATAATAATGCCGCATAATCACCCTGCAGGTAATAACAACAAATTTGAGTTAGAAGATAAATTGCGGCATTTGCTACTAAAAATGGGTCACGAATAGGTCTACAACTTCCAAAGCTTGTGAAGAATTTGGTTTTGAATTAATATTGGCAAAATTCATACTTTTTCTTTGATTGTTTTGGAGCATATTTGGATAGGAAGTTTATCTGATGTAAGTGTTGGATATCACAGGTATATTGACACAGCTGCAGGTGTTCTTGGTAAACTTGATCCGAGACCTGTTCAACCAGACAGCCTGTTTCCTGTATTTTCTGTAACTAAGGGTGTGACAGCAGATCTTGTACACTGGCACGCAGATCGTGGGTAAGAAACTTGCTTAGTCAATATTTTAAATGTAGGAAGTTGCTACTGATGGCATTAACATGCAATAGTCATATACTGATTTTAATCATATTGGGGTATTTAAAGAGAAGGGTGCTCTGCAATGCCAAAAAGGGTGGTTAACAGACAAGGTAGGAGATTTGTGGCCAGAATTTGCAGTCAATGGGAAAGATAACTGCACGGTATTTGCAAATTCTTTGATATCTACAACATTAAATCTTCTTACATGCATGCTTTGGCAAAGAATTTGGCTTCGTGGCGTGTATTGGCTCGGGGTTATCCCAAAAATGGCCTCTCAGTGCTTCGCATCGCTGCGGATTTACGGCCATGCTCCAAAATCGAAAAAGGAAGCCATTCAGACCTCCATCACAATTCAACAGCAGCTCGAATTTGAAAGGAAGGGCCATATCTGCATCAGAAAATTCTTTCCCCCGTCGAACATTCAAGCCCTTCATCAATCCCTAACCAACCTAACAGACGATGAATTACTTGCAGCTTATAGGCATAGATTATCGGTCCTTTGTCCTGGAATTGATCCGTCCATGGTACTGGATCTGAAACAAGCTCAATCATTACTTCGGAAGAAGGTGACCTATATTTCTGCTAATTGGTTTACTAAACAAATATTGAGACTTATAAGTTGCATTATGAAGCACAGGGTACAGATGAAGTTGGATTCCTTCAGATTTTCAATCTTCATAGAAAAAAGAGGATGATTAAGGAATTTACTCACTTTTCTGTATTGTGTGCTGCTGTTTCTAAGTTGCTTAATACTGAGAAGGTCGGTGATATACTTGAATAGGTCTTACTTAATTCATAACAGCGGGTAATTGTAGCATGCTTTGCTATTGTAGGTGCGTCTCTATCAGGATTGCCTTTTCATAAAATTTCCGGGCTTTGACGTTACTAACTGGCACTCTGATTTGAACATGGTCCCCTTGGATACCAATTCATTTTTGACAGTTTGGACTCCTCTACATAATCTTTCTTCTTCTGATTCAAGTCTTCATTTCGCTTCAGGTAATTTTAATCATATTGATGGGTTACCAGATAACACATATAGATCACATTTTTTGAATTATTTGTAGGTATTCTTTCTATTAGATGCAATGCCTGGTAACTCTAGAACCCATACTATATGCATTCCTATTTCTTGTGCCCTTAAACCTGCTACAGAACCCATGCCAACCAAGTATGAGTTTTTCTCACCAGCATTTTGCCCTTGTCATTTTTAAAAATGGCACGAAATGAGGAGAATGGAATTCTTTGAATTTGCAAAGCTTGATCTTGGGCGCTTGTTTTCCATTGTTGAATTCAGGTTGTACTGGTCGTGTGAAATTGGGGGCAGGTTCTAGTAATTATATTGCACCCAAGGATGGTAGGACCCGTTTTGTAGTCCCTTGTTATATCCTTAATATTTATGAGATAATTTTGACGCAGAACATCCTACATTTAGGTTGCATAATTTCTTCTATTTTAGGCCTACATAACATAACATATTTTACTTCTAAGGCTGCTCTTCTGTTAAGAACATCTTTTACTTTGACATCTTTGCCATTGGCACCCCACTGTTCGTTTGCTTCACATTGTTACTGAATATTTGTTCTCCATTTTGGTCTTTATTTTGCATATCATGCAGGTTCTCATCGGGATTTCGCATTGCCATATTGGAAATCCAATGAGGGCATGGCTAGCTTAGAAGAAAGGGGATACTCGATCCATACATACACGGGCCTATCAGCTGGTGATTTGTGAGTACCATAGTAAGACATCTCATTTGGTAAACAACAATTCTGTAACGTTCTACAGACGTACACAAACTTTACATTAGTGAACATTAGACATGTTGTTTGTTGTATAAAGAGCATATGAATACATTTGCTGTATGGCATGAAAAGTGAATGCTTGTGAGCATTAGATTTTATGAAGCTTATTTGTCCCATCTTACGTAATGTTCTCAGGACAATACATCATGGATGGACATTGCATTGGGCTCCTCCGCAACCTATGAATTGCACTCCTCGATTTGCATTAGCAATAAGTTATTTTGCTGATGGAGCACGGGTTCTTTCTACAAAGAATGCAAGGTTTGAATTTGGATCGAACTCTTTGCTGATGTAAACATTAAAGGTGCCCTTATATATTAGACAGAGGGTGGGTTATGTTTATGTTTGAATGTTGTAAAGCAAGCTATTTTTCTCCATCTGGTGTGGCCACCATATACGTGTTTATTATATTTATAAGTATACTACTTACAATGCTTTTTTTGATTATAGGAGACAAGTGCAAGAAGAAGACATGGAAAGCTTCAAATGGTGGAAGAAGAACCTCAAGGAAGGGCAGATAGCTCGTCACCCTTTGCTTCCACTAGTCCATCCTACCTAGTAATTTTATTTTTATTACATATTTGGGCTTGTTCTATGCTTGTAACTGCTTCCTACTAAAAGGAGTTCAGAGTTCTGGGTATGAATAGTAAAGCAACAATACAGGGTCAAGGAATTTGCACTAAAGAGACAAGAGCCTAACTTGTGAATTAGGGAGACTACAGCAACAAAAAGAGAACCAGCTAACATTAAGATACAGCCTGATATGTGCCAGACCAAGTTGGTTTACCTGATTTTTTACTACACGCCAAGTAGGCTGGAAAAATTGTTAGTGCATAATTACCTGACCAAACTGCAATATTGGTATGCCTCAGAATTTTCCACAGAATTATGGCCATTCAAAAATTGGGGGGCATGGTTTTAAACATGCATGTTCCATGCCGGAACGTTATGGTAATCTTCTTTGCATTGTTCTAGAAGGTTCGAAATTTGAATTGTTGTTGTAACTTAACGTGGATTCAAGAGAAATGAAGAACAGCAAATTCTTCAGGTTCATCGATGTTTACTCTTAGACAAATGGTTAAGAATAGCCATAGATAGCTTGCTGTTTTGTTATTGGATAACTACCAAATGCCTTGTACAAAAATGATTAAGAATGGCTGCAGGCAAATAGCTTGCTGTTTATTATATGGCTATAACTAGTATTTCAGCATCTGCAGTGTTGATTTTGCCTTTGTTTTCAATATGGTTTGACTGGATATTAGCAGAAACATGCAGTTGATCAGGAACATTTGAAGAATGTTGTTGCAGTTTTTGTTGCTTTGAAGCAGTAGGGGTCTGACTTTCCTTCAATCTTTTCTTATCTATAATTAATGGAATCCCATTCTCTTTCTCTTTCTAAGGATTCATAGTTGTTGTCTTCTCTGCAGCTCTGTTTGTAGGCTTTTTAAAGACAATGCCTTTCTTGGATTTATTTTTTGCATAAATCCCATTTTGTTTTGAGTCTCAACATTTGGTATTCATCATGATATTGTTCAGAGTATTATGAAGAGTCGTAGTATCATGGATCATAGGGGTCTTTCCTTTCAAAAGTTTTCTGTTGTGCTCAATATTATTGAGTAATCTGTTGTTATCCATTGTCTTGCATTCCTTATTTTTCCCTTGCATAGAGATGGGTATATTATTTTTTGCTGAGGGACCTTGTGTATCCTTGATTTCAATACCCCTATTTAACACTGCTATCTTAACTCGAGGCTGAATTAGGATAGAGGAGCTAGAGAGTTGACTTGTGGATTTTAAATCAGAAGTGCTTATTTATTTCCATTTCTCTTGTAGCTCCCATTTGCGTTTCTTGTGTCTTTCTAATGAAACAATGGGAAAATTCTGTCTGTATTAGTAAGAGGATTAGCTTGGGCATATCCTGTATACTGATTTGTATCTCTTGCATCCAGATTCTGTCTCTGTTGGCCTGGCTTTTGGAGTGAATAATCTTCATAGCAACCTGAGTTTGGAAAATACCTGACATTGCATTTCTGGCAAAAACATGGGAGGCAAATCCATTTTAGTTGTAAGGAAGCTTTTGAACCAAAGAAGTCAACGAAGGATATGGATGTTGGCACGAGTTTGGAAAAATCAATTTGAACATAACATTTTGGTGGCTTGTATGGAGAGTAATAGGTTTCAAAGGAATTGAAAATTGAAGAAAAACATTCCTCATGCCAGTAGATAGGACTTAGATCACTCACGGAGACTAATGCAACCAAAGTTTTTCCAGATTTTATAATGGAAGAGAGGGGCTCCATTTAAGGAAAGAGAGTTGATAGGTGTCACAAGTAACTCGCTCATTTTTGAGGAAGAATTTGGCAGTTCTGAGGTTGGCACATTCAATCATCATATAGGGGAAATTGAGCAAAAAAATGGAGTTAATAATGACTCCCTTATGAAGCTTTAAGAGTTGATCCCACATTCTTTCAATTTTAAGGTCAACCTTGTCTACCTTGGCCATAACAGCATTATTTTGCTAGGTATTTATTCTAGAAGCAATCAAAGGTAAATGTAGTTTGATACCTTTGAAGAAATGACCAGAGGGCAGAGACAAGTGTTTGAAATGATCCAGGGTATCTACCAACTCTCTATCTGAGTGTACTTCAACTGATGGCCTTCGATTTGTTTCAAGTGTAGTTGCAAAGTTTGACTACCTACGAAGTTTTTTCCTACAGTCTTGTGTTATCTCTTGTCCAATTTCTCCATGCATTTTTAGAGATATAAAAGGAACTGATCAGTCATGTCATAAGCACAATGACAACCTGCAACAATGAGCGCCTTCTTGGACTAAGAAAAAACGGCAACTTGCATTCATTGCATTTATATGGCTCCACACAAGACAAACAAGAGCCAACACACAGAACCCATGAAAACACACTCTTGGGCCACCCGAGGGCAACCCCTCGTGCGTAGCACCTTGTTTTTTTCATGTAGCAAAATTCACTATAAGACCTTTTAACATAAAACAAATTTGCGTTCATCTAATGAACATGTGTAGTGTGAAGGTTATAACATATACATACCATAATGAAATAAGTTTGAGTCAACATTTAGCGAAATCGCTAATTACCACACTAATAACTATTATAATTTGATATGGAAATCTTCCTACCAAGAACTGTTTTTCCTCAGGCGAGGACCCTTTGGAGAACATCCTCTGTCAATACAGGCTGAATGATGTCCAAGAAAAACCTGGGGTCGTGGTTTAGGACTTTCGCAAATACGTACATCAGATGTTTGCATGGAATGTATATCCTTTTCAGTTCTCTACCCATGAAATCAGGGCATGTGCAGGTGGGATGCTTGCATACCCTCACTGTATAAGTTTCATCTGGTCGACGCAACTGGTATGCAACATCCCTATTGGTGATATTGACCTTTATAGACTCAATATCACACTCCAGTTGTAAAGCTTGATTAAGCTTTGTTTCAGCTTCTACACAAAGCTTCCCTCGTCTGTTCATGCGCTTGCCAAAACGTTCAATGAAGTGGACAGAGCTGTTCAAAGTAGAAGAATTCACACTAGCCATATCGGGCATTGAGTTTCGTGGGGTAATCCCTCTAACGGAATAGTTCCCTCTCTCCAATGTTTCCAACTCTGCACTAGTTATATTTACTCCTTTTGCCACAGGCCAATCTGCTAGACGAGTTGGTATGGCTATGATGCCTGCAGCTGGATAATAGGTATGCTGCACATTTTGAGGACAAAACCAAAACCTTTGTGTGACCTCTCTCCCATTTACTTTCCTTTGTCCAGTGAAGCATGGTGCAATAGTAGACTCTGTATGAACTTTATTAATTTCAGCATTGCATCTTCGACCATTGGACTTTATTCTACCTTGACATCTTATTTTACTACCAGGCTCTGTTCTTCTAATAGCCCATTCCCCTGGCAGCAAATCATACTCCTGTACAAGGTATGTAGCATCATCAAAGATTATATTCCACTTTGCTGAAGCATCTACCCTAACTCTAGACCGAGTATGGGCCCTCTTGTCTGGACGATGGCTACCGGAACCCACATCCTTGTTATATTCCGTGCTATCTCTGGTCCTTTTTAGCACAGTCTGATTGTTTCCTCCTGAACCTGCATGAATGGGTCTTAAACCACTATGTAAAACTGATGAGATAACTGCGCTGACACACCAGATGGAGTAACATTACTAGTCACTGGAGTGCCCATTCTGCGCATTAAGGTATCCATTCCTGGACCTATTCCAATAAAATTGTGTTCTCTATGTGCTTTGCACTTTGCAGCACAGCTTATGTCAGATCGTACAAGCATGCATTGTACAAGGATAATTTATTCACGTACCCTCTTGATGCTAGCCAACTAGCATGCACAGATTCTGATAGATTAATGTTAGGGATTTGAGCTGCAGTTGCTAGATTCACTCCATCCTCCATGAAGTTGACCCATCTGCTCACTCTTTGATGCCACCATGCTAGCCACGAGCCTAATGAACTTATGTCTGAAGGGCTAGTTTTTCCATGCCACCAACTGACAATATTTTGAAAAGCAACCTCAGCATCTTCTGCAGTGGGTGCTGATCTCCATGCCCTGCACAAATTTAGATGCTCTTGTCTATGCTCTTGGAATATGTACTTATTTATGTGTCGTTGAAGACATTGTTCCCAATGGAACTTACAGCCATGTTCCTTTCCTTCCATGGGCTGGCCATCATTGAACACAAGCCGAATTGCATTCCAATTAGTCTGAGCTTCGTCTGCCATGAATCCTTTGAATTAAGAAGGTGGTGAGTTCTTTAGTATCATAACTTTGTTTAGCTTTGTCCAGAACTTTATCTGAGCTTCCGTATCCTCCGTTTTCATGTCACATGTTGCTATTGTAAGAAGGCAACACATACTATACATTTTAGAAATTACAGTACGTAAATAAACACTTTGAAATGGCAAGTGAAAAACATGATGAAAAAAATATCACCTTGGGTCATACACATGACATGCTAAAGTAGTCCATCCAACAGTGCGTTTTACGTGGTCAAAATGTACCCAAGAGCTTTCTACATCTCCTCTTGGACGCATTCTATTGACGAGTTCCACTCCAGAACCTGCTCCTGTTGTGGACATTTTGAATATATAGCACCGACCATTTTCTTCATCATGAAGTTGGTATGGAAATTTGGAACCGTGGAAATTTTGATATTTGCAGTGCTGTTTTAAGTATATGATCTTTCCAACTTCATCTTTTTGGTGGACTTTACTTTCAAGACTCTTATTTATCCATTGGCGTATCCTACAACAGAACCAATTTTTAGAAAATAAAGATAATCAAATAGTTACAATTTAAACTTGAGTATAAGAATACCTTCTTTTGTTGCAAAGAGGTTGAAGTTGCTTCAAAAGATTGTCTATTTTATCTCTCCCCCACAAGTGTATGTCATCACAATCAGTAGTTGTTATCAAGTTGTTGACAGTGAGCTCCATAGCTACCTCCATCTGTATCTGTTTTGCACCCTTCTTGCTTCCTCTGGAAGCATTAACTCTACTATTGACCATTTGGTGCAGCAAATGTATTTCTTCACGAGTTGGAGGAGTTTTGATAGGATGATCATGTAAACCAACATGAATGGATAATCTTGTGTGCATGGCTTCGTTAGGTATAACATAATATATCATGCAACTGCATAGTGCGAGACATGTTGGCTAATCCTCACAGTACTCACAAGCTAGAATTCCATGTGAACGGGATATAGGACCAAGTGCAGGTAGCTGCTTCATAGTTCCCTTCCACTGGACATCATTTGGCACACTCCTGGAAAGAAAATAGTCACACGTTGGATTCATGCACCTTAAATGACCACAGCACTTGGAATATTTAACTATGCCATCGAATGAATGACTTGTCTTCTCGGGCTTCGTCCAGAGATGTGGATCAAACTTTCTTTCCATGCCTGCCATAGAATTCAAATCATCTGGAGGTAGCTCAAACACCACATTGCCATTGTAATTAGAGGGTAGACATCTCACTGATATTGGTGCACTAATAGATGAACACAATCTCTTAAGTTTGCTAGATCCAAAACTATCAACAAGTGTTTGAAACGTGGAAACAATGTTTACAGTACTCTCACGAATATGCTGGATCGGACTATCAACAATTATTGGTGCATGAGGAGTGCTGACCTCAAGAATAAAAGGTGTGCCGCCGGTAATAAGAGTTTCCATTACTGGGAACTAGGGCCACATACATGATACGCCCCTTGATTCACAACCGGTGAAGAATTGTGTCCGATTTCTGCCGCACGCTCTTGGATTGCACAACACACAATTTTCATTTATAAAGGTGCGAGCTCTCACCCAACCAACAAACCCGGGTTTGACTGCCATTCACAAAAGAGCATACCATTCTCCAATGTTTTGCAGTTGATGAAGTTATCGTCATTTAGGTGAAAGGAATCTCACGATCTTTGCAGCCATTGCAACAACAAATAACTTCGTGCTACACAGACAACTCTCTCGCAGGAAACTAGACTACTAAAACAAGAATAGCTAATTTGAAGACGTTGAACAATCAATTGAGGTCCTCAACATAATTAATTACTGTCACGAATATTCATAATTAATAAATTGCACGCCAACAATTTCGTATGCTAATTACAAAATGCAATATTTTCCGTCCGTTTAAAACGTTTAAATATTTTAGGGACATGCGATGTGTGAAAATGTAGGCATTAAAAAATATTTGAGAATGCCTTTGCAAATATTTGCGTTAAAAAAAATATTTGAAAATGTAGGCAAGAATTTTTGAATAATGCCTTTGCAACCTCTATTGCTTTTGTGAAACTTAATTTTTGAACCATTGCTTTTTCAAACCAATAGGCAAACATACTGTTATTTTGTATCTGCTATCAGTTCTATCTGGAAATTTTGGTTTCTTGCTATCAGGTCTTTCTGAAAATCAACTGTGTTTGGAAAATCATCTGCCCAGTTGCAGACCCAGTACGGCGGCGCACTTGATCCAGTAAGGTAAGTTCAGTTTGAAAAACTAGATGTTTGTTATTTGTGAATGACGATTTCTGATATGTTTTCGATGATTCTTTGTGGATGGCGATTTCTGATATGTTTCTGATATGTTATCTGAACCCTTGCTCCAGTTTTTTATTCTGTTTGAACACATTTACACACCGGCCTACAGACCTAGTGCGGCGGCGCACCTCTTCTGGGAAGGTAAGCAAACTCAGTAGACACTCAGTAGACACAAATGTTCAGTAGGATTCTCAGGAATTTGTCGCATCTATTTGTCATTATTTGGGTCTCAGAAAGTCCAGATATTACACCTTCTTTGTCATTATGGACTTCAATATTTTACAGTTCCGCTTGCTTGCTTAAGTCCAGGCAACAGTCTGCAGACCTAGTGCGGCGACGCACCTCTTCTGGGAAAGTAAGCAAACTCAAACTCAGTAGACACAAATGTTCAGTTTCTCAGGAATTTGTCGCATCTATTTGTCATTATTTAGGTCTCAGAAAGTCCAGATATTACACCTTGAATCAGGATATCACTACAAGAAGATAGCTCCTTCTTCTTTCTTTAATCATCCAAATTTCTGTGTGTCTACACTGGACTTGCAATTTCATTGCAAAACAGGCCATTGACGGTCTCAAGCAATTTTAGGTTAGTTTCCTAGCTACAATGGTTTGGTTCAGGTTAGTTTCCTAGCTATAATGGTTCAGGTTAGTTTCCTAGCTATAATGGTTAATCAAAACTCAATGTTTTCAATCTATGGCTTCCAACGTTTTCAAGCTCGGCCTGATTCAGCTTATTTGCTATTTATGGACTTCAACATTTTACAGTTCTGCTTGCTTAAGCTTTTACAATTTCGGGTCTGTTATTCTGCAGATGTTTAGATATATGACTTAAACGGGTAGATTATTCTGATGTAGATATATGACTTAAACTGGTTGTTGAAATGTCGTTGTTCTTGAGATTAATTGGGACAATTTGTTGCTCAGAACATGATGGCAGAAGACAAACATTTAAGTCCGGGCAACAGTCTGCAGACCTAGTGTGGCGGGGCACCACTTCTGGGAAGGTAAGTTGAAACATTCAAATTTTGATGACTATGTTCTCAAACTCTGTTTATGTTCTAAAACTCTGTTTATGTAAGCATTGCTTTTAAGCACTCTTAGGCCCTAAGCAAGGTCTCCTGTGCATAAGATTCTGCAAACCAATTGAGCAGAACCATGGACAAAGTTAGTGTTACAGCTATAGCCACATCCATGCCATGATTGTCGCAGAGCCTGCATAAGAATTATGTTGAGGCCTTGAACTGTACACTTTTAAAGTGGCAGTCTATATAATATGACTCAAATATAATATGACTCTATATAATATTTCCTCAAATCGTGTTCTTCATATTCGCCGAACTCCCCGGATATTTCAGCTCCGACCATTTTATTGGGGTTTCCAGATATTATATCTGGATATAAGTTTTATAATTTTATTAAACTTAGTGCTATGCTCAGATCTTATAATTATATCTGGATATAAGTTTTACAATTGTATTAAAATTAGTGCTATGCTCAGACCTTATAATGGGGTGGCTCCCCTCCGAAAAGCTCCAACACTCTTTAGTTATTGTTTGTTATCTTAGTTTATTGTTATCTTTAGTTATTGTTTGTTATGGTCTTAGATCCATTTGCTCGGCTGTTTATTGTTTGTTCTTTTGTTTATTGTTTATTGTTTGTTAGCAATTTGCTCGGCTGTATTTTTTCTTGCTCTTTTTTTGACATGTCTTCGAAATGTTGAGATCCCTTATGGATAATAATGTGGCTCTCTTCATCTTTTGTTTAGAGTAAATAAATATTCTATGGTTTTTGGCAGATCCATGTCAGATAGTTGTTATTGATGGTGGTGTCTCTTATCTAGCAAAAGACAAAGATCTAAACCAGACACTAGACTATAGACCCAGTGTGGTGGCGCTCTTCCAAAAAGGTTGGCACTTTCATTCATAATGTTTGTTTGTTAAACCAAAAATAAGGTTCAATGCATTCATTTTATATATATTGATTACTTTTGGTGTTGTGCAGATTAGGGACATGGTCTGTTATGGTTCACACTAGAAACGAAACTCCCATCCCATTTGTTCCTCTAGCTTACACACCACCAAAGAGAAGGCGACAGAAGCATTCACATTCACTGGAGGTATCCAAAGAAGAAACAAAATCTACAGGGAAAATCTTTTTCATGGGCTTTTTTATTTGGGCACTCTGGGCTTTTTTGAGACCAAGATAAGATTTTATCTGAACGCTTGAAATTGAAACCAAGCATACAAACAACCCCAAACTAGCTACCTTATCTTAACATGAAATTTGACATTTGAAGAATGTATTTACCCCTTGAATTTAGTGTCAAATGCATGCCTATAGCTTCTATTATCATAAGAAAACGAATTTGACAAACACAATGGTGGACACCATAAGTGAAATAACATAAACAACAAAATATAGAGTCAAAAGTATGCACTCTATGCTAGTTGTGCCTCATCATCTACAAATTTGCATTTTTTTCTTTTTTTTTCCTTCAAATGTATAGGAATCATGTACGTGGACATATATCGAGCTTCACTTTCTGCATATACCGGTAATTTAAACGTGCTGCATAAGAATTAGATGTATTAGTAAATATGTCGATGCATAAAAAGATCAAAAGCTTAATAGCAAAGTATGAAACTGAAAAACTCACGGACTAGTCCAAGGGTTCGTCCACATCCTGATCTGGAACATTCTCAATGTCGTCTTCATCTCCACTCTCATCTGATTTGTCAAGATCAATAGAAGGAGCCCCACAACGCCGCAAAGCAAGCACAGACTGAACCAACACTTCATCCTTCTCAGTTCCAAAGTAATGAACACCTTTTAACGCGCATGCTTCCATCATAGAGCCAGTACCAGCAGTTCGTGGGACTGTTAGGCTATCGTATTGTGCTGGAGAGCTAGAGGGTCTCAACCCCTGGTGTGATTATAATCTTACACATGGGAAGGCTAACAATGTGCAATGGAAAGGGGCTATAAACAAGAGGCCTGTAGTTGGTGAGGTTAACGAGGAACATGGATCATTGTGTTGTGAATATTGCAAAGAGCAACCTTCATGTGTGGGGTTGTGCAATGCAATGGTATATTACTGTATTCCAGACAATATTCATGATACGAGGCTAGTTATACACACTGGCAGTCATAGTCATCCAATAAGGCGTGTGCAATCAAGATCTGATATATTGCACTTGAGATCAATCTTAGAGAGTTCTGTGCAATCTTCTTGCAAGCTGAAGGGAACTAGACATGCTCAAAACGAAATTGCCATGCAAGAAATTTGCAAAAGTGTCATTGAAACAGCTGACGTAGATCATGTGAACAAGTTGAGTGTCGAGCAAATGGATGAGCTTATTCTAATTCGACCGAACCACTTTGCAACCAGAGAAGGTAAGGAAAAAAAACTCATTTCATAAGTACATTATATTGACATTGATTAGCCTCTGATTAAAATTTACTTATTTTATAGGTTGAGAAGATGGTTAGACAATGCTCGAATAAAGAATAAAGAATGTTGTGATGATATTAGCAGTATACTCAACCTAAAACGAAGGTGTCGTTATGAATATTTTCATGGATCCAAGTTTCCTTATCAGGCACATGGCGAGAATGAAAGATGTTATGTTTTCAAAATGTCTACTAATGGGCCGGCCTCGAGTTGATTTAGTAAAACGTAATCGCGCCATCCGGGTGATTTATCAAAGGCATGGGTGCATTTTGATCACGCGAAGCATTCAAGGTTGGACAACCCTTGCTTGCCATGTATATGACCCCACGTAAGTATTATTTATATATTGCATTTGGTAGTATCCATTTAACCTAAGTCAATATATAATATCTTGAATACCATTGTTACATTCTGATGTTAGGGGTTTGATGACCATAGCTTGTATGTGACATGAAAATGTAAGATGTCTTGTCTCAAAAGAAATTTTGGGTCAAGCTAAATAAGGTCATGACTAGTAAGAACTATCCACCCGGCCAGAGTTTCCACGGGTTCATGGTGATGAGGCCCAAGCCAATTGGACAGCAATTAGAGAAGTATTTTATAATGGCCAAATACACACCGAAAAAGAAAGATCTTGTGTTTTCCATTTTGAACAGTGTCTACAACGCCATACTAAGAGTCTTATATATCCAGAATATAGACAAGAACAATAGATGATGCTGAGAAGATGTATCAATCAATCATAGATTGGTGGCATGGCAAGGCTTCACCAAGTGATGTAAACTCTTTGTCCTCATGGTTAGCATGGTGGCACCATAGAATAAGTAGATGGGGAAATTATATGAAGGCCAGCCACGGACTTATCCACGCTTATGTATATGCGACACAAATTTGTCGTAATCCGCACATGGGAGTTGGTTAGGCTGCAATCGACATACACTAGAACCTTAACATTATATGATGCAAGTCTTTTTGACCTTACTGAAGCATTACTGCAGAGCACAAGGTACAAATCATATTTAGAGCACAACTATGTTGGTCCTGGACCTGGAATTTCGACTTTATTTTACCGTGATCGCAAGGGCAACTTAGCAAAGGTGGTATTAAGTCAAAAGTCTGCTATTTGAATGTTTTAATCGAGAAGTTGGCGGACATGGCATGTATCCACATGTTTCGTGGACAGTGGAAATGGTCAAACTATATCCAAGAAGCAAAAACAATCTCAAATGATGGGAACTTGACACGGGGTTCTCGAACGCGACGCCTGGATAAGCAAGCACATAATATTCCAAGAGTTGCTTCCCGATGATCCGGTGGTCGAAAATCTGTTTGTTTGCTACATCTTCGCCTGGGTGGAGAGAGATGTTCACAACACTTTTTGGGCTATCGAAAGAACAATCTGGCCGGATCAAGTTAAATGTCGTGGAATGACATCCTAAAATGGAAGGAAATGTAACAAGAAAATTAACAAGGGATTGTCTTCTCTTGCAAAGACCTAGCTTCTATGGAATCGACATTCGTGGGGGATCACAGGGAACAATTAGTTTGGTTTTGTCCGTTAATGTGAAGTGCACATGGTACCCAGATAAGGCTCTGTTGCACCCACCTCTAAGACCACAACTATGGCCAGTTGCAAGAGGAAGCAATCTGCGACAGGATGAAATAGAGTTCTTGGTGAACAAAGGATACCAGTTAGATGGGATTCACATGCAACCAGTCATTCACACTGGTAGTGCAGTTGAGGAAACATCACATAATGATGTTTCTGAAAGTGTCCGCATGACAAGGGATGGAAGACGTGTGAATAAAAGGAAGGAGTTGACCAAATTTGGGATGGTGCACCTTGAGCAAAGTAAAGATATGGTGGTCGATGATGTGGCCAGGGAAGCAGTAATTCAAAGGAGGCATGTCAACTACACAATCCAAAGAGAAGGTAAAGTGTACACAGTTAGCATAAAACGTGAACCAGCCTGCACCTGTCCAGACTTCATGCATTGGAGCAACAAGAAGCAATTTGTTCCTTGCAAGCACTTGTTCTACATATACACTAAGGTGCTTGGGAGGGATCCTTTGGCTGATCTACGACTGATACAACCAATGTTTCCAGATTCCGTGCTGGATGTTATTCTAGCTTAGGGTATTATTGTATTGGATAAATGTTATTTGTGTTTCATCTACTATTAGTATATTATAGCACTATTATAGTAAGCGTTGTTTGAGTACTCAATCTATTAATATTATTTGTTCCGTTTATTTAACTCTTTAGGCAATTTGCCAATGTTATTTTCTATTTTGTATATAATATTATTTGGTCTGAAAAAAAGCCCATTTTGCCCAGCGACAAAAAACCACAAAAAATTACACTCAAATCTACAGCCCCCGACCCAGTGTTAACCGAATCAGCAATGACCAAAGATATAGAAAGTCCAATGGCAGAGAAAGGCAAACCAAGTGATGTTCAGGTTATGATTGCCACTGATCCAGAATTTGCACAGGTGAGTGGTTCTCGAATTGGATCATTTTCTTTTTCTCCTTGTGAAATATTTAATCATGAACTTTGTATAGGTTTTTGCTCACGAGATGGTGGCTGACATAATGAGCAAATGTCGCATTGAGAGAGGAACATAACCTCCCAAGATTCCCCTTTGTCGTGTTTTGCGAAATGAAGCCGTGCGTGCAGTCTCAAAATCTGATACTAAGATGAGGGATATACTTCATAATGATGGATATTTACCTGAGAAAGGAAAATTTGTGCTATCCATGAAATCCATTAAGGGATGTGATGTTCCAGTTACGGACTCTATTCGCTCTAAATGGGATGATTACTGGAATGAAGTTAACGATGACTTTGAGAAGGAACTTAAAGCTTCCGAGGAGTGGAAGGACTTGTCAGGTAAAATGTTCCTTTGTTGGGATGGTAACCATAGAAAAGTAGCGTGGATGGAGGAGATACGTTACAACCATCAATTCTGTTATGAGAAGAGCAGGCACATTCGAGTTGAAGTGTCTTTCATTGACGTGGAGAAGTGCCATGTTCAACAACTCATTTCGGCCCTCAATAGAGTTAACGAGTAAGTGGGTTGCATGTTTTGCATTGTTATGGTTTTGAATTTTGTTGATGATTTTCATGTGCATTTTAGGTTGAATGAAGATGGTGTTGTTCATAACACAATGAAGGATACAATATATAGTGTCCACAAAATTGCTACAGCAAATCCAGAGCAATATTTTTCCAAACTTGATCCTCAATACCTGGCTACATTGAAGATTAAAGATAATGCTTCTTTCAGTACTGGCACGGAACAATGGTATCAACTACCGCGTCTGGCTTACTGCAAGATACTATTCCAGGTTACATGACATACTTGTTTATTAACCCTTTTGAATTTATTGTCCTCATTTGTGTGCTCATAACAAATTGGATTGTCCTTGTAATTGAGATAGAGACAAATGGATAAGGAGATAGCAGTTGAATTGGCAGCAGCAAAAGATAATGATGACAAAGAGGCCTTGTGGACAGCAGCCACAAGAAGGGTCCAAGATAAATGAGTACAGAAAATGGGAAAGTTGCTTGCCATAGTCAATCCTGCATTGGGTCCAAGTTGGTTAGATGTTGTTACTAGAGCTGATTTTGACACCAAAACATTGTGTTTGTCCATTGAAAAGTTGCT
This sequence comes from Isoetes taiwanensis, assembly GCA_021234155.1. NCBI lineage: Eukaryota > Viridiplantae > Streptophyta > Lycopodiopsida > Isoetales > Isoetaceae > Isoetes > Isoetes taiwanensis. The sequence continues at coordinate 2,803,065 of JAJEKV010000098.1, read as the reverse complement.
TGACATGGTGAAGGCTAAGGTACCCAATGATATAAGAGATCGTTGGGTGCATTGGATGTCGTCTGGGTCTGATATCCACAGCACGCATGGGATTCCTAAGGGTGACAAAAGCTTTAAGGACTGAATAAAAAAGGAAGTTTGGTTGGAGCACTTGGTTGAGAAGTCTTGTGAAGTCTTCACTGAGACTTCTGCAACATATCAATTGCAGATTCAAGTTTCATATGGTGCAGACCTGGAAAGCTGGTTCCAAGCCTTCAAATTAAAGAACAAAGCCAATATGTTCAAGCCATATCACAAACATATGTCTGCAATTACAGCTCATGTCTCTTCCTATGAGATAGATAGAAGTTCAAGAAGAGTAGCCTACAGGTATAAAAGTTTCTGCATTTATTTCTCTTATAAGAATCCATCTAAATGTTATGTGCAATTTTGCAGATATTACAAACACATTCTCAGTGAAATTTTTTTAGCAAATCTTCCAACTGAATTGGAATGTTGGAAGTCCACAGATGAAAATTCCATGTACTCAAAAATGGGAAACTTGGATAGGCCAGGTGGTCTAAGTGATTATGAAGCTCAAAATTGTCCTTGGTGGATAGATTTTGCTAGTGGAGAATATCCATTAAGTGAGGAGGAAGAGTATAAGGCAAATGTGAAAGTTTTAAAGCTCACGAGCAAAGTGGATTCTAGTGAAACGATAAAAAGAAGTTTGAATGCTCCAATCGATAAAAGAGATGTGAAAAGAAAGAGAAAAAATCAAGAAAAGTCACAAGCGTCTGGTAAATAATTTTACTTATTTTTTTGCATTCATGTGAATATAGATCTTTCACAAACGTGTGACACTTTCTTAAACATGTGGCAGCTACTGCAGCAATTGATTTGGATTTATCCGAGGCTACTTCAGAGGAAGATATCCAACATTTTGACATTGCCAAGGTGATTACAAACACTTCGCTTGAATTGCATTGCGTATGTATGAACAATATTCAAAGAAGGTAGAAGCTCCAGTTTTTCAAAATGTTATAGATTTTGCAAAGAGAAATGCTAGGAAGTTGCATGAGTACAAGAGAGGTGGTAATGTCAGGGATTGGGGGTTTGAGTTAATAATTATTGATTTCCCTACGAATAACATGTCATGCGGGGAAGATTTTGAGATTCCTCCATGGAACGTATGCAACACTTCTTTAATCCAAGCCTCTTTCTCGTTTGGCACATTGTGCCTTGATGATGATGGCTGGTTGGTCTCCATTTCTTCGGTTGAACAAGCAAGAATAGTGGAGAAAGAGGCAACATTAAAATGCTTGGAGCCCTTTAGAACTTACTACTTGCATCAGGATGCCCCTTTTGGATACATGAAGAACATAATTGGGAAGTTCACAAGCAACGTGTTGCTAGTGACTGTATGGTCAAGAAAGGGTACTTCACCAAGCATTCAGAGTAATGTTCAGTTCTCAAGTAAGTGATCTTCAATTGTATCTATTACATTACAAGCTATCTTATTTGATGTATATTGATTTTATGTTTATCTTAGTTTTACTATATCTGGTTTCATGTTTTATTAATATTTGTCCATTTCAGACAAACGTCTTTCAATCTCCAAGCAATCTCTTGCTTATTTCTTCATGGAAGGCAGTAAACTTACAGTAAGTCCTACTACGCCTGGTAGGAAATCCACCGAGAAGTCCATTTCTTTCATGGAGTTTATTATTGAGAATTTTAGTCCAAGAGAAGGCTTGGTATTGGACCTACTTAGCGGCACAGGTTCAGCATTGGTAGCATCTGCTATTTTATCTCGTCACTGCTAAGGGTTGGATAATGATAAACTGATGTAAAGGCATCTCGTCTTTCAGCCTTAGCAAGTGTTTTACAAAAGTTTGATGAAAGGAACATTGATCATCCCGAGGATTCAGACGACGAAGTGGCAGAGGAAGATGAAGAACCTTCATAGTATGTTTGTTTTTTTCTACTGTAATTTTTTAGCATTTATGTCAATGCTACTTAACTTTTTTTATGTATTAGCGTTCTTCCTGTGTGTGCAGAATCAGTCGCATCACTATTGTCAACAAGGGAATCGCCAATTCAAGTGGAAGGGAGACGTCGATGTTGTCTGCTTGTAGATGATGAGTGTGAAGAAGGATGACGACTTCTTGTGGCTGTATTTTCATAACATTATTGTTTCTCATAGTGTTTTGGCTTCCATTGTTTACTTCAAACAATTTGCTTTACAATGCTCTCTTTTTTCTATGCATATACTATGGACATAATAATAACAGTATGAACACTAGAGCAGTTATATTTATTATAATAGTATGGGCAGTATGATGTATGGACATAACATAGTAAGGAGTATGGTGTGGTATGGACAATATACTACTTTGGTGTAGTTATATTTATTATAATATGTAGTCTAGAAGTGCATCTTTTATATCTCAGAACCATTGACAAAAAAAAAAAAAAAAAAGACATAATCTAATAAACCCTCGAAACCCTTCCCAGAAAAACCCTCCAAAAATTTGCACTCATTTATCACTAATTATGAACTGATGTAGCTTATAATCTATCTCAATCCACTCTTTTGAAGGGTTTTGCCCATACGCCCTGCTTGTTATCTACATTCTTCCACTTATTATATATAACAATTGTTAAAGGTCACTGTCGCAAAGTATAGTAGCAAAATGTAAAATGGCTAATGCAAGCAATAATCATATTCAAATGGAAGTATAGATTAAACATGTCTCTTCATTTGTGGGTCAATACATAAACAACCTGCATCACTTTTGGCATTGGCAATCCATGTTTTCATGCGATACCTTATGTCTAATATAAACAATAAAAGACTTGAGAGTTTACCAGATCCAAGCTGTATTATCCATAAATTTGACCTGCTATTCATTCTATCTTGGTTTCTAACAAAATTGATAAGCAGATGCCACAAGCCAAAATCAACATCAGCCATACCAAAAAATACAAAGCCAATGAAGTGAGAGTAGATAAAAAATAGAGAAAATATTCATAAAGGTAACTCTTGGTTACCAACTTAAATTTTGTCTTCAATTCTTCAAATTTGGTTTCTTTTGCCTGAATCAAATGGTGCTACTCAATGGGTTAGTCTGCATTCTCCTTCAAAATTGTGGGACAATTGATCGCATATCTAAAAGCAAGACCTCATCCTAAGTACAAGAAATAGTTATGTCAAGAGAGAAGCTGCCACAGGTACATCAAAAGGATGAATGGAAATTCACAGAGAATTTCTAATTTTGCTAGCCATCTGATTGATAATTACAAAACTCAAAGGCAGCCACATCATTTTTAGCATGACATGTCAGGCATGTGTGCAAACTAAAATTGCAAGAATTGTTGTGGGAGTAGAACCTGCCACGTGATGCTAAAAATGTGTAGCATAATAGAAAAACTAGAAAGGTTTCCTAAAACTTTGCCTCAACTATTTTTTTTTTGGAAGGACTTGAGCCTTTACTATCCAGAGAAAGTTACAAAGTACAATGAGGACTAAAAACTCAGTGGAGAGAATGTCCACCAGAGCAAAACCACGCCACTCAAATACAACATCTAAACAATATGAAGAGCAAGAAAAAACTCATAAGTAAGTATGAATCTGAAGATAGTGCTCCCAAATACAGCTCTTCACCTCATTGGCAATTGATGAGCACCTGAATGCTTTGATAATTCGTTGTTGGGCATCAAGAAGGATCTGTGCATCTGAACAAACAAGACCTTTGAATATGAGAAAATTCCTTATTTTTCAAATGGACCAAATGATCCATGCAGAAGCCAAATGAAATGCCCTTTTTGCCAAATTATCCCAACTACTTGGATAGACTGCTAATAACACCTGTTGGCTATTCAAATTGCAACGAAAGAGGCCTTGAAGCTACAACCAATTATGTCTGACATGTTTACACAAGAAGAAACAATGCTCAATTGTCTCATCCCTCTGTGCACATAAGGTGTTGAATATTAGCCTTTATGCTCAAAACAAGGAAAAGAAAAACGTGTGCACGTGGCACAACCTTATGAAGCGGTGCAACTTCCGATCAGGGAAAAGCAGCAGACACGAAAACGTGGGCCGATAAAAAAAAAAGGTGAGCGAACAGACTGAATAGGGACAGAGGGTGGAAGCGGCATAGACCCAGGAGGAATTCGGTAGCATCTGCAGGTGCGGAAGTGTGCACCAGGGAGATCGGATCTGCAAGTCAGATCGGGAAGGCCGCAGTGAGCACAGAACAGAAGTTTGATCAGAATCGTGCTTGGGCTGTCGGAGGCAACTCAGAATAGTTCAGTGGGCTATCAATTCATCTGTGGTAGACCGGTGGGTTTCAGATTCTTTTAGACCAACAGTGGTATCAGAGCTAGAAAGATATGGCCAGCCGATTGGCATTGACCTATCTCAACAGTACTGAAGTGTTTGATGGAGACATTGGCTTCCAGCTTTGGAAGGCCAAAATCATGCAGGCCCTGAAGATAGATAAGCTGTGGGATCTGGTGGATCCAGCCAAAGAGAGGGAGATTCCATCCAAGTCTAAAGTAAAGGCGGAAGCATCGGGATCTGAGGAAACTAAAATTTCAGATGACGAGAGGGAGGAGATTGCAAAAGCCATTATCATGGCGAAGCTGGGTGGTGACATTGTGCTTGAAATTCAGCACAAACAGGCCAGAGAGATATGGAAGTATCTTCTAAAAAGATATGAGGAGAAGACGTCTACCCAGATTGATATCTTGGAAATGAAATTGCGCAACTTGCAATTCAAGAAAGGTGATGATCTCAAGAGCTTGATACGAAATCTTAGATTGCTGTTACACGATTTGGATGGAGCTGGAGCACGTTATAATGAGCAGCAGAAGGTATTAGCCTTAACCAGAGCATTTCAAGTTTCATTTAAAGATTTAGCTATGCTAGTGAGAAGGACTACATCCACCCTGGATGAAGCAATAGAAGCAATTAGAACTGAGCTTGAACAGGAGGTTTTGGTAAAACCAGTGCCAGGGGAGACAGAAGAGCACCCAATTACCTTGTATGCAGGAGAATCTGGCAGAGAGAGAGGTCGAGGACGCGGAAGAGGCAGAGGAAGGGGGAGAGCAGAGATACAATGTTACGGATGCGGAGAGTTTGGTCACATCAAGGCGGAGTGTCCGAATCGAGAAAAATGGTATCGAGGACGTGGTCGTGGTTCGTTTAGTCGTGGAAGGGCACGCACTGTGGTTGCAGCAGTTGGAGAGACATCTGAGGCAAAAGCACCGACAGTGGGAGCTCTCACAGAAGAAGAAGTAAGTACTTGCAAATCGCTTTTCAAAAATGAACATCACATTTCGAAAATTAATGTTGCAAAGAAAAAGTTGGACAAACTAATACCCTGACTGTAGATTCTGGAGCTGAAGTCTCCATAGTGAGCTCGCCTGACATGTTGAAATGCATTGAGCCAAGTGTGGATTGCCAGGCTGTACAGATGGGCAATGGAGCAATGCAAAAGGTGCTTGGAAAAGGGAGTTTGCATATTCTAGTTAAAGGCAAGAATGTTTTGAGTTTGCCAGATACTTTATTTGTGCCGGGAATGTTGTTTAATTTAATTTCAGTTGCCAATTTGGTTGATAATGGATATGACTTGTTTTTTCATAAGTATGGATGCAAATTTATTAGAGGAGGCATTAAATTGTTTGAAGCTCAGAGAAGAGGAAATCTGTTTGAATTGGATGTGAATGATACCATCAATAAGGTATCTCCCCTCGATAGCTTAAAGCTTTGGCACTTGAGATTAGGGCATGTCTGTTACAACAACATTAGAATAGCCAAAAGGCACAATCTGTTAGATGAGCTTGATTATGAGGATTGCGATGTTGATGACATGTGTGAAGCTTGCATGTTGGGAAAACAAAGCAGAGTGACATTTAGAAATAAAGGGAAAAGGGCGCATGAATTGCTTGAACTAGTGCATTCAGATGTTTGCGGGCCTATGCAGGTTGAAAGTAGAGGAGCAAAATCCTACTTCGCTACCTTTATTGACGATTACAGTAGACGTACTAAATGTTATTTTTAAGGACCAAAGACCAAGTATTTGATGCATTTAGATTGTATATTGCGGAAGTTGAAAGGGAAACATCACTAAAAGTTAAATGTCTGAGGTCTGACCTTGGTGGAGAGTATAGGTCGTCTGAATTCTGTAGGTATTGTCAAGTGCGAGGGATACGAAGACAATATACATGCAGGTACACACCTCAGCAGAATGGAGTAGCGGAACGCAAAAATCGCACCATCATGAACGCAGCTAGATCCATGCTTAAGCATGCAGGTTTGCCGAACAGTCTGGTGGGAGAAGGAAGTAGGAGGACTCGGCGTAGTGATGCAGAACGCCTAAAAGCCGGAGTTTCATTTGACACGAGTTTATATGGCAGGGCAGAAAGTGGGAAGACAACCAGACCAAGAAAGCCTAAGGTATTGTCTTGTACAGTGGAGCCAGAAACAGTGGAAGAAGCCTTAGAAAGAAAGGATGCAGATCGATGGAGAGAGGCTATGCAAAGTGAATTAGATTCATTTAAAAGGACAGGCACCTATGAACTCGTGTCGCGGCCAAAAGATAAGAACGTCGTGGGAAGCAAGTGGCTATTTAAAATTAAAAGAAAAGCAGATGGATCAGTAGAGCGGTATAAAGCAAGACTGGTTGCAAAAGGGTATACTTAAGAGGAAGGTGTGGATTACAAGGATACATTCTCGCCTATTGTCAAAGTAACCAGTCTGAGGACACTTCTTGCAGTTGCAGTGCAGAATGACATGGAGATAAACCATATGGATGTCAAGACTGCATTCTATGGCAAGGTCCTAGACACAAGATATATCAGCCGAAGTGAAGTGAAGTGGTGTTCTCATTGAGCTTTGTAAAATCATAGAGTACAAATTGATCCCCTTACTAAGGGTAGAAAACTTTGAAAACTTGAAAATTAAATGCTCCGAAACTAGACAATCATCGAGAGCACGAAGAAACTAAAGAGTCCGTTGTCTGGTCTATGCAAAGGTGAGAGACAACTCGAAAACATTGCGCCAAGCAAGTATGACCCCGCGTACTCTGGCAGCCACAAGATCTTTAAAAAATAACCTGCAAAATTGAGGCTGAAAGAAAATAACCCGTCAGGGAGTTAGATGCTACAAGAAAGAACGTGCACTAATGCGCAATATAAAAATTAGCGTAAAACTCGGAGGCTCCAGGGCCACGCCGAGAAGGAAACAACAGCCGACCAATCGAGAACCATCCGCGGAATGACCATCACGGGAAAAAACATTCGATTAGTGCTGCCTCGGAGGCTACATTGCCACGCCGAGAAAGAATGATAAATATGCCTCGGAGGCTACCATGCCACGCCGAGAAAAAAATGAAGAATGCACATCAAGAATATAGAAACAAACGGGAAAACAGACACGATCAAGTGCAAACAATTCATCAAGGAAGAAAGGACAAGGGAAACTGGTGGAATAGAGAAGCAGGAGAAAACTAAAATAGATATTGCCCAGAAGGCTACAACACCATGCCGAGAATAAACTTAGAGAAATGTATAAAAATTGGAGACCACTAGACCACACCATAGAATGAACCATGTCATGGTGGGAGGGATAAGGGAAGCTAGAAGGAACAGAATAAAGTATAGAACTAGCTCAAGAGAACGCCGATAAAGGAAAAACTGAAAAGGAAGAGTATATATAGAAGAAGGCAGTCCTGGAATAGCAACGTCCCTTGCCAAAGAATGGCGGTTCTATTGCGAATACTTCGCAATAGAACCGTGACATTCTTGAATGGGGATTTAGACGAAGAAATATACATGGAGCAGCCACAGGGCTATGAACAGGGTCAGAACATGGTATGCAAGTTAAAAAAGGCAGTCTACGGACTCAGGCAAGCAGCCAGGCAGTGGTATTTGTGCATAAACAAGTTTCTGATTTCTGCAGGGTTTGCAAAGTTAAGAACGGAGGGTAATCTATACATGAAAAGAAATGGGGACAAATGTCTAATTATGGCACTCTATGTGGATGATTGCGTCATTGTAAGCAATGACAGAAGTTTGTTGATAGATTGCAAAGCATTACTGAATAGTCGATTCCAGATGACAGACTTGGGAGATTTGGAGAAATTGCTAGGAATGGAAGTTCGAAGAGATAAAGAACGGGGATTGCTCTATCTTACGCAGGAACAAAATATTAAGGGAGTATTAGCGAAATTTAGAATGCTTGAATGCAATCCATCAAAAACTCCTATGGCTTCAGGAGTAAAAATTTGCGGAGATATGTGTCCTAAGAACCCAAAGGAGACTAAAGAAATGAAGGCCAGACCGTACAGATCATTGGTTGGTTGCTTATTATACATTGCTAACTGCACTCGACCGGACATCACTTATGTAGTTAACTTGTCGAAAGAGGTTTTGCAATAACCCGAATACTGACATTGGGTAGCAAAATGAAAAAGAGTGCTTAGATACTTAAAAAGGACAAGGTAAACAGGGGATTTGCTTTTCAAAGGGTACAGAGAAACAGATTGGTTGGTTATGCACGCAGATTGGGGCGAGGAGACATCGATGACAGAAATCCACATCCGGTTATTTGTGCAAACTTGGGGATCAAAGCAATATCATGGGCAAGTAAAAAAGCAAGAATCGTCACCAAATCTAGTCTTGAGCGCGAATATGTAGCGGTGTCCATGGCGGCATCGAAATAATTTGGTCAGCGTGAGAATGCTTGAAGAATTGGGAAATTCACCAAGTGAAGCTACCGTGCTGTACTGTGATAATAAGAGCGGGGTGGCAATGACGAAGAATCCAATTCAACACTCTAGAACCAAGCACATCGACATTCATCATCATTTCATACGAGATAAAGTGGAAAAGGGGGAGATAAATGTCACATATATTTCCACCCACCTCCAGCAGGCGGATATGTTAACAAAGGCTCTATCTGAGCCCAAACTAGTGACTGCAAAGAACTTAGTGGGAGTTGTAGACCATAAAGGCTAAAGGGGGAGTTTGTTGAATATTAGCCTTTATGCTCAAAACAAGGGAAAAAAAAACGTGTGCACGTGGCACAACCTTATGAAGCGGTGCAACTTCCGATCAGGGAAAAGCAGCAGACACGAAAACGTGGGCCGATAAAAAAAAAAGGTGAGCGAACAGACTGAATAGGGACAGAGGGTGGAAGCGGCATAGACCCAGGAGGAATCCGGTAGATCTGCAAGTCAGATCGGGAAGGCCGCAGTGAGCACAGAACAGAAGTTTGATCAGAATCGTGCTTGGGCTGTCGGAGGCAACTCAGAATAGTTCAGTGGGCTATCAATTCATCTGTGGCAGACCGGTGGGTTTCAGATTCCTTTAGACCAACATAAGGGACAAAGTGCAGATACCTCTGGACGAAATCTGTGCATCAAAATATTAACGTGCAGACAACGATGAATGATTTTCCACCATAAAACAGATACTTTGGGATGGAGTAGTTTATCACATACCCATTTCCATACTGCTTTCTGTCGATTCCTAGGAATGACCAAAGGCCACTTGGACGAAGGAGGCAAGACGTCTGCAGCAAGCAAGACCTTGTACATGGAATTCACAAACTTATCTGCTTTGACACGCTCATGAACTACCTAAGGCTGGGGGTCATCCACTTGCGCTACTGGAGGAATTGAAGACACCTTCTGCCAAATAGCCCGATCCCACTTTAAAAGGAGGAACTTAGCTCCAAACTCTTCCCATGTCAGCAATTGCCTTTGATTATTATACCAATCAGATATTGTATACACACCTGCTGATCTCCATCGACGCTGCGTCGATGGGTGGACTGAAGATACCAGAGGACCACCGTCCAATGGAATCCACCAACAACTTGCAGTAGTGCTAGTGTGCGCAAGATGGTGAAAATGAGACAGAGATTGTACAGTCTCCCACGCAACTAGCAATCCTCTAAGAAATGGGGATGCATTAGGGTATGCGGTCAGTGGATAAAACAGAGCCCAGAGGAAAAGTGGCCTAAGAGATGGAGACCCAAAAGAAATGCACATTTGCATGGAAACCCGGGGACTCATCCACATCATTCAAAATTCTCCAAATAAACTTAGAAATCATCACCTTGGTCTGTAAAAGAAAATTGATCATCCCAAGGCCACCAAAATGCTTTGGCAATATGCACTTTTCCCAACTGACTTTGACAGCAGCACCCTCCCCTGTTCCCCCCCAAATGAAGTTCCTGACAATCCTTACGATAAGTTGTACTTTTGACTGTGGAGCCAACACGAACGAAGCCATATACACATGGATGTTACTTAAAACTGACTTAGCCATAATGATTCATCCCGCCATGGAAAGCTTCGTTGTGGACTACCAAAAAAGGTGTTTTTCCAAGCCCTTAATCACTGCCTCCCATGCATCTCCTGATGAGATATGAATACCTACAGGGATACCAAGAATTTTGGTTGCTTTACCATGGGGAAGGATCTTCCATGGATAGGCAGTTTACACATGGTGGAACTGGAGAGTCCAATGCCCATAGTGTTGTGCATTTCTGCCAACCCACAAAAATACCAGATGTTAGGGAAAAAGAATCCAACAAGAAAACGACATTCTGCAAATTTTGTTCATCTGCCCTTAGAAAAAGAAAAGTGTGATCCGCATATTGATTACAGATCTTCTGCGACCCATTGTTCATAGGAAGGCCATGCAAGATTCCATCCTGTGGGGCAAGAAAGAAGACCTGGGCAAGGACCTCTGCCACAACTGTAAATAACAATGGAGCTAATGGGCAGCCCTGACGGATGGCACGACCCACCTGAAAGAATGCTGAGGGTTCCCATTGGAAGAGAATAGAAGAGCAAGCAGAATAATGAAGCCTCATGACCTCAGCTATGAATTGTGCACCAAAACCAAAGCGTAAGAGACATTTCTCTAAGAAGGCCCAGTCGACACTGTCATACGCTTTTGCAAAGTCCAGCTTCAAATATACAATTTCATGGCCCTGAAGTCGAGCCTAGTAAATACCTTCATAGGCAGTAGCTACATTGTTTAATATGCATCGTCGTGGCAAAACTCCTGACTGTGTAGAGGATATGGAATTAGCAAGAATATCCCGAAGCTTTTGCGCATAAGCTTTGGCAAAAATCTTGTACACAGAAGATAGCAAGGTGATAGGGCGCCCGTCCAAAATTGATGAAGATTCTGTGCACTTGGGAATAAGAGAAATGTAGCCCGAGTTAAGAATTTTGTCTAGACGCCTTTGCCTCTTGAAATCCTGAAACGCATCGTATGCATCATCGCCAACCCAATTCCATAACTCCTGAAAGAACTCCATAGGAATACCATCAATTCCAGGACACTTTCCTTTCTTCAAAAGGAAGGTAGCATCTACTAAATCATTCATCGTAATCTCTGCTTCTAGAGTAGCTCTTTGTTCCTCAGATATAATAGGATGTATCTTTGCCAGTAATGCCTCCTGAAAATCTGATTGGAAGGGAAGGTGACGAGAAGCAAAAAAGGAAGAAAAGTGGCCATGCAGAAAGAACTTAAGTTGCTCAAGATCAGAAATGAGAGGCCCATCTTGAACTTGGAGAGACACCATCGCAGAAGCTTGTCTCCGAATTTTTGCAGCCCTAAAAAAGAAGCTTGTGCAACGATCCCCCTCTTTGAACCATTGTAGGCCCGCTTTAACTCGAGCATGATGAACTTGCTCAGCTTCCATCTGTCTAATGCTGGCCAAAATTTGCTTCTCCTGTTGGGCATCTGATGGTACAACAGACCTGCAAGCCACTAATTGTTGGTATAGAGCAATCAAAATCCCTCAGCTATTCTCTCACACAAGGATCGCCCTCGACTCTTTTTAGGATCTCATATGCTCTTTGGAGAGTATACTTCTGTGGTTTTTTGCTCGGATCATAATGCAAGTAATGCCGTCATTTTGGAGTGGAATGAATTTGGAGGAAAGGGAAGGGAGATTTAATGGGCTCTAATTTCTTTTAGAGATCCCACTTTCAGCATACATTAAACAGACAAGTATCGTGCTTCTAAGCATATGCGGCTATATAGAATAGAATAGAATTATTGTCCCCAGTGCCCTGAGGCCCCCGTACTGATGTAGCATGGGCGAGCTCCCAAAGGGTGCTACTAGTGCAACACGCTGATATATTGTAGCCCTTTCGGAGGGCTTTTCTTATTTTCTATTGATACTAGCACCCCGCTTATAATCGGCATCATGGCTGCACGGTGGTGCGTCACTATCATCAGCTTTTAGCTGAGCTCTTTTCGGGCCTTGATGTCCCACCTTTCTGATGGTTCATATTATAAGCCTTCTTTCTTTGTGTAACTCCCAGTGTTTAGTTGTCATTTCCCTGATTGCATCTGCCATATCTTTTATTGTATCCCCTCTTGTCATTAAGATGTGTGCCGGCTGTCCCCATCTTATATTTCGTACTTGCTTTTGATGTCTCCATACACTGTACACTCGTTGAGCATGTGATTCTCGTCTTCCACTTTCCCTGTGTTACAAATTCTACAGATCCAGTTTTCTCTTTCCACTTTCCTCCACCTGTCCTTTTCAATTCTTAGATCATGGCTCCCCATTCTAAATCTTGCCAAAGTGTCCCTTCTCGTCTTCCCTATTAGATTGTCCCTATATACCGATTGTCCTATCTGTTGCTCCGGGTTGAAGATTGCTGTTAGCCATAGTGTTTTGGGACCGCTATGTTTTTGTAGCCATGCTTTCGTTGCTATTTTGGCCCAGTCTTCATTCCATTTTTTCCTTCATTTACTACATCACTCAGGTTTAGCCCCATCTCTCTAGTCCATACTGCCATCTCCCTGAACCACCCGCGGCCTGTGATGATATGTGACTTGGCTGATTCGCTGATTGCGATTGTTGACAGCTTCCCAGTATGACCACCCTTGTTATCTTTCATCAAGTATCTGACGGTCCTCTCCCATGCCCTCACCTCCATTGGTTTCTGGCCTATCTCATATACCATGGTTGTCAGAGGTGTGTTTGCCCGTACTCTGAATTCTTGTCTATGCCATTGCCTAAAGATCCCTTCTTGCTTATCCCATTTTTTGTCTGATAGGCCGGGTCCCCATGCCTCTGATCCATATAGCTGTGTTGGCGCAACTACTGTATTAAACAGGTAACACTTGATCTCCCAGTTAACTATTCTGCTCCTATTACGGAAATTTTTCATACTAAAATAGGTTCCAATGGCTGCTTGAAATCTGGCATCTGCCCCCCTGGACCAATTGCCTGTGCCGTGTGCATCATATCCTAGATACTTGTACTCCGTCCATTCTTCCAGTTCTGTCCCCATATATTTGAAGGGTATGTGCTTATTCTTGGTGCCGAATGTAACTATTTTGGTTTTTGCGAGATTTACTGTTAGCCCTGTCCTTTTACAAAATGCCTCTAATAGCCCTAGTAACCTGCGCATATCCTTGTTCTTTGTAGCCATCATACTTAAATCATCTGCATATAGCATGATAGGTACCTTGGTGTCCCCCAGTGTGGGGGCGTCTGTATCCCCTTGGCGTTCTGTGATGAACCCTTGTAATGCATCTATGTATGTACCGAATAGTGTTGGGGACAGAGGGCATTCATTTTCCAAATGTCATTGGAAGACGGATTCAAACAACGTGCAGTAAGGGTATATGACTTGTCTGACACCTATCATAATGTTCAATAGCGGAACTCCATTCTCAGTGGGGTACTCTCTCCAGCTCTTACTACTTAACATTGGCTACTAACTTCATATAGTATCTAAGTCTAGTTGAAGACGACTAGTCCTATAGTAATCCCCACTTTGTCATAATTCTTTCTATCGAAATCCCATTTCGGGATATCCATTGTAAATTTACATATTAATACATATTTGTACGATAAAAAAATGCCATCAGTGTACTCGACAAACGTGAAAAACTTTAGCAACATTGATTCTAGAATGGGGCTCGCATGAAACCAACAAACCGCTCGAGATAGGCTTCTCATTCATCTCAGCAGATTTTCTACAATGGTGGATAGTGGGTAGCCGCACACATGCGAACTACCCATGAAAAATAAAGGGAAAATCCAATTATATCATTTGGACCCCAAAAAATACAACACTAATAGATGTGTGGCTGGTGTACCTGCCGAAAGCTTATCACCGGGATTAAAAAACCCCGCCCTTTCGGGTTTTCGAGGAAAAACCCTAGTGATAAGCCTTCGGCAAGGGGCTTGGACAAACGTAAAGCATAGAAATCGCTCCCGAAAACCCACGCATGGAGAAGTCGAAATAGATGCCGCTCGCCAACCTGTACCTGCACATCACCAACACAACAAAACGAGACAAAACAAACCTCCCAGAGTGGAGGGGCTGATCACGCGTGCCACGCGACAAAAAACAAAAACCTCTTCAAATAGAGGGGCTGGTCACGCGTGCCAGGCGACAAATACAATAAACAAAGAAGGGGGGGAGGGTGGGTTCAAAGAGAATAAGGTACTGCTGAGAGAAGAGGAAGCGCCGATGAGACGTTGATGCAGAACCGCGCCTAAAATAGCGAACTCCCAACCCGAAAGAGCATGCGCTGCATGCATGCATGCAAGACATGCATGCTCGCCCCATTCTAGAATGTCGATCCGATGTCTCGGATCGATGGGATCAATAATGCAACTATATAGCCCTATCAGATAGCATCCAAATTCACAATACTTTCTAAACGTCGTCGTACCTTATCGCGTAGCATGAAAATCCACACAATCCCCCTATCGGGCACCCACATGTCTAGCTCGCACTAATTCAAGCGCTAAGCAACTTTCAGTTCATGCCTTAACACACAAACTCCACTAGACAACTATCTCCAAGTAAGCTTTGTCAATGTAACTACTCCATCCTTACCCAAACCTTCACCAAACTCCACTAGACAACCATCTCAAAGTAAGCTTCGCCAATATAACTACTCCATTCTCCCCCAGCATTTCTACTAGTTATTTTTGCTTCAACCATAGGTTCGTTCTACGCCATTGACATTGGCATGCATTTTTTCTCTTAGAATTCTAATGGCCATTGATATGGCACAATTACCGAGAATATCCCTCAGATCAATGGTAGGGAATAAAACTTGAACCTGACTGCCACAAGAGAGAGAGAAAATTATAAGAGATGGAGTGGTTGAAATCGTGGATCTTGTGCAACCGAAGAGTTTATATAAATAGGTTAGGACTACTTACTCTTCCTTTGTTTGAAAGATGGAGCTTTTAGCTTTAGCCGTTCTTCTCTGCAGCCTCCGCCTCATATCATCTGTTTCAGATTCTCAGAATCCGCCATCGCCGTCGCTTGCTCCAGTTTTGGATCAATGGGAAAAAACCCACTTCGTTTATCAAATTCCTCCCAATCCGGTGGCTCTCATTTTCCTCGCCCATGGCTGCTCGGCCCGTTTTACTTCGTTCTGGGATCGAAACCCTAATTGCCAAATCTGCCATAGCCTGCCCGAAGAACGAGCCCTAGCTCTCGCTGCCCTTCAACGGCACTATGCCGTGGTTACAATCAATAGCATGGTTTCGGATTCTTGGCAAGATAGCGACTTGGTAAAGGTACGCTCTGTTCTTAAGTATTTAGGGCAAAAGAAAGAGCTTCGCGACTTGCCCCTTTTTGCTGCTGGAGCTGGAGAGGGAGGGGATTTTGTTTCAAAGCTTGCATTTACAATTGAATTTAAGGCAATTGCTCTTACAGTCTCAGCAGGTGCTGATTTTGATCCAGAGATACGGTCTTATCCTCCTGTTTTGTTTGTTCATATGCCAAAAGATGAAAAGACTGCAGATTTGGTTGCTAAATCTATGCAGAATTTGAAGAGCAGAGGTGTTTCAGTAGATGAAATTCAATGCCATGAGGTGCAGGTTAGTGCAGGATTTTTGAGGCAGAGAATTCAGGGACTGGATGAAAATCTAGCAGGAAAAATTGTTGCAGTGCTTAAGGAAAATGGAGTCTTAGATTATCAAGGATACTTAAAGCGCGACCCGCGGTCTGTGAATTGGCAGATGCCTTTGAAGAAGAGAAATGTTCTTAACAGGGCTTCAGTTGGCAAACTAGAATTGGAGGAGGAGATCCAGCAAGAGCTGAATGTAGCCTTTGCATATCATGAAATGACTAGTCTTCCAGCCCAACAAATATTTGAATGGTTTGCAGCTCATGCCCCTTCTATTTCAACCATCTAGGCCATACTTGTCTATCATGCAGAAGAAAAACTCATCTCACTATATCTATCATGCAAATATGATATTTAAAAGTATTCATGCAAATATGTGGTTTTCCACGGTAGCCATTTTATAACACTCTTAATTATGAGACATCATATCAATACTAAGTTCTAAAACTTGTAAAAGTGGTTGTTCCAATTTCTTTGCATTCATTTATCTAGCCTCCGGTAAAGAAAAGTACTGCTCAAGCTTTAATCCATACGCTTAGAAACGAAATCAAGGAATTAAGAATAAATCAAAACAGGTACGAGCTTAGCGCATAAGTTAAATTTCACATCCATTCAATGACGTGCGAATCAATAAACCTGTAAATGTTTGGGCCAGCACACTAACAATTTACAAAGAAAGATTTAGAACTATTCTGCCAAATATCACCGTGGATAGAAATTAAGAAGCTCAACATAAAAGACGAAATGATGCTTTCTAACTAGGGTAAAGCAAATATAGAATATGAAATGAATTATTTGAAAGGGATGGGATTTTGTTTGTTTTCAGCAAAAAGTACTTAACAATGTCAATTGCTAATTGTAAGAGTTGTTGAATGCACAAGTCCTGCTTCGTATATATCCATCAAATTAATGTGCTCTCCACCAAGAAGCTTACAGATTGTCTTGTCTTATAAATCATATAATACTTCACGTTATTGCTGCAAATAGATGAACTTTATCAGATTTAAACAAGCGGCAACTCCTTACTATTAGAAGCGCAAAGACAAATAAAAGCCTTTAGCCGTTATCCATTTTGCTTGCCCGTGTAAACCGCTGCTTTCCAAAACAAGCTCCTAAAAAGATCAAACTTGACAAATCGAGCTCCAAAAATCTCAGAAATGAAACTGACGACATTTCTCGTATGTCCCATGGTATGACAAATTTTCTTGTGGTCCGTCAACAAACGACGTGCTCCAAATTCATTTCTTGGTTCCTTAGGTAAGATGCACACGTATGGCCAAAATAGGACAACAAATGGATTATAGATAATGGCTTATCCTAATGTCCAAGGACAATAAAAGAAGAAATACTCACATATTCTTTTTACAAATCCATAATCGTTGAACATTAATAACTTGGTGGCAAAAGAGAACACCACCTTAATGACTTGGTGGCAAATTTGTGTAGATGTTTAAGTCCTTAAGCAATGCACAAAGAGAAATGTGTGATGTCCCCTATCCTTTACGATGCTCCTATCGTATAAGATCTGGAGATCCCCTCGTGTCAACCCTGCAGTCCGACAGGAGGCCATATGACATCAGCTACTGGGGGTGCTCCAGAGTCGATGTGGAAGATGAACGTGTCTTCCCCATCTTCCTCGAGGCCGATCTCACTGTGGAAGCGTGGAATGTAAGCACAAGCATCAATCACATAACTCAAATAAATACTCACCACGAAGGGTGAGGCACGGTGGCTTAGGCTTCGTCGCTCTGTTGAAGCTTTTATTCGATCCTATTATATTTGCTGTCGAGCAAAGGTTCCGAGACATCTTCCTCATGGTCTTCTTTAGCCATTGCATATTCCAAATGGACCTTGGAAGAATATCTCTATGGACTCTATTCCGAAGCTGCCACTCTCTGGGGGGCATGATGCTATCATGGTCATTGTCGATTGCTTCTCTAAGATGGGTCATTTTATTCCTTGCAATATCACCATCATCACTAAAGACACAACCTATCTATTTCTTCATGAAATAGTCAAACTTCATGGACTACCAGACACGATTGTCAGTGATTGTGGATCTCAGTTCATTGCAGGTTTTTGGAATCGACTTTCGAAGTTATTGCATGTTGACCACTCATTGATATCCGGTCATCATCCAGAAAGTAACGGACAAGCAGAGCGCACTAATCAGACTCTAGAGCAATATTTGAGGTGATTTATCAGTTATCAACAGGATGATTGGGTCGATTATCTTCCGTTAGCTTTTCCTATAACAACTCAGTTTATGCTTCCACTGGCCAGACTTCAATCTTTTTTAACTCTGGCCAGCATCCTCGTTGGTTCCTTTTGTCATTGCCTAGAGACTCTGTTAATCCTAGTGCCGAGTCTCAACTTGAGAGACTCCAAGCTCTTTAATAAAATCTTCAGTGCCATCTTCTCCAGGCACGCTATCGGATTTATTCCAATTTACATCGGCAAGAAGCTCCTACGTTTCGTGTTGGTGACCTTGTCTGGCTTCTTCATAGGGACCTCCCTACCTCACATCCATGCAACGAGCTTGACTATCGTCGCCTTCGTCCTTACCAGCGGCCCAGATCAGTGATGTGGCATTCCTGCTTGAGCTACCTCCAGTTGTTTGTCTACATCCAGTATTTCATGTTTTACCATTGGAGCCCTATATAGTTAACCATTTTCCGGATCATATTCCTCCACTGCCACTACCAGTGGAAATGGATGATCACGGGGCATTAATTAGAGAGAAAATATGGGGTCTCCAAAAGGCCTTTGTAAAAATAGAGAAAATCTACATCAGCTTTTTGCTCTAGCCAATCAGAAATGAGTGCCTTTGTTCTTAATCTGTACATGTCGGCCATGGCATATTAGCTTTGGTAGCCACGTGTTGGATTTAGATAGAGTCCCTTCTCCTAAGAGAGACTCCCAATGGAGATTTGAAGTCATTTGAAGTCTTCTCATATTTTCTCATAGAGAGCATTTCCCAATGGAGATTTGAAGTCATTTACTCTCGTGAAGTTAATATTGGTTGTTGTTATTGAATTCTATTTTGGCGGGGTCGAGCTGGTGTGGAAAACCATAGAGTTTCGAAATTGTATGGGAAAACTTATTGTAAAGCACAGAAATTGCTCCAAATCAGGTTTCAAGCATGGATATACTCGAAATAGGGTATGATTTCGATTTTCTAAATTGTTTTTGAAGAATGTAGGCCAGTGATAAGCTCATGGGATAAGGTTTTGATGGATCTAGCCGCTCAAGTTTTCCCTAAAACTAACTTTTTGTTCTTGGCATTCATGCAGTATAGGTAATCGATCTGAAGGCCGATCTGAAATAAGAGCAATAGTCCTTCACAATGTCAGGGATGCCAATGGCGAATTGCTTGACTTTGTTATTTCTATTGGCTACTGGGTTACCCTCTGTCCTAGATCCACAGGTACCCATGCAGTGAAAAGAGCCAGAGTAAAGGATGTGAATGCCCACTGGAAGGTCCGTGTAAAAGGAATTGTATTTGGTTCAGGAGGCACTAAGGTGAAGGAGGTCATTGTGGAGCATGATGGCTACACTAGCTTTGAATTGGCCAACAAACAAGTTTCTGGAAGCCCGGATCTTGAAGCCAATACCATTTGTTCTTCGGATTACACTTTTCCTGCCTGCAGCATTATTAGCGTGCTTGAAGTGTATCATCACAAGCTTGGTCAATTGATTTTTTAGGATTCTGCATCTACTTTGAGAGCGCGAGGTATTTGCTTTCACAAGTATCATTACATGGTCTCTCGTGTAGGTATTGGTAAGTTGGCCGAGATTAGAGAGCCAGATTTGAAGCAAATTAGTGCTTATTTTTGTGACAGGAGTCTTGTGACAACATATCAAGGATGTGTTGGAGTTGAATTCTTTAGAACACTGACAGAAAGAGGTGGAGTGAGATGTGCATTCAAAGTATTTCTATCAATTTGCTGCCTTTGCTTTCTTTTTTCAAGCATGAGAAGATTAGTGTGGCACCAGTAACATACACAGTCATCAAAATCTCACATGAAGCATTAGACTTACTGCTCCCAATTAATAGGAAAAGTAGGCAGCACGAAAGTGGAGGGCAACTGACCGAAACCTCGGTTGCATGCGAAACACTAGTGTTCAGGTATGTTGCTTGATTCACATTTGTCTCGGATTAAGTCTGAAATATTTGGCACATGCGACTGCAGGTATAAACTCACCAAGCAGGTATTGTATGCAAATTATTTTGTGGCGAGAAGACGACGCATTTGGGAACGAGGTCATTGGGAATGGAAGGCAGTGGAGGATCATTCGGCCACTTATGGGTATGGATGATAGAATTTTTAATGTGGAGCAAGAGTGGATATTATTCGAATGCAGGAAACTAGTAGAGTCATTTTGCTGTTATGGTAAAAAGATTGGCTTACGTCGTGAATTTGCCATGCAATGCAAGATCTGCAAGCTCCAAGCACTCTAAGAATTGTAATCTTGGATAATGATAGAATAGGTGGCTGTTCATGATCAATGTCATGTAATTTATGTCACTAAAGTGCAGCAAAAAAAATCTTGAGAATACTGATTGAAATCAGGTTCAAATCCTAATACTCTAAAATGCATATCAGCAAGTTTTATTAAAGTTAAGAAATTGGATTTCAAATCTTCAGCAAGTTTTATTTATGAATTTAGCCAGCAAGTTTTGTCTATGAATTTTACACTAAGTTTTCTGAAGTTCAAAGGTTCAGAAGTTCAAGGCATTTTTGAAGTCCTCATCTTTAAAAGTTCAAGGCTTTTGACGAACTTGCTTTGTCCAAAACGGGATTGAACCTGAGAAAGTGTCTATTGTTTTAAGTCTGTTTGGTTTTTTATTGCTTGTTCTATGTTTCACTTGCTTGTTTGTATCTAGACAACCATGATTCCAACAAACTGAAGATAAGAATAAGTTCTAAGTTTTATATGTTCGAAGTTTATGATTCCAGAACATGCTACAAGTCTAGATGAGTACTAAACCTGATATTGATTCTGAATAATAAGTACTAACCAAGTTTTACTAAACAAGTTGAATACTAAACAAGTTTTACATGATTCCAGTCTGTTATTGCAAATACTTGTGTGTAATTCATGTTGCATGTCTGTTATACCAGTTGCAAGTTCAATATTAAACAGGGTTTACATGATTCTAGTATGTACTTCCAAATACTTGTGTGTAATTCAAGTTGCATGACTGTTGCTTTCAAGTTGCACAAAACAGAATTTGTTTAAAACAGAAATTAGTTTTTCTGTAGTAGGTTAAGAAGTACAAAAAGAACAATAACAGTATAAAAAGGGTTACAGAAAATAGTTAAAGAATAGCGAACGTTACTAATAAAGGGTTTGTACAAATATATTCATAAGATAACTGTAAGGATGCTTTACAAAAAGTGTTTAGCCAGCATGCATCTTCTGTCAATTATGTAAAATATACAAAGGAAACATGAGCCTGGGATTCAAAAAACACAAATCTATAAACTAATCTACTACATCTAAGTACAAAATAATAGGGTTGGTCTTCAGGCAGGGGGCATCCTCAACTCGATATGCAGGTCATCTTCAATGGCATACATCTTCATCTCCAGGAGACATCTTGATGAATATAAGCTCGAGCACCCTAGCAAAACATATAGCTCCAGCCTCAATAAGCTTTTCAACAACTAGAGGAGTGAACCTAGCTACCACTGTAACCAGATGACCTCCACTTGAAGACACTGACTTTGGCCGAGCTGGAGCCGCTGCTAAAGGAACAAGAGATGGAGCCTGTGCTAATGCTGTTAGTTTCATTTTTGCCATGGAGCTCAAAATTGGGGCAGGTAGACGAACGGATTGGCACTAAAGAGGCAATTATTTGGGAGTGAAGCGAAGAAAGGAAAGGAAAGTTTGCATGCATACGATTTTTGTGCTCAAGGCCTGAGCCACCGACTATAATTCATCCGCAATATTTTTTTCAATGTTCAATATCATGATCCCATGGGTGGATGATCAATTAGATGAAGAGCAATGGATTCAAGGTCAATGGGTTTCAATATTTTCCTTCGTGTTTAAGATCAATAACACTTTAAGACCATTGATAAGCTCAATTCTAAAAAAAACTATGAAATCATCTTCATTGTTGCACTGCTTGTAAAGTTTGGGGTTGCCAAGCTATTTTTGTTGCATGGCATCTACTTGAGAAGAAACTATCCAATCTGTTGGATAACGAATATAAACAAGCAATGGATATGCTGAAAGAGTTTAAGTACTCTTGTTGTATCTGATGCCAAATTTGCATGACCCATTTTGGATAATGAAGCCTTATGGTTGGTAGCTGGGTCCATGTAGTAGCTTCTTGACTTCACATTGTCTATTCACTATATAGATATCAAATAGAAATAGTCTATTCCTATAGGTGTTGCTTTGATTTAACATCCCATGGGTTGAACTATGGCATTGCCCATAATTCACTCAATTAACAAGAAACAATGTAACCATACCTGAAATACCATGGTATGAATTACTTACTTTGATTTAACATCCCATGGGTTGAATTCTTACTTTGAATTTGCACTTCATGCTTTGAATCATGCATCTAATGGCTTTGCTCATAGCTCAGTAAAGAAATTAATATGAATCAACATAGACAATGTAGATTCAACGAAATTTTTTAATATGAGTCAACGTAGACAATGTAGATTCAACGAAATTTTTAGCAAAAGGAATGGATCTCCATGGCGAAGGGGTTTTTTAGCAAAAGGAATGGATCTCCATGGCAAAGAGGTTTCTTTCGCCATGAAGATTCGATCCAACTGAAAATAATGTGGAATTGCTTATATGTAGCATAATAACAGGGGATTTTCTTTTTGTTTTTGTACGCTTTTCACTAAGGTTTTCCTATGATTTCGTGATGTATTCAAATGGATGTACTAATGCGTACATCTAGAGTGCACCATTTCTGAGCCATTGATTTTAGCCTTTTTTTTTCCAATGGTCCATAACGAATGGCTCACAACAAAAGCCCCTTTTTTGTGCGTGTGGTGCATAATGGTTAACAACTAATGGCTCACAACAAAAGCCCTTTTTTTGTGCGTGTGGTGCATAATGGTCAACAACCAATGACTCACAACAAAAGCCCTCTTTTTGTGGGCTTCAAGGGCGCATGTAGTGCAGTTTCCTCGCCGCAACACATTTCTTATCATACTTTTAATCCAGAACTCTGTTTGAGATGATTTTTATTGCGTTGGAAACCTCTCTCCGAGATCTTTTTGATGGTGTATGATATGGATATGTTTGGTTAAGTTATCTATGCTAAAACAGCAATTTCTCGGCCGGGTTTGGTAGGCTTTCACATCCTACCAGCTGATTGATACAGGATTGCGCTATTGGATATTGTTTTATAGCTCATTCCGAATGAAGCTTGCAAAAAATTACTATGCATTTTAAGTTTTTGAGGCAGTTATTAAGCAAATTCCAAGGCTTCTAGATCCGTGTGCTAACAAGCAGAAAAGTTTCCCACTTTGGTTTCTCACCACAAGAATCCATGGAGGCCAAAGGCTGCTATTAAATTCCAGTTGAAAAATGTTTGTGTATGGGTGTTGCAAACTTTATGACTTTCAGAATAATGGGATCGATCCGCTCTATCTTTATGGTAACTTTTACTTATGTTCTATTTGTTTTATTGTGATGAAATTCAAAAGCTACAGGTGATGAAAGCCTCAAATGAATTCTAGTTTTTTTTTCTGAGTTTGAATTCTAAAATTTTTGTCACACCGGGGGGGAGGGGGGGACGTCCCTAAGGCCCCAAAGGGGCGAAATTTTTTTTTTTTGCAACACAAACCATTAACATCTAACATATAAAAATTAAATCCCCCAACACATAACAACTAACACATAACAACCATTGATATTAACAATCAACACATAACTACCATTGACATTAATTAACACAACCATTGGGTCCAACACATTTAAATTAAAATTCCCATTAAACCCCCTTTGGTTTGGGTGCATATTCGCACCGGGGGTGATGTAGGGCAGCGAGAGCCCTCATAATTATATTTTGCATGTACAAAATCAACACCATATAGTATTCCGCTTGAAATCTTATAGTATTTTGCGAATCTTGTTATACAATATAGCAAATTTTGTACTTGCATACCCCACAAACGAGGAACTTTACGTACGGTGTAGATTAAGGAATAAGGGGTGAATATGCCTATTCAACAGCTCTCGTTGCCCGGAGTCACCCCCCGTGTGAATATGCACCCAAACCAACATGAATATGTGGGATATATGTGGGCAGATAGCCTGTTTTAGGGTTTAGGTCCGACCTTTGAAAGTGATCCGGATTCGCAAGGTTCCTTGAAGTGGCCAACAATCTACTCTGTGGAAGCTTCTAAAGGAGAGGTATGGGTAATTAGGAATCTGATGCCATTGTTGAGTGTGAGGTAGTGGCACCCTTGGATATCAAGAAATACCACCAGACTATACCTCAAAGGGTCGTGATGGCGTATCTTGAGATGGGCATAAAAATCGAGGACCAGATTCTAGCTTGGGCTGAGGCAGCACCACTGCGCCATATGATGCATGTGGAAGTAACCTTTGTGAGACATGGGGATTCCTGGTGCATGTATGAAGTCCTTAGGATTGCAAATTCCTTTTTGGTTCTTTGGCTATTATCGTGTTCATGTTCAATTTGTTATGTTATCGGTTCATGTTAATATCAATTCATGTTATCGGTTCACGTAATACTATTTGTGAAAGTCAATGTGCAAATCTCTGTTCAATCCGTGTGTACATGTTCAATCTGAGTGCAAGTTTGCAAGGGTTTCATGCGAATATCTGTACCAAATTCTGTTCCCTGCCAATAATCTGAGGCAGCCATTAGAACAATTGTGAATAAGTGTTTTAACTCGAGATCAAAACAAATGAAAACAGTGATAATACATCCACACATCAATACCAGAGCGGGGATTTTTCTTTTTAAAAATAGCTAACCTTTTATGGCCAAAAAAATCTCGACAAATATGGACTGCTAATCCCTTTTTTGGTTGTTGGCTAAAGTTAAACTGTTTCAAAGTTAAATTTTCTGTAACAGATAACACTCAATGGAACATGACAAGACAAGTACAATGATATTGATTTATACACATGATCTACAAGTTGTCTTTTACCAAATTTAAAGAGCAATATCTACTACTAATTCTTTGCCTTTTCCGCCTCCATACTAACAGGCCTTGGCTAGCAGCAGAACTTTTCTCCTTTTCTTTTCTTTGAGGCCTCAGCCAATGCTTTATGCAACTAAGGAGTAGCGCGTCTTGCCACACTCTTCATGTCGAGAAGTTACTCTCCTGTAGAACTATTGTGCAATCTGTATGAGTGGGTTTGACAAAGAATGTGACCCTCCATGCTGAGTTTTCCGATTATATGCAACCTTGGCCTGCTTGTGGGACTTCTCCATACCTTGCGTGTTCCAAATTGATAAGCTTTCATACTTCTGAGCAAACTAAGGCCCATGAGCATATATGATGTGGATGTAATGAGTAAGCTCTGTCTCACCCCAGGCCTATATATATGCATGTGTAAACTCCCTGATCACCATCCTAAACCTGGCCATTTCAGCCTCAGTTAAATATATTCAAATTTGATAGTGCATTCCATGTGTCACATTTAAGGGTCTGACTGGGACTTGAACCCAATACCTCTCGAGTGGTAGCTGTGCATCCTAACCGAAAAGGCCACGATGATTTGGATGAAACCGAATCACACGCTCCAGACCTGATGGTTAATTGCCACATTATCCTCCCCTCAAGGCCCCCCCTCCTTGAAGGTTTGCAACCGGGGGAATTTGGGGCGAACCAAATCGATCTGCAAGGGACTGAAACCAAGGAGTGTGACGACAACCATCTGGACCCCCAACCCTATTACGAGTTTCCCACACCACTAGCACACTGACCCCGATTTTTGGTCCACTGTTGTTTTTTTGTTGTACGGAAGTGTTGTTTTATGCCAAAAACAACACCAAAATGGTCCTAAAAGACCACGTGGCCCGTTTATCCGGATTTGCACAAAGGGGCGGTGGTTTTTGAAGAAAAAGGTCTACACGTGGAAAATTAGGCGCAAATATTTTTTTTTTCTAACATGTCTTTTTTCTTTGACTATTGTTTTTGCTACTTTTTATCCACGTGTTGTTTTTATGTAATGTGGTTTTATGAGGTTCTAGGTGTTGTTTGTCTTCAAAATAACAGATGTAGGTTTAAGCATTTATACATGTGGACCACTTAATATCAACACTATAAATAAAAGACTAAAGAAATAGCCACATGTAGGAGAAGGGAAAAAAACACCACTTTTTGCATAAACCATGTATTGTTATCTCCAAAGTACACTAGTTGTTCTATATTTTTTTGAGCCAATTTACAATAGCCAAAAAAAAGTTTATAGGGTTGTATATTGTTGTTTTTAGGCATGTGAGACGTGTACTTTTTTAGTAACTCAATATGTAGAGGAACAATTTTGTATGCATTGCTATATCTAAATTAAACATGTTGTTCTATACTTTTTGGACCAATTTACAACACCCAAAAAGAAAACTATAGAGTTGAATATTGTTCTTTTAGGCATTTGAGACATGTCATTTTGTAAACTCAATGTGTAGAAAACAATTTTATTTGAGAAGAAACACGTTGCTATATGGCTTTCCAACAGTCCAAAAGAATCATGTTTGGTTGTTTTATGCATTTAGACATGTAACATTTAGAAAAGCAATAGGTGGAGAAACATTGATGTCCTTTAAAAGAGCATGTTGTTTTATCACGTGGAAAACCTGTTTACAATACACGAAATAAAGCTACAGATATAATATTCTTGTTTTAGACATGTGAATAAGGTAATACTACACAATGACCCATCTAAAAGCATTGTGGTTTCAAGGGTTTCTATTTAAAGTATGTGATGTTTCTCCACGGTTTACGTGTGAAAGGTCTAATGTTTTTCTTTTGTTCTACCGTGTTTAGTATTGTATTCTTCTCACTTTTAGATATTGTTGCATATTTTTCTTGGTGCAGCATTTTAATTTGTTGTCTCTGCCTCCTAAACATATATTCTATCATACATTCTTAATTCTGACAAGAGACAATATGAACAAATCTTTTATATTATGGAGCGAAAAGTGAATACAAGATGCATAGAGCACAAGCGCCCATAATTTACATTATGATTGTCTTGTCTTGATAGAGCATTACCAAAAGAGACACGTGAGCATCTTCTCATGCGACTTGATCTGGACACGGCTGCGGTGTTCCACTTTCGAAGTGCCTACCTCCGGTGAAGATCTGCGGTCACGGTAGGCCGTCATATCGAGAAATATTGGTTGCCTTAGTGGCAGGTAAGTGCGCATACACATAATTCACGAGCTTACTTTTTCTTCCCACCGCTTAATACAAAACTAAACGATCAAGTGCATCGACAACCCTTTTGGATCAGTAGTTGTGGCCTAATCATGCCTGTTAGAATGGCAAACTATTAACTCATGGCTCTCTGCAAAATCAGCCCAGAAGTAATCTCATGCGTACACGTAATACATCTTTGAAATGCTCTAGCATCAATGTCCGAACCGATGTCATCCATTAAAACAACGTAGTATGCTGGTCTGGTTGTTCCCTGCAGGTTCATGTGTGCACATTAATCATATCTGTTGTCGCTCGTATTTCGATAATTAAAAGCATAACACTTACAATAACCCCAGCATGGCTGAACTCATAGTTTTGGGGATGACATCTGTTGGACCCGTATCCATGATTGTTCTGGATGAAATTGCACCACATTTCTAAGCAATTTGAGAGTGCATATCTGACGAAAACTAAAAATTTTACCTGGCTTTGATGAACACCTGGCTATGAGAAACAAAAGATTTCACTTGCCGTGCACTGAACATGTATGATGACGTTTCTCTGCAACAATTAATGTTATCTTTGGATTATAGTTGCAGGGATGGCGTCAGCGAATCCCAATTCGCAAGTTTTCTCAATGTAGACTTGGCTGTTCAACTTGCATCTTGCTGCCAACTCTACAAATGAGAACACTTGCGAGGCTGGGCATCGCCGAGGCGCCATCCACTAAAGACTATAATCCAATAAACTTCATTAAACTTGATAACTTGAGACATGGTAGAGAACTATAAACAACCATAAAAGCGATAAATACACGAATAGAAGAAGGCGTGGAGGAAAATGTTTTGGTCACGGTACCTAGTCAGCAAATTCCTTCACAATCGAGCAGGCCCTAGTAAATAGCAATGGTCAATAACAAAAGCAAGCAGATTTTTTGTAGATTTCTAAAGCAAGGATGAAGTCCTCATTACCTGGTCTTGCGTCGCTCCAAATGTTTCTTTGCCGGCCAGAAGCCTATGCCAACAAGTAAGCCTAATATGGATGGCTACTTACAAACCATACAAAAAGCAGTAATACTCAGCGAATTTTTAAGTTAAGCGAGATTCTTACGTTTGGTTCTGAAGTTTGAAGTTCAAAATGACCTTGGCAGATATTTGGGACAATATAATTCAAAGCATCTATTATCCGAACTGTTACATAATTCAAAGCATCTATTATCCGAACATAATTCAAAGCATTTACATAATTCAAAGCATATATTATCAGGACAGCTATAGATCTTAGAAGATCGAGAAAGCGAAAGTCACAAAGGTTTAGAAGTTCAAAAAAAAAAAAAAAGTAGCCGCGTCACATAAGATTATGTGCTTAATCACTAGTTCGAGAGTATTGTGATCGAGAAGATGAAAGCTAAATCGAGGAGAACGGATAACATAAAAGCTACATAAGGAGAAGGCTGTCCTCAAATTTGCTTTGCCATCCCATGCATCTGTCCTAACGAGCAGCACCGCGCAACTCAAGCATTGCTCCACGAACTCATGCGTGAGCTTCGTCTATCTTGATATTTTTCGGGTGGAACTTGCCATCATGCTTCTCCTTCTGAAGGACATGATCCGGTTGGCGAAAGCCTATCTTGAAGGACAAAGCGGGCAAGATTTCTTAAATCTGCGGGACTCGCTTTAGCGACTTATTCTTCCATGTTTTGGAAGATGATAGACCGGGATATCGTACTCTTCCTCATCTTAGATCCCATTTTGCTTTGTGAAGAAAGTATTAAAGCTGATTAGCTTGCAACGATCGTAACAAAAGCTAGAATTAAAATCATGATAAAGCTAGAAACAAGCATCTTAACCTAGAGCTCCAATTAAAATTCATGTTTAAACACTATTGCGACCTAGTTTAACGAGAAAGGACATACCAATTTGGGAGACTAGCTAATAGGCTTTGGAGGATAGGCAACCATCGCTTTGATGATATCAGGTCCCGCTTTATCAGGTGACCCCTTGGATAAGTATCTCTAACTCCCCTCGTGTGACTTGACTCTGCCTCGGGCGACCTTTTCTCCATCTTCATTCATAAGAATGATGTTGTCCCCTTTTTTGGAACTTGTCATCGTCATCCCATCATCGGTGAGGCATTAGAAAATAATGTTGCAACAAAAGCGCGTATAGTGAAGCACTAATTCTACAACTTCGTCCTCTGCGGCCGTCCTCCTCGTTAAGCTACCGGCATGTTGTTCATGTGGAGTTGACCTAGTTGCGAGGCCTTCTTGCCAATCCTCCCAGCCCGCCATCCGGATCTTCAACTGCGGTCGAGGGTTAAGTAATGTCCACTTGAAGTAGTGGCGTTGGCGGAATTTCCGCTGCTACAACCTTCACGCCCGGTTTGCTAGAGCACACTGCCGTCCTTCGATTTGGAAAAGCGAAACAAAACAAGTTACGAATGTGCCAAGGTACCTACCACGGGGGATTACCCGCGGCTGTTCATTTCTGCTTTCTTTGTTGCGCCGCGAGAAAACCAGACACTTAGCCTCCTTGCCCTCTGGGAAAAGAGAACATGTTAAAATGAGGCGAGACCACACAAAGTTGCGAGAATTGAACTAAACACTCATGAAAGGAATCGAGTGCCTCTACCTTCCGTCTCCCCCCTGTTCGTGCAAGGACTTCCCCATTCAAATCTGTCATACACTCCGGCGAGATGACCTTCTCCTATTGGATAAATGTCCAAAGAATGTAAATGACAAGAAAATGCAAACATCTATTGAAACAACGATTGAGAAAAGTAAATTTAAGACAACCTCGATTGTAAATACTAATTTCAATGACCAATCACGACAGAAAATGAAGCGCGTGCGCCAAGCAATTTACCTCTACTTCCAGTTAAAAGCGATGCGTTTAGCCCGGGACAAACATTGTTTGCAATGTGTCTTACGGAGTGACAATTGTCTTGGCGATTACTTGAACTTAGCATACCATCCCCACAGCAATACCATGTACAATGGCGGTCCCAACGTGATCGGTGAGGTCCTCATAGTACTTCTCTCTCTTTTTGCAACGCGGCATACACGCGATCCGCGAAATTTCAGCTCCCTTAGCTCGAACAATCGTCGAGTTCCAACGAGGAAGACGATGGTTTCACCAAAGTCATAATTTCTTTGAGGCCTCTGCTTCTTGAGCATGTCCTTGAGCCGAGCCCTCTTATCGTGCAAGTATGTCGAAATCCTGCAATTAAAAGAGGAAGAAAAGGAAGTATCTGATATTTAGCAAGCATCAAAGAATTAATACAATTGTGATTGCTCATTTTTCGGGTCAGCCCCTTTTCTGGTTTTATGGAAGTTTTTTAGCCCATTCATTAGGCGAGGTAAACAGTGCTGCATGATTCAATCAACCACTATTGAATTATACAGAATAAATGGCAGTATAGTTTAAGAACTAAAAGCTGGAATTTGCAAGCAAAATAGGATCGAAGTTGTTGAACCTCTGGTACATGTACTCAATCTTCGTCCCAGCTAAAAGAAAGCCCTGGTCTAGATCTTATCTTTGGCAATGAAAACCTAAACCTCAAGAATGGAACCCTGGATCTGGCCATGAATGGATTGAGGGAAAAGTATGGAGAGGAACCCATTGGAGGGCAAACAAAATTTGTAATCTGTAGCAACTCATTCTAGATCTGAACTCAAAAAACAGGAAACTTTTACAGTAATGTAATGCTCGAAACAAAGAGTAACCTACTAACACTTTCACCTCTATAATCACTGGCACTAGCAACTTAAAGAAAGTTAAAAAATAATCCAAAGAATCCACTTACTTACGTACCTTGAACTTCAGTAGCTAGGCAAACGAGAGCATCCATCCTCGAACTTCACAGCCTTGAGAGAACCACTTGCAAGTATCTCTTCAGCCACTTTAGCCCTCAAGTTTCTCTCCTCCACGTTGTCCTTGCTAAAATTCACTTCATCATAAATGGGGAAGTGTTTGTCTGCCCACTCCGGATTAACGCCCGGTATTTGTTCAAGCAATGCTCCACTCTGCTCATCATACCCACATCTCTTTAAATCCAAATGATTGTAGCCCCCTTTAAGCCCCTTTCTTGTAAATGAGTTTGGGATCGATAGAAAGGCTTCTTTTATTACGGTTAGAGTCGAGCATCAAAGCGGCCTGTAAAGATGAGCGATTCTTTGTACACCTGGTTGATGTTTTTGGACATGCCGAAGGCCCTTGTAATGATGGGGGCGTGCCTTTTGGTCCGAAATCTCCTCGGCTATTCCCACCAAAGAAGCGGCAATGCCTATTGGGCGGCGCCCGGGAATGCATCCAATGCTCAAGTTTGAGCCTTAAGAAGGCCATTCCATTAACTCTTCCCTTCTCTAAAGCCTGCACGATGATCTTTCGATCATCCTCCCAATCCTCCCCTGCAAACATGCCCGCAATGTGTTCAAAAATCTTATCCCAGCTCAAGATTTGAATTACGCGAGAAACCCGGATTGAGCCATCAGCCGAGGGATTTCGTGAGTCGGAGGAAGCGGAGGAGAAGGAGTAGGAGATGGAGAAAGAACTGTGGAATCCCTGACCCAATCGAACCCATCTCCCATGTATGCTTTGCCGCGATCATTCATTCCTCCGTTCCCTCCACAATAATTTGGGATAATTTCGATTTGGGTGGGCGGACCTAAATGTAAACTCACGGAAGGTGGAAATCTTTGCATGGTTCAATGGTTATAAGAAATTAATAATTTTTACCCCATGCACTTACACCCTAATGTGTTACCTCAACATTGTGCTTAAAAACCTAATGTGTCACACGAACTAGCATGTTGTTGTTATGAACAAATCATGAAGGTGGACCAATGTTACAAGCCATTATTGTGGCAAATCTAGCATTGAAAATGTGAATGTGAACAAGAAGGCGTAGCGTTAGCCCGATTGGATCATTGAAAGCGGTAGCAAATATTATGCCGCTCAATGGGTGCGATACCCAAGTGAAGTTGGCACCAACCATGTGGCCAGTAGTTGATCCCGCCCGATCATCGCCACATCCCGTGAAATAATGCATCGATCTCGTCGCGGCCTTCGTTGAAAAAAAGAAGAGGGCAATAGTTGTCTTGGCGTTCTGAACAAGCTTCGTCACATAGTAATGTTGTCTCGCCCTAACATGTTGCAAGTGTCCTGGTTTTATGTGTCTGGTTTTGTAACTCATGACGATCGGTCGTAAAAGCGGAAAAGAGAGAATGAACCTTAAGAACGAGGTTCACGGGCCTAGGTGGCATTTGGAGCCCACATGGCATGTCTAAGCCATCTGGCATGTTGGAGCCCATGTACACGTTCGAGCCCACGTGTCATGTTGGAGCGTAGGTGGCATGTTGGAGCCTAGGTGGCATGTTGGAGCCACCTTGGCATGTTGGAGCCTAGGTGGCATGTTGGAGCCACCTTGGCATGTTGGGGCCTTGGTCGCATGATGGAGCCTAGGTGGCATATTTGAGCCACCTTGGCATGCTTGAGCCTAGGTGGCACGTTGGAGCCAACTTGGCATGTTGGAGCCTTTGTGGCATGTTGGAGCTCACGTGGCATGTTGGAGCCAATGGCATGTTGGAGCCTAGGTGGCATCTTTGGGTGGCATGTTAGAGCCCGTGGCATGTTGGGCGTGGGTGGCATGTTGGAGCCTAGGTGGCATGTTGGAGCCACCTTGGCATGTTGGAGCCTAGGTGGCATGTTGGAGCCACCTTGAGATGTTGGAGCTTTGGGTGGCATGTTGGAGCGTACGTGGCATGTTGGAGCCTAGGTGGCATGTTTGAGCTCACGTGGCATGTTGGAGCCCGTGGCATGTTGCGACCTACGTGGCATGCTAGGTGGCATGTTGGAGCCCACGTGGCATGTTGGAGCCTAGGTGGCGTGTTGGAGCCTAGGTGGCATGTTGGAGCCACCTTGGCATGTTGGAGCCTAGGTGGCATGTTGGAGCCAAGGTGGCATGTTGGAGCCTAGGTGGCACCCTCCATGCTAAGGCCAGTTGACGCACCCTCTAATGCTAAGGCCAATTCCTCTGAGCGTGTTGAGCGGGGAGCTACTTTGGCGCTTCGGGGCGGGGGTGGTCTTACGCCCACGAAAACTGGTCTCGGGGGTAATGTCGATGTTTGCCCTGTTGGCGACTAATCCGGATCACGGTTGGAGGGGTGGGAGGCATTGCTCGTCCGGTGGCCGAGGGGACCTAAAGAGAGGACCTTTGGGTCGAGCGTCTTGGAAGGCGGAAGGCTTTAGGGCTCCCTCTTACGGCTTCAGCGCCCTCCCACTACCTCATGACATTGTGCAATATCACGGTCCAATCGACCCGGGGTATGGCCTCAAAAGCGTAAACCACATTGCCTTGCCCGGTTATTGTAGGGTTTACGTTATGGAGGTCGAGTTTTATCGATTGCACTTGAGACATGGTCGAAAGCTGCGATTGAAAACTAGAAACAACGGCCCGAAATGGGGTTTGGATTCACCGAAGGCGGGGCTTTCCTACCGGTGCTCCTCAGGGAGGGCAAATGCCAATGCCTCCCTTCCATGGGAACCGGTTTCCCTATCCGGCCAGTTGAATTCTCCATTCAAGTAACTTGCTTGGCGGGTTCAAAAAAATTTCAACATCTGTCCGGGAGAACATATAAAACCGCAAAGTGTCATGCGATCGGCGGTGTAGAAAACCAAGTGTTTTGGCGTTCGGGCGTTACAAAGGCCGGGAATGGAGATTTGACTTAGCCATGTCGTCCGAAACAAACGAAATTACCACAGGGACCAAGTTACCCGGTTATTTTTGCAGCAAAAGAAACCACGAACCCTCTACATGGCGGTGATTACGCACCCTCCGCTAAGGCCAATTCACTCTGAGCGTGTTGAGCGGGGAGCTACTTTGGCGCTTAGGGGCGGGGGTGGTCTTACGCCCACGAAACTTGGTCTCGGGGGTAATGTCGATGTTTTGAGTCATTGGCGGTCGGATCCGATTCGGGGTGGGAGAGTTGCTTTCGTCCGGTGGCGGGGACCCTAAAGAGAGGACCTTTGGGTCGAACTTCTTCGGAAGGCTTTAGGGCTCCCTCTTAAAGCTTCAACGCCCTCCCACTACCTCATGACATTGTGCAATATCCTGGTCCAATCGACCCGGTATGGCCTCAAAAAGCGTAAACCACAATGCGTTGCCGGGGTTATTGTAGGGTTTACGTTATGGAGGTCGAAGTTTTATCGATTGCGCTTGAGACATGGTGAAAACTGCGGTTGAAAACTAAACAACAAACCCGGCGAAATGGGGTTTGGATTCACCCGAGGCGGGCTTTCCTACCCGGTGCTCCTCAGGGAGGGCAAATGCCAATGCCTCCCTTCCGGAACCCGGTTTCCCTATCCGGCCGTTGAATTCTCCATTCAAGTAACTTGCTTGAGCAGGTTCAAAAAATTCAACATCTGTCAGGAGAACATATAAAACCGCCAAAGTGTCATGCGCGGTCGGCGGTGTAGAAAACCAAGTGTTTTGGCGTTCGGGCGGTACAAAGGCCGGAATGGAGATTTGACTTAGCCATGTCGTCCGTCGAAACAACGAAATTACCACGGGGACCAAGTTACCCGGTTATTTTTGCAGCAAAGAAACCACGAACCCTCTACATGGCGATTATTACGCACCCTCGCTAAGGCCAATTCACTCTGAACGTGTTGGACAGGAGCTACTTTGGCGCTTCCGGGAGCAGGGGTGGTCTTCTGCCCACGAAACTTGGTCTCCAGGGTAATGTCGATGTTTCGAGTCCGTTGGCAGAGTCAGATCACAGTTCCGGGGTGGGAGAGTTGCTCGTCCTTGGCCAGGGACCCTAAAAAGAGGAGCTTTGGGTCGAACTTCTTCTGGAAGGCTTTAGGGCTCCCTCTTCTGGCTTCAACGCCCTCCCACTACCTCATGACATTGTGCAATATCCTGGTCCAATCTGACCAGGGTATGGCCTCCAAAACGTAAACCCTGTGCCTTGCCAGGTTATTGTAGGGTTTACGTTATGGAGGTCAAAACGTGGTCAGTTGCACTTGGGACCTGGTGTACCTTTTTCGAACATGCATCCGGAGCCATGGCAACTGTAATAACACACTTTGGATCTATTGGCAATCCCGAATCATTCCAAAAAAATTTGCTACTACAAAATGTGTTCTTGACTTCTAATTGCGACACTGGGAGCTCGGTAAATCCAAACCCCATTTCGTCAATTTCTGTTGCTTCTGGTTTTCAACTGCAGCTTCTCGACCATGTCTCAAGTGCAACTGAATAAAACTCGACCTCCATAACGTAAACCCTACAATAACACGGCAGCGCCACGGGGTTTGCGTTTTGGAGGCCACACCACAGTCGGTGGACCCGGGATCTTGCACAATGTCATGAGGTAGTGGGAGGCGGTGAAGCGGAAGAGGGAGCCCTAAACCTTCGGGAAGAAGTTCGACCCAAAGGTCCTCTCTTTAGGGTCCCCGGCCCGCGGGCGGGCAACTCTCCCACCGGGCGTGATCCGACTCAAAGCGGACTCGAAACATCGACATTACCACGGAGACCAAGTTTCGGTGGGCAGAAGACCACCCCCGCCCGGAAGCGCCAAAGTAGCTCTGTCCCAACACGTTCAGTAGTGAATTGGCCTTCTAGCGGGGCTGAATCTTGCCATGTAGAGGGTTCGTGTATCTTTTCTTGCAAAAATAAGCGGGGTAACTTGGTCCCTAGGGTAATTTCGCTGTTTCGGACGACATGGCGAAGTCAAATCTCCATTCCGGGGCCTTTGTACTGCCCGAACGACAAAACACTTGGTTTTCTACACCGTCGACTGCATGACACTTTGCGGTTTTATATGTTCTCCCGGACAGATGTTGAATTTTTTTGAACCTGCTCGAAGCAAGTTACTTGAATGGAGAATTCAACGGTCGGATAGGGAAACCGGGCTCCGGGAAGGGAGGCATTGGCATTTGCCCTCCCGGAGGAGCACTGGTAGGAAAGCCTGCCTCGGTAAATCCAAACGTGGGCTCCTACATGCCAACGTGGCTCCAACATGCCACGTGAGCTCCAACATGCCAAGTAGGCTCCAACGTGCCACCTAAGCTCAAGCATGCCAAGGTGGCTCAAATATGCCACCTAGGCTCCAACATGCCACCACATATGGCTTCAACATGCCACGTAGGCTCCAACATGCCAACTAGGCTCCAACATGCCTCGTGAGCTCCTAACATGCCACCCTGGGCTCCAACGTGCCACCTGGGCTCCAACATGCCACCCTCACCTGGCTCCAACATGCCACGTGGGCTCCAACATGCCACCTAGCATGCCACCTAGGCTCCAACATGCCACACGGGCTCAAAGCGTTACCCGTGAGTTCCAACATGCCAAGTTGGCTCCAACGTGCCACCTAGGCTCAAGCATGCCAATGTGGCTCAATTATGCCACCTAGGCTCAACATCCCACCAAGGCTTGAACATGCCCGTGTAGGCTCCAACATGCCAACTAGGCTCCAACATGCCTCGTGAGCTCTAGCATGCCACCTAGGCTCTAACGTGCCACCTTGGCTCCAACATGCCGCGTGGGCTCCAACATGCCACCTAGAATGCCACCTAGGCTCCAACATGCCACAGGATCCAACATGCCACGTGAGCTCCAACATGCCACCTCGGCATTTTAGGTTGTAGGTTTAAGTGGGGCATCTTTGGCTGCATCAAATGTGGCCCACATTTTTTCACTATCCCTTGTGGGTTTGCTTCTATTTTTGGAAGTCCTCTTTGATATGTACGATCACGTTAATTAAACTAGTCTAAAGGCTCCTATACATCTGAAAGCATCATTACGGCTGTCCAACATGTTGCATATATTAACTAGTCGCGCCAAGCACCGAACTTCAAACCATGGGTAAAGATGGCGGTTTGGCCTTCATTGTCGGACATTGTTTAAAATAGCAATTTTTGGATTTGCATTTGCTAGTCTTGGGACTATGTTAAGCAGGTTGTTTTCAATGTTTTTGATAAAAGCCGTTACTACAAATAATAACGAAATAAAAAGAATGTTTTGGAGATTATCACAATAATCTCTAGAATATTCAAATAATCTTCGAATATTCTAAAGATCATTACTGTTTTAACCCCAACTAATTCTAACCGTAAGCCAGCGATTAGAACTTGGTAACCTTTTGAGCCACATGGTGCGAGGATTTTTAGGTGCCTTACAATTTATAATCTTAGGATTAATATTATAAGTTAATAATATTTGAACTTACTATTGTAACCATTATTATTGGTAATAACCCATTGTCGGGAGTAGTAGTAATAGGTATAATAGGTTGTAACATTGATGATTTATAACGTTAGGTTTTTTTATTTGTGAAAACAGGAATTCGTTTTGATCTTGGGAACCATCGATTCTCGTCAAATTTTACCTCTCCGACTCACCGATTTGCCAAAACTATGTCGGATCAATGAAATTTCTTCTGTAAACTATCTATCAATCCAGAACTAGCCATCAAAAACTTTGCATGCATTCGAGGATTTCGTTTTGATGCTTCTACATGGCCGCAGGCACTGTTCACTCAACCACATGGCATTATTACCCAAAACACAAATCTGAAATCACTCAACCATATGGCATTATTTGCTCCATTGCAGTTTTGTTAAAAGTTTATGACACCAGCGAGCGAACTTTGGTGCTTCACAACAACACTTGATCTTCGCGGCTTGAGCCTCCCTATCACTCATTTTGCCTTTCATTTGCTCTCCAAAATAGTTACAACCTTGAGTAGAGCTTGAACTTTGGTGCCTCGGTCTCTCCTATTGGTCTTAACGAATTGCTCTTGTTTCATTTATGTACTTTTTAAAACATGACATGTGATAACATGTGATAATGCAACTCAAGCTGCCACCTTTTGGACTCCACTACCTTACCTTGTTATTTATTCTCGTTTTGTTTTGGTTTAAAGGCTGCGGATCCTCGATCTTGAGAACTACTAGCCTGCACTCCAACTGGCGTATGGATCTAGCAGATTATTACCATTGTACTACCATTGTACAATTTGGAGAGTCAAAAGCTAGGACCCCATTGTACTCCTTGGAGATTGAAGCTAGGACCTCTGTATTTGTTAGAAGCTGTCTCTATTAGGAGATTGAGCTGTCTCTATTGAACTTTTCAAAAGCTGTCTCTATTGAGAACTATACGTAATAAGAGATTCATGACTCCATGAGAACTGTCTCTACAAAAATATGGAACCTAGTAATGGACAATATAATACGTGTAATGTAACTCCGGCCAAGGCCCAAATTTCATATGCTCATCGCAAATTTTTACGACTAGTTCAAACATGTCCTATGGCAATATGGCTAACTGTACCAACCCTAATACGCATTAATGAAAAACAATTAAGTGAGAAAAGAATTATCGACAAAGGGAATGCATAATTTGTTGACAATGTTTATGCGATTTGCTTTCGGATCAGCGGCACACTGCACTGATATAACACTGCACACTGCTTTGCATTGATTATAGCGATGTAACACCTTTTTTGAAAAATATAACTCACACACACCTTTTTTTGCCTTTGTAAACACTTTCGGACTCAGGTGTCTTGCCTTTCTTTGCCTTTGTTAACTAGTACAAGAACTGGAAAAACTGTTATAAACCCGGTAGTCAAACATGATTAAAACTATATGCTCTCTGCTCATTTCTAGCATGCAAGCGTAAAAGGCACATGAGAATGTCATAGTAGGAGTTCTTAGCAGCAATGTTTCTTTAACAAAGCCCTTCTTATTTACGGTAAAATACATTCTTGATTAAGCAATGGCCGTCGACATTCAAACTAGGTTTTTCCTAGTTCATGTCATCGGTAGGAATATATAGCGTGTGCTTACCCTTCCAATGACTCACTGGCGGGGACTCTGGTGATTGTGCCAAATGGCTGTTTCGAGTCTTTCTTCATAGTGGCGCAACCAACCATGAGCATGGCTCTTCATCCATGTCATTACTGAATGTATGCTGCCCTGCGTAGTCGGCCCGTGTCGACTGTCCCATCAAAGTTAGTCACCACGGGGTGGCGCAATCTTACTATGTCCCCACGGCATGGATAGTGTGGAGGTATGCCGGGCCACTGTGAAAGTAATCTCGAAGGAACTTCAAGTGTCACGGTCTCTAGAACCACCTTTGTGCCATCTCGTGACCAGCTAAAATGCAAACCTCTCTAAGCGGTGGTTGAAGCGGATGCGATGCACTCCGATGTCATTCCAACACTTCCTTGCAACACCACTTTCCGGTGCTATCCTTCTCGATCGCGATTTCCTTCAACGGGACATACCTTGTGGTAAAGACACGTGAAACACGTGGCCCGATCCGATGGTTGTCTTGAATATGATGATGTTAATCGATCGACAATACCAATCATGAACATCCGGGTTAATGCGAAACAGCGGCGACCTGATCGCCAACCGGGAAGAGTTCCGCGGAAGAAACAATGCTTAAACGGTCTCGCCGTTGGGCGTCAATTCCAGGTCATAATTGCGGGCAGCCAATAGCTCCATTCAGCGAGGCATCTACGGTTTGGCTTCTCCCCGCTCAAGATTGGAGTCTACGCAATAATCTCTACGCCTCTCCTCGGAACACCCTCTGAGAACCCAAAAATCGTCGTCCCTCTCATTTCTGGTGGCAATGTACCACCTTGCGTAGGGATGTCACATTATAACATTCGGCGAGGACAATTCATGTACAAAAGACCCAATTCATACAAGCGGTAAAGGCGGTGAGCTTATAAATGTATCGGCTGCAAGGGGAATCACAAGGTCACTTGCAAGGGGAATCACAAGGTTACTTGTACGTACCAAGTCCCCTTCAAGTGATGACCCATGACAAATTCTCCCACCTTTGTGGGTGTAGATCACCATTCTGTCTTGGATTGAGCACACATAATCTCAGAAAAAGTTTGTTCGCAAATTTTTGCAAAAGTGAGCTCCATGTGCGCGGGGTTGGTGCATATCTTGTTAACCTTCGAGCGCCTCTCCATCCTGCTTAGTAAGTGGCGGAAGTTTACTAAGCAAACCCTAAATGTAAAAAGTAATTCAAAGCTGTTGTATACACAGTAACACCATGTCCCATCCATTACAAGTAGTTGCGAATGTCCTCAATCATGTGCCTCGACCCGAACATATGATGGATGATTTTGCTATTCTCTCCAGAAGAAGGCTTAAGCTCATGATCCGCCGGGGAGACTTGCGAGGTTAGCAAGACTTTCAAAGGGCTACTTGGGACCAGCCACCATTCCTTGGCTGGTAAGTAAATGAGGCGACAACAATCAGCCCGGCCGATTGATGAAAGAGCATTCTTTCCTCAGAGATCGGACCACGAAAAACATATTCAGCATAAAACTGAGCAAAAGCTTGATGTTAGATGCGCTTTCCAATACCCCCTAGCGGCGTAAAAGGATGCGCTGGAAATCTTCTATTATGCGTAAATCACGGAGTTCGGTTATGTTTAACCTCGACTAATCGCCTCTCAACTTCCTTGCGTCTTGAAGTGTCACCGTCTCTCACCTCTAGCAACTTGAAGGTGTCCTCGTTGGTGTCTTTGGCCACACACATGAAGGAACAGTCCCAATTCAATTATCGAGGGTCGGGGCGGTTGCCACAACTCTTGCTACACAAAATAATCAAAATGTTAAACTAGACCACATTCAATACTAAGACATTCCGAGGGTTTGAGCGGGGTTAGCGTGTTACCAAGAACAACTGTGTGCATCGTATCAATGGGGTGATCTTGGCGGTAAGATCGTGACCTTCTTGAATGATGAAGTCGTATGAGTGTGGACTTCCCCTTCACGCCATGCTCCCTGAATGTTGCTTTGCTGCTTTTGTACCTGTCAATGGACTCAAGAATGAACTCCATTGTCTTTGGCTCATCTCGGAATCTTGACTTCTTGTGCAGCTCCTTGAAAATGCCACCATCCGTCTGAACATGGCGATAGCGGCATGGGTTTTAGGCCACACTGCAAATGATATCAAGTGT
The DNA here is from genome assembly GCA_021234155.1 of Isoetes taiwanensis. Taxonomy (NCBI): domain Eukaryota; kingdom Viridiplantae; phylum Streptophyta; class Lycopodiopsida; order Isoetales; family Isoetaceae; genus Isoetes; species Isoetes taiwanensis. The sequence goes on along the minus strand of JAJEKV010000098.1, from coordinate 2,761,777 downwards.
AAGCAATGGCGCACGGGCTTAGGCTAGCTGCACTTGAGGAAGTCACTGGTAAGCAACAGTCGACAAGTCAACGGCTTTAATAGAGTAAGCAAGGACCTTGCGAAGTTTTGGCGATTGCGCAATGAGCAATGTGGTCTCCCATGAAACCAAAGAAAGAAGTCCTGTGGATGAAATGCCTATTAAATTTCAAACCTTCGAAGTCCGGGATGTCAATAGCATAGTCCAATTCCACACCGTGGCAGAACAACCGGTCAATCATTCTCACGATGATGTCCTCGAACTCGTCAAACACATCTGCCCCCCCACCCTCGACTAGCTCGCTCGGGATGTACATGAGCGGGAGAACAAAAACCTCTGACTCGGGCAGCATCGGATCTCCATTTAGGACGACTAGAGAGTACGCTTCAACCGAATGCACTTTTGTTGACGCAGCTTGGAAGCCATCCCTGTGCAACATCGCTGCCCAATGGCGCGGGTCACCTGCAATGTATCTGGGCTCATATCTGAATTCATTGGAGCAATTTGCACATTCAACTGCAAAGCCGGTCCCATGCTCCTTCTTGCCCAAGACTGCAGGGTGAACATCGGGCCAACATCTATGCCCAGTCTCACACTTGGGGCACATTGCTGGAAGCTCTAACAATGCTTTTGGATTCCATAGATCTTGTCGCTGCCTCCAAATTTTTCCGTGACAAAAATGTTTCATGAACTGCCAAAACAATGCAACTTAATCAACTATAACTTCTCCAAATGCACCTGTCATGGTGCTTCCACATAAATGTCGTACCTCTGGTGCAGAGTCAACTGATTTGCCAAGCCAGTCATCCCGCAACCTCCAGCTGTGAAGTGAATTCCAACAAATCGAGGGCACGGAGCACATCTGTCTAACACGGTTCGCCAAAGGAATCACAGCAAATTGTACACTCTCCTTCCGGGTGTCTTTGCTGCGGGTTGGGCGGAACGGCAATTGGGCGGTAACAATGCTCTCATCATCAACTACTGCCCTGAATACATGGTTCTTGATCCTTGAAAGCCCGCTTTGTGGTAGCAAATTGCATAGCTGAATTGGTGTGAGGCCAGTGCTTTAGAAGGCGCTTCATGCTCCTCGAACTAGAAGGGACTTTATGGCCATTGATAAAGCCGTCCCAGTTGCCCTTCTGGGAGATCAGGGAAGCTAGACTAGATTGTTTCGCATCGCAGAATAGAACTCTAAGAATGTCGTCTCTCAAACTTTCTGATCCTGAGTGCATCTCGAGGACATTCTCTAGCTTCATTATAGCCAGGAGAATATGGTCATCTACGGTTGCATCTGTAGTATGGCCCGGTTTTAAAAACCCAGGCGCATCATCATCCCCCTCCTCGTCTCCATCATTTGTCCAACCCGATCTTCCACAGCAGCAAAAACAACGAGATGGCGATCACCTTCGACGGTAAATTCTTACGGAGCAACAAAAGCCCTCGGCTCACAAATAATATCTGTGTCGCAGCCACTCCCCTGCTCTGTTTCCTCAGCGACCACCTGGCTGCAACCAACATGTCCCTCTTCTGTGCGAGGCATTGCCACATCGCAGTCCTCAATCATGTTCACTTCAGCCCCAACATCGAAGCCAAGATTTGCATTACTTATGCGCCAAATGCATGAGATAATCACTTGCGCCTAAAAGACAAGCCATGGGGATTGGCAAGAATACACCTTTGGCATTGGCAAATGCAATCCCTCCCGGCAGTCTTGGATTTCGCGAAGGCTTGCCACGAATGATGCCCATTTGGACTCTCTATCGTGATCCCACCATGTTGAGTGGAATCAAGACACCCGGTGGATTCTTGGCTTCACACTTACGGCTGCGAGCTTCAAGCGCCTCTTGCTTGTGGATTGTGGCTTCTTCAAACCTAAACCTCTGTTACTCTTAGTCATCGGGTAGCTAGGAGAGATCAGCTTGAGCGCCTCACTCGTGACACTTCTAGCTTGCTTGAATTGCAGTTCAGTACACAAGATTGACAAGTGCAAGGTCTTCAATACAAGTAAAAATGCATCGTGCTTTAAACAACTTGCCTACATTACCAAATCGACGGTATGCTCCTTGGAGATGGCGTCGTGAGATAGGAAGAGAAACAATCGGTACATGTATTTCTTACTAGAATTTAAGCCGAATCATGTATTGGTTTCAATGGCCGTTTTAACAAGTAAAACAACCAAAGTTGTAAACTATGTAATTCTGAGGGAAAATACAAGAGGTTGCAATACAAGAGGTTGAAGGAGCGAACCAGCAAAGGAAGTAGTCCCTTTTATCCCGATGGGCCGAACCCACATGGCATATCTATAATTCTTTACTTCCTATCAAGTTCTAAAGGGCATAACTTCACTTAGGGTCCTCCTTCCTTAGCATTCATGCATTCGAGCCTGATGCGGTGCGGCAATCTGTTTGTCATAAGCACCAAACATTCTCATGCGGATGTGGAGGTTCTCTTAGGAGTCTTAACAATTGTTTGCTTGTTGCATAAGTTGTCTAAGATATTATGATTCTTCATCTGATCATGTCTTTGATACAAAGTTTTCTATGGAGATTATAACTTTGTAAAAAGGAAGAAAGCACTTACAGTGAGAACTCCGACAAGTTTGCCATTTAAAACAAGAATAAAGGCCCTTAAGAGATAATCTTTCCACCCAATTCAGTTGCTGCAAAAACCTACCACAATCAATTCTATTGCATTCATACTCCTTAGGAAGCTTAGTCAACGATTTAAAGGATTCCTATCTAAGCAGAAGTATGACAAAGATATTCTGATGCAATCGTTTGGAATTGGGGAGCTGCCAAACTATAACGTCTAGCCACTAGTTTAGAGGATTACCATGCAGAGGAGCTCCTCCTCTCTGATACCTTCGTGGACTCGGAAGCAAGGTTTTCACGAGCAAGGTTTTCACGAGCAAGGGGTTTAGGTTTAAGGTGTTAGCTGTGGTATTTTGCTTGATGGCTCCAACAATTACATCTCTATTTCTTAGTGCAAATTGTCTTAAGTGCAATAAGGTGGCCGAAATGTGGAAAGGGGGAGGTGTTACATAAGGTTTCCGAAGGTTTATAGCATGTATTCGTATTTCACACCGTATTTTGCTGACGGTGGCGTCCAGGGTTTGGATATGCGGTGGGTTTTTTTGTTTTCCACGAGGTCGGAGCGCTAGCAAAGGAGGCCGTGGAGTTGGAGTCGGGAGCCGAGAACCAGCTGGCGGATTCGAGCGACCACGTTGGAGGCGAGGAGGAAGAATCGGCATGGGCGGCCTCCTTTGGGCTTCTGTTCGAGGTAAGTGAGAGCATAGTGCTAGGATTCTGTCTCTGAAGAAATACATCTCACAATTCTTAATGGTTTGTTATGCAAAAATGTAGGCGTGGTTTAATGGTCTTTCTCTAACAATATCCAAAATGTTAGGATATTGTTAGGATTTTGCGTGGTCCTATGACATTAATGCTTAGGGATTTGTTGCAGCGGTCCTGCACCCCCTCAAGGAATACAAATCAAATTCTTGATGGTTTTGTTATGCAAAAATAGGCGTTAAGTAATTGAAGTAGTTGAAGTAACTTGTCTTACATGGAATACTAGTATAAGGACATGTGATGGAGTGCGTGCATCACATGTAGCAAATCAAGTACAACTTGTCCTACCACTATAAAGACCATGATATGGAAGGATACGACATGTAGACAATCAAGTATTCTTTCCTACTTCTATAAAGACATGTGACAATAGAAGTATTACACATGTCGTAATTCATGTATTCTTTCCTACAATGCCTTAGCAAATAAGTACTATGTCCTACTACTATAAAGACATGTGACATGGAAGCATCGACATGTCTGAGAATCAAGTATTCTTTCCTACTTCTATAAAGACATGTGACAATAGAAGTATTACACATGTTGTAATTAGGTGTATTCTTTCCTACAATGCTTTAGTAAATAAAGTACTACGTCCTACTACTATAAAGACATGTGAATGGAAGCATAGGACATGTAGAGAATCAAATATTCTTTCCTACATCTATAAAGACATGTGACAAACGAGGGTATTAGACATGTAGAAATTCAAGTATTCTTTCCTACGATTGGATTGTATTATAAAATGACGTGTCAAAATAGAGGAAACTACAAAACAACAGTGGATGTTTTAGTCCACTGAAAAAAGAACATCATTATTGAACAAAACCATACCTCCACAAATCCACATGTAGGATTCTTTGAAAACAGGACATGTAGACCTACCAAAACTGATGTTTTCCACAGTGGACCAAAAACCGAGGTGAGTGTGTAGGGCATGAGTTATCCAAATCATATTGTCACATTTAAGGGTCTGAACGGGTTTGGGGCGAACCAAATCGATCTGCAAGGGACTGAAACCAAGGAGTGTGACGACAACCATCTGAACCCCCAATCCTATTACGGGTTGCCCACACCACTAGGGCATGAGTTATCCAAATCATACTGTCACATTTAAGGGTCTGAACGGGACTTGAACCCACAACCTCTGGAGTAGTAGCTGTGCATCCTAACCGAAAAGGCCACGATGATTTGGATGAAATCAAATCGCACGCTCCAGACCTGATAGTTAATCGTCACACTATCCTCCCCTCAAGGCCCCCCCTCCTTGAAGGCTTGCAACCGGGAGAATTGGGGGCGGACCGAACTCGATCTGCAAGGGACTAAAACCGAGGAGTGTGACGACAACCATCTGGACCCCTAACCCTATTACGGGTTGTCCACACCAGTAGAGCATGAGTTATCCAAATCATACTGTCACATTTAAGGGTCTAGACGGGACTTGAATCCACTACCTCTCGAATTCGAGTGGTAGCTATGCATTCTAACCGAAAAGGCCACGATGATTTGGATGAAACCGAATCACACGCTCCAGACCTGATGGTTAATTATCTCACTATCCTCCCCTCAAGGCCCCCCTCCTTGAAGGCTTGCAACCGGGGGAATTTGAGGCGGACCGAAATCGATCTGCAAGGGACTGAAACCAAGGAGTGTCACGACAACCATCTGGACCCCCAACCCTATTACGGGTTGCCCATACCACTAGGGCATGAGTTATCCAAATCATACTGTCACATTTAACGGTCTGAACGAGACCTGAACCCACTACCTCTAGAGTGGTAGCTGTGCATCCTAACCGAAAAGGCCACGATAATTTGGATGAAACCAAATCACACGCTCCAGACCTGATAGTTAATCGTCACACCATGCAGTCACTTTTCTCTCAGTACCATTCATGTCGACTGTCTGATCCCCTTCCAACTAATTTCTTCTCAAATTCATAAACACCATCCTTAGCATTCTCAGATCTGTTCAAAAATGCCTAGCTCTCCACCAATGGATACTTTGGTTAGGACTGAGGCAGCTTTTCCATTACATGACTTCTTGTGGTCTTGTTCCAGTTTGATACATCCACTATGCAAGCCTTTCTCGGACAATACCTTTTCAACCCGCTCAATGCTATTTTCCCTCTCCTTCTCCCCTCAGATGTTCCATACAAAACACTCCGAGTGATGTATCATCTTTTCCAAAATGCTGACAAGTGCATGAAGAGTGCAAATTGCACTCTTTCTAGTGGTATTGGGAGTATTGGACCAAAGATGTTATCTTTCAAATGACGATCAGGAGGCATGTTCTGATCACACTCAAGGGTGCTCTTGGACCTTTCTTCTTTTTCTCCCTCAATGTGTAGCAGCAATAAATACAGTTCCTTGTGGTCTTGGCACCTGAAGAACTTATGTTATACGTGGCCTTTTCTGTCTTCAAGTCACATGCCAAATGGAAATTAACAATAAATGAACCATGGCCTGCAACACATAATTTCTCACCATTGCCATATATACCTAGCAGTCTTGGAATGTTTGCTTGATCAAAAACCCATTTCAAAACATTGTAGTTCTCTTTCTGAACCTGGAATATGCCCAACCACCAAGTATGCTCTTATTATTCCCAACTGTAACTGAAGCTGCAACAGGAAAACCACATTCCTGAGAATGCATGCTTCCTAGGATTTCACTTACTGAAATGTTTTTTCTCCTTTTGATTAGTTCTAAGCTGTAGGGCCTCGGGATGACAATTTTCTTTGTGCTCAATGACTTCATAGCATCATAAAATGGCTTGAACAGCAACTTGTAATCATGCCTGCTGATCCCAGCAGTATCACAAACCTCTTTAACTTTGGATGCATCAATTTTAGAGTATATCTCGCCAACTACATGCGCAAGCACTCTTTTCCTAAAGCCAATGTTTGAAGGGTCATCAAGCAAGGAAATTATCTCATTATTGTTAGCAATTGTTTTAACAATTTGCCCCACATTTTTCCTGGCAACCTTCTGGTCATTGTGTGGCCTCTTTAGATTTAACACATTCTTGATTGCATATTCTCTTGGCAGCACCACACCTCATATTCAAGTTCTTAATTCGTTTTTTTTCTTTCTTCCTTTCTTACCATCCAACAAGAGAGGTCCTTTTCATCCGGGCCAATCTCTTCTCAACACAAGTTTTCTCTTCAAGTCATTTGCACGAATATTTTCTGCCTTACATTCTCGTTATGTCAATTTGAGCACACAAGATGCAATATGTCATTCCTTAATTTTGTGATTGTCTTCTCTTTCTCCTTCCATGCACTTTCCATTAAGATGCATGTTCTTGCTAAATTACAGAAATCTTCATTTCATGCATACATGCACCTCAATAATCTGTGAATTTCAGCCAATAATTGGCCACTATATTGCATCATATCTGTGCAATATCTAAGCAAACCTGATTTACCTTCAGAAGAAAATTTTACTAAGTTGGCAACCGAATTAAAATCTAGATGATGTCCGATCATAAGATTCTTTGGGTAAATCTCTCCTCTTGCTCAAATATTTGCATGCTTTTCTCTAGAATTGCACAATGCATTCTTATTTTCAAGATGCCCTGTAATTAACCTATGCTTGTTTGTGGTTTGATCATATTCTACTGATGGGAGGTTAATTGTGATTTGAACCATAATATGTAGCATTATAACAGGGGTTTTTTTTTGCGATTTTATACGCTTTTTGGCATGGTTTTCATATGATTTCACGGGCGTATTCACGTGAACGTACTAAACGGTATTTCTAGAGTGAACCCATTTGTTAGCCATTGATTTTGAAGAAGAGGGAAAATCGTGTGGTTGTGGGGCTCTCATTGTTTGCATGTTTTTTTAGTTTGCTTAGGTTAATATTAGGGTTACTGATTTGGCATGTGGAGAAGAAGCAGCAATTCCGTGTAACCACGAATGCAGCGCAACTAGATATTTGCACTAGTCTTATTTCAGGGATTTAGCTGGATCGATCAATACTTCTCTGTCGCAGTTTTGAGGGCTTTTTTCTGGGCCTGTAAGTAGTTATCATTTCCTTGCTGCCTGTATCCTGAAATATTTTGCTCTTTTTTTTCATCTGGATCGGTCGCAGTTATCTCGAAAGGCATTTTTGGGGCACGCACTTTGTTTCTTCTACAAGCACCGGGTGTTGTTTCGCTGGCATAGATGGCACTTTCCCCTCTTTTGACGAAATTATGATTTTCCAGGTTATATGGATGGCAAGCCTGTTTAAAACCAAGAGTTTGAAGGAGTCAATTATGGGTGACAATATAATCAGAGCCCTGTTTACTGTTTTTGAGAAGCTGAAGCGGAACAGAGGCAGGCAGAATCCACGAAGAGCTTGGGAATGGCTCACAGAAAAGATCTGGAATTCCTCCTTCCGGCGAAATGAGCAGAGTCCGATTCGTTAGAAGAGAATACACAAATGTCGAAGCCAAGGAAATGATGTTGTTGCCCAGGCCGGATAACGTGGCCCGCCCACCTTGCCAAGCTAACCAAATGAAATGCTGGATTTTTCTACTGCACCATAAGTTCCAATTATCCACCAGATGTGACAATATCTCTTCTTCCTAATATCCTATTCGATTGCAAGTCTTTAGTGGCTCTCTATGTTGCAGCAGATTATATAAAACCTTCTTTGAGAATTTGCCCTCTTTCATCCTTGATTATCGATTGCTCACGTGTTCCCTCTATGCCTGAAATCATGTCCACTTTTTCCCTTATTCATTCAAAGAGTTTTCTGTTCCCTTGTGTATTTCCCACAATCTTCTTGATTGATGACCAAGCTTTCCATTTTCCCCTTTCTTCTGACCAAATGTCCTTCAGCTGGCATAGACCCTTCTCCTTCCATCTAAAGCAAGTGAAATTCCCTCCTCGTTACTGAGATGACAGACACTAAAAAATCAAATGGGACCCTGCCTCCCAAGGGATCTCATCTGCTGTGAAAAGTTGGGCCACTTGAAGTCATGCTGATAAAATGTATCTCATCATGGGAGAGATGTTTGTCCCTAACTAAAACTATACAAAGGCAGCGTTGGAAATGATCATGAGAACTGCCCGCTTGCCTACTGATGTAGCATTCATTAAGTTATGGAAGCCAATTTGACTGAAGAGGAGGTACGTTGTAGTCATTGTTTTCTTTTCGTACATATGCAGCTCTCGTTTTAAGAAACTATCACTATCACCTCACATTTTGGTTAGTTTTTGATCTTATTGTATGTTACCTTTCATGGAGTGCTCAATCAATATTATTGTTTTAAGAATGTTACAGAAATCTGATATTTCGGAATTTGCCTTCATTATGTCATCGTTATAATTGCACTTGGATGGTTGGAGGTACGTTGTAGTCATTGTTTCCTTTTCATACATATGCAGCTCTAGTTTTAAGAAACTATCACCTCACATTTTGGTTAGTTTTTTATCTTATTGCCTGTTACCCTTCATGGAGTGCCATGTAAACCTGCATGCAAGAATCTCAAATTCGAAATGGAAATAGGGAAGAAATCACTCTTACTTCTGATTTTGCAAAACAATCTAAGGGTTTGAAATGCACATCTTGCAAAGCAAGATCTTTGCTATACATTAATATTTGTAAAGATTAAATCGTAGGCCCATTTCCCATATCTGAAGAAGGATACGCGTAAGCTGGAGCTCATTGAATAAAGGCAATGAGCGAGAAACAAAGCGATGAGAGATGTGGGAAGCCTCCCTTCTTATAGGGATGTCCGCATTTCTCAGCTTGGTTGATTGTATGTCGAGTAGTGTGTTCTACTTCACTTGCAAATCACGGAGCAAAGAGAATCAAGACACAACTCTCTCTAGTGGACACTTGAGTTTAGCATCACAATTGCTTATGGGATGAACTAGTGTATAGTTTTACCATTAAATACTGCTACTAGGTCAGAATAAGGCTCCAAATTCTTTGAATTGGCAGGGAATTGAGATTACAAAATGTACTCATAGTTGTTTCCAATGGGAATAATTTATTTTTCTTGATGTTATTGTGCTTTTTAGTAATTAATATTTAAGCCCATAACATTTATCTATGTTTGCGTTAGTTAGGGCCCGAAGGGCCCAAATTTTTTTTTAATATAACAATCACACACAACTACCATTAACATTATTTACACAAACCATTGCATTTTACACATTTAAATTAAAATCCCCCTTAAACCCCCTTTGGTTTGGGTGCATATTCACACGGGGGGTTACGTAGGGCAGCGAGAGCTCTAAAAATATATTTACAATACATGTACAAAATTAACACCATTAAGTACATTCTCTCAAACCTTATAGTATTTTATAAACTTTAATATACAGTATACAAAATCTTGTACATGCATACCCCACAAACGAGGATCGCTTTGTACGGTCCAGATTTTGGAATAAAGGGCAAATATGCCCATCCGACAGCTCTCGTTGCCCGGAGTAACCCCCCGTGTGAATATGCACCCAAACCAAAGGGGGTTTAAGGGGGATTTTAATTTAAATGTGTAAAATGCAATGGTTTGTGTAAATAATGTTAATGGTAGTTGTGTGTGATTGTTATATTAAAAAAAAATTTGGGCCCTTCGGGCCCTAACTAACGCAAACATAGATAAATGTTATGGGCTTAAATATTAATTACTAAAAAGCACAATAACATCAAGAAAAATAAATTATTCCCATTGGACACCCGATCCATCACGTAACTCCTTCCTCCATCCAATCTGTTTTGATGTTTTCACATTTGAATTCAAATTCAAAAATTCAAACTTAGCCCCTTGATAAAAAATCAACAGGGTCATGTTCATTCATAGACTATTGCTTCCACTGCTTGCTTTCACTATATTTACACAAACCATTGCATTTTACACATTTAAATTAAAATCCCCCTTAAACCCCCTTTGGTTTGGGTGCATATTCACACGGGGGGTTACTCCGGGCAACGAGAGCTGTCGGATGGGCATATTTGCCCTTTATTCCAAAATCTGGACCGTACAAAGCGATCCTCGTTTGTGGGGTATGCATGTACAAGATTTTGTATACTGTATATTAAAGTTTATAAAATACTATAAGGTTTGAGAGAATGTACTTAATGGTGTTAATTTTGTACATGTATTGTAAATATATTTTTAGAGCTCTCGCTGCCCTACGTAACCCCCCGTGTGAATATGCACCCAAACCAAAGGGGGTTTAAGGGGGATTTTAATTTAAATGTGTAAAATGCAATGGTTTGTGTAAATAATGTTAATGGTAGTTGTGTGTGATTGTTATATTAAAAAAAAATTTGGGCCCTTCGGGCCCTAACTAACGCAAACATAGATAAATGTTATGGGCTTAAATATTAATTACTAAAAAGCATAATAACATCAAGAAAAATAAATTATTCCCATTGGAAACAACTATGAGTACATTTTGTAATCTCAATTCCCTGCCAATTCAAAGAATTTGGAGCCTTATTCTGGCCTAGTAGCAGTATTTAATGGTAAAACTATACACTAGTTCATCCCATAAGCAATTGTGATGCTAAACTCAAGTGTCCACTAGAGAGAGTTGTGTCTTGATTCTCTTTGCTCCGTGATTTGCAAGTGAAGTAGAACACACTACTCGACATACAATCAACCAAGCTGAGAAATGCGGACATCCCTATAAGAAGGGAGGCTTCCCACATCTCTCATCGCTTTGTTTCTCGCTCATTGCCTTTATTCAATGAGCTCCAGCTTACGCGTATCCTTCTTCAGATATGGGAAATGGGCCTACGATTTAATCTTTACAAATATTAATGTATAGCAAAGATCTTGCTTTGCAAGATGTGCATTTCAAACCCTTAGATTGTTTTGCAAAATCAGAAGTAAGAGTGATTTCTTCCCTATTTCCATTTCGAATTTGAGATTCTTGCATGCAGGTTTACATGGCACTCCATGAAGGGTAACAGGCAATAAGATAAAAAACTAACCAAAATGTGAGGTGATAGTTTCTTAAAACTAGAGCTGCATATGTATGAAAAGGAAACAATGACTACAACGTACCTCCAACCATCCAAGTGCAATTATAACGATGACATAATGAAGGCAAATTCCGAAATATCAGATTTCTGTAACATTCTTAAAACAATAATATTGATTGAGCACTCCATGAAAGGTAACATACAATAAGATCAAAAACTAACCAAATGTGAGGTGATAGTGATAGTTTCTTAAAAGCGAGATATGTAAAGAAAACAATGACTACAACGTACCTCCTCTTCAGTCAAATTGGCTTCCATAACTTAATGAATGCTACATCAGTAGGCAAGCGGGCAGTTCTCATGATCATTTCCAACGCTGCCTTTGTATAGTTTTAGTTAGGGACAAACATCTCTCCCATGATGAGATACATTTTATCAGCATGACTTCAAGTGGCCCAACTTTTCACAGCAGATGAGATCCCTTGGGAGGCAGGGTCCCATTTGATTTTTTAGTGTCTGTCATCTCAGTAACGAGGAGGGAATTTCACTTGCTTTAGATGGAAGGAGAAGGGTCTATGCCAGCTGAAGGACATTTGGTCAGAAGAAAGGGGAAAATGGAAAGCTTGGTCATCAATCAAGAAGATTGTGGGAAATACACAAGGGAACAGAAAGATCTTTGAATGAATAAGGGAAAAAGTGGACATGATTTCAGGCATAGAGGGAACACGTGAGCAATCGATAATCAAGGATGAAAGAGGGCAAATTCTCAAAGAAGGTTTTATATAATCTGCTGCAACATAGAGAGCCACTAAAGACTTGCAATCGAATAGGATATTAGGAAGAAGAGATATTGTCACATCTGGTGGATAATTGGAACTTATGGTGCAGAGAAAAAATCCAGATTTCATTTGGTTAGCTTGGCAAGGTGGGCGGGCCACGTTATCCGGCACAGGCAACAAAGATCATTTCCTTGGCCGACATTTGTGTATTCTCTTCTAACGAATCGGACTACGCTCATTTTCACGGAAGGAGGAATTGCGAGATCTTTTTTCTGAGCCATTCCCAAAGCTCTTCGTGGATTCTCGCTGCGCCTCTTGTTAAAGCCCGACTTCTCAAAAAACAAGAAATGAGGGCTCGATTATATTGTCACCCATAATTGACTCCTTCAAACTCTTGGTTTTAAACAGGCTTGCCATCCATATAACCTGGAAAATCATAATTTCGTCAAAAGAGGGGAAAGTGCCATCTATGCCAGCGAAACAACACCCGGTGCTTGTAGAAGAAACAAAGTGCGTGCCCCAAAAATGCCTTTCGAGATAACTGCGACCGATCCAGATGAAAAAAAAGAGCAAAATATTTCAGGATACAGGCAGCAAGGAAATGATAACTACTTACAGGCCCAGAAAAAAGCCCTTAAAAGCTGCATTTAGAAGTATTGATCGATCCAGCTAAATCCCTGAAATAAGACTAGTGCAAATATCTAGTTGCGCTGCATTCGTGGTTACACGGAATTGCTGCTTCTTCTCCACATGCCAAATCAGTAACCCTAATATTAACCTAAGCAAACTAAAAAAACATGCAAACAATGAGAGCCCCACAACCACACGATTTTCCCTCTTCTTCAAAATCAATGGCTAACAAATGGGTTCACTCTAGAAATACCGTTTAGTACGTTCACGTGAATACGCCCGTGAAATCATATGAAAACCATGCCAAAAAGCGTATAAAATCGCAAAAAAAAACCCCGGTTATAATGCTACATATGCACGACCGGATTTTGGATCCAAGAGGTGCAACACTTGGATTTGTTTGAATTCATCAGCCATCGAATTTTAGTTTAGGGATTGTTAGTAGATCGTAAGCTAATGCTGACGGCCAAGGAGCTCCAGTTCAGGAGAATGGAAGATCTCCCCAGCTAACCCACACGAACTTGGCATCCATGTGGCAGCAGGAGAGCATAAAAAGGAATAAAAGATTTGAAATGGGATGGAAAAGATATCACAAATTTGCCATATTAATGCCAAAAATTGATCCTAGCCTCATTATATTTAACCAAAAATATAATAAAAACAATTTACAATTTCTTAGGGAAAGCATTATTTGACTTCAGGTGGTTGGTGTTATGCATTTGAAGAAGAAAAAATAAGGCGCGCATAGACAAACAAGGTGCTGCGCACGGAGGGTTGCCCTCCATGACCCGAGAGTGAAATGGCTTAAATCACACTTCGAAGTCACATGGATGAGGGTTTTTCCCTTAGGGGCAACCCAAAAAACTGGACTCAAACATATCAGTGGAATGCTATTTCCATGCCCAATTCATAATTCATAAGGCAAGGCACTATGATTTAGGTCATTGAACTAAAAATCAGGGCAAAATTTCACAGGGAAAGAAGAAATTTGGAGCCTACTCTACAAAGATATAGAAGCTTTGAAGAACAATATAAATGAATTTTGAACATCCACGAAAAAGAGTAGTTTTGTAGCAAGAAAAATGCATTCATTTCGTAAAAGCATGGCAACAATGTATATACACGTGTTTATCTACTATGAAGAGACAACTCTTTCAACACAAGTGTGCTTCTTGACATGTACTGCCAACACCATTTCTGTGGTCTTGGAATCCAACCCTGATGCACTTTGGATCTTGCAAGAGGAAGCGTGTCAATTTCCACGATACTGCCAATGGAATGGGATTAAATTTAGTGCAATTTGAAACTTGGAAGAGGAAGGAGGTCGATTTCCACGATAGTGCGAGTAGGATGGGATATCTAAATATAGTGGATGTGATCTCAATCTAGGTAATTAATGTAGATGGGTTAAAGTAAAGAAATCTCAAATAGCCAATGGCTAAATAGTTATCAACCGTAAAGTTGCTGCCTTTCCAAATGGTGAGTCATAAAAAAAAGCTACTACCAATACCATATAGGTCTAGTTTTCAGCTTGTTGATTTTGGAGGCCCTTTTAGACAACTGCTGGCGCAACATAATTAAAGAGCAAAAGATGGAAGTGAAAACATTGGCCCTAAAAACGTCCCTCTGGCCTAAATAAAAAAATAGTGAGTGCCCCATAAAAGATCGTTCTATTTTAGCTAAGACAGACCCAAAACAGAACCATGCAAACACATTCTTTGTTTACAGTTGTATAAGTCAGCATATCAGGGAAAAGGTATAACAGCTGGGTGCACATTATTAAACGTTATAGGGCCGCTTCACACTGGCCGTTAAAGTGCCGTTAGGTTAGGAAAATTAACTTAACTGTGCTTCACATTGGCTTCCGTTAAAAAATGCCGTTAAGATTATGGGGTTAAAAATTAACGGCACAATTAAGGTAACGGTGCAAGATAACTGAGGTTCACACTGTATTCCATTAGGTTAAATTTTAACGGAGGACTTAACGGGCCATAATTTTTCCCTTTAAATTTAAGGGTAGGGGGACCCCATCCCTTAAGCTCCATTAGCAATTCAAGTTTTAACTTAACGGCGTGACAGTCAGTGTGAAGCAATATTTAACTGTTTCCGTTATGTTAACTCTTAACATAACGGCGTAAAAATTAGTGTGAAGTAATATTTAACGGTTTTCGTTATGTTAAATTTTAACCTAAGGGCGTGACCATCAGTGTGAAGCAAGATTTAACGGTTTTTGTTATGTTAAATTTTAATCTAACGGCGAATGTGAAGTGAAACCTTTATGTTATGTTACCCTAACGTAAAGGGCATCCCGTTATGTTAGCAATTTAACCTAACATAATGGGCAGTGTGTAATGACCCATAGAGAGCAAAGTACATATTGCAGGGTCTTTCAATTAGCAAAACTTGCCATTAGGGATTTTTTGAGATCATAAAAGGGCCTTCTAAGAACTGCTGACTAAGCTATATGAACTACCAATCAGAAAACAGAATTGGTAATCCAGTCAGCAAAACAGTTATAACTAACTCACTGGATCACATTTTCTAGCATAAGTGTTGATAAGAAAGTCCAAATGAGCATTTGTTTAGTGCAATAGATAGATATCATTGAGATCTTTGCAACCTTGGGTGGTTTGCATATCTTTTAGCCCCGTAGGATAGTAAAAAATGGTAAAAACCATATTTTTTTGAGTTTTGACAATCATAAGTGGTTAAAATATGTGTAAAGCACCTAAGGTTGGAAAGAACTCAACGAGATCTATCTATTGCACTAAACGAGAGCTCATTTGGACTTTTCTATCAATAGTTATGCTAGAACATGTGATCCAGTGAGTTAGTTATAACAGTTTTGCTGACTGGACCCGTCAGGCTCTGATTTCTGATTGGTAGTTCATTTATCTTCATTTGGCTTAGTTAGCATGTTTTGAAGGCCCTTTTTTAATCTCAAAAAAACCCTAATGCATTCTCCCACAAACTTGATAGTGGTAAACGAGGGTTTGCCCCCCTAGGGGCAACCCAAAAACGGACATGCAGTAGATAACTTATCCATATACAAGCATAAAATCTTACACTACATCTTTTAAGGGATCAATAAATGGGCGATGCTCATGAGGGCATCATTGATGACATCATAACATGCCCTATAGGTAGCACAGAGTTTTGTCCACATTATATCATATCATTATGGAGAAGCAAACCAAATAGGCTGAGGGCCACCTGTCCAATTTTTGTCTTTATATACTAAACCAGACTGGAGTGCATTATAAATTGCGCTTTTAACATACAGATTGCAAATTCCAGTATCCATTTCACCTTGAAAAAGCTCATTCAATGAGCTTTTCATTAGGAATGTTGAATCGGGTTATAATGTTGCTTTTTTAAATTCATTGAAACTATTACATCCTCTTATTCCAGGTAAAGTCAGAGGAACAGGGTACTTTCTGGTCTATTACTTTAGCTGCTTCTCCTAGCATAATGGTGATAAATTAAGTTGAAAGAAACTCCCAAGGCTTCACTTAGCATGCTGCTTGTAGTATCGCCATCTACTGTACATATAAGTTTTCAAGAGGGTTACTGCATGTGTGCTTCCAACCATTCCTCCAAAGCTTTCAACTCCTCTGCACACTAATAGAATGGCCAAGTGCGGGATATTCCTAAAATGAGAAATAACTGAAATCTTAGCACAGCATCTATATTTCTCTGCAATATATTACACAATCTCTCTAAGAATAAATATGACTAACTATATCTAGGATCTCATAGTATAGACATCTAGATAAAAAAAGACATATATATAAATATAGTTTTAAGCACACTGCATTTATTAAGAATCCCTGAATATGTCATGCATGACCAATGACAGCGTGCCAATATGTATTTTGTAGCCAACCCTCACTTGCGCTACAAAAAGTTCAGCTAAGATATTGCTTTATGCCTAAGGTGTTTCTGCATGCAACTGATTCAAGGCAAGCAAAAAAGCTTTGGAGAATTAAATACAATACAAACAATAACATTAGCTCATACCTTAAAGTTGCACTCAATACCAGCTTGTGCAAGTACTAAATGGCTGCTGTGACCGGCCCTGAATTCTACTACTTCATCGACCACCCCATGTGACCATAATAGTGGTGTCTGGAAAACAGTATATAAGATAAATCATCGGTTGGTGAATCTGATGCGAAGGTAACCTTTTTCAAAAGCTACCCTAATAATGGCATTTGCCAAGAATCGTTGGCCTTCTATTGGACTGGTTTTGTGTGGGAGTACTGGGATGCTCGGTTCAGATCTATAATACCTTTTCTAAGCATTATGCAGGCTTTTCTGGACATGCTTTGATTAGCCATGCAGAAATCTTATGCTTTAATAAGTCACAATTCAGATCCTTGACATTACACTTCCCCCGGAGCATACGAGCTTTATTAGCATAATGAACCAGAGTTTCCTAAAATGTCCATTTATAAATCATAAAGTCCCATTATATTGTAAAGCAAATGCCATGTCCATTTTACAAAAAATGGCATTGAATAAGCTCTGGCGGTTGCAATTATAAACATTTGCAGATTCTTCTTTATGTAGAATGCAATGACCTCCCAATTGCTGGTTTTTATGAGGTTTCAGGTATATGACAATGGGAAAGAAGTTTAAGGCAGTTCACAGCCACAAAAAAAAGGAGAAATTTAGCGTTAGCGAGTTCAAGATAAATGAAATGTTTGGACAAACTTCTAATGATTTGAGAAAACAACTAAATATGTCCCACTTCACATTGACAAAGGCTGCTAGTTACCACTACAGAGAATGTCAAACTCTTTATATCTAAAAAGGAATGCACCCTGACAGACAAACCAAGCTAGTTTTCGGTTTGCAGCCCCCCTCTGGCGTGGAACACATCTGGGCCCTTGATTTTCAGATTTTATGGTCTGGATTTGTGCCACGTTAGGAGGGGGGCTGTAAAACCAATTCAATGACCTGTTATGTAACATTTGCAGATTCTGGTCATAACATAAGAGTGCAATGACTTCTGACTGCTGACTTTGAGGCTTAAGTATCACTATGGAAAAAGAAATTAAGACCGTTCGTTTAGAAGCACGGAAAATGGAAACACGAGCATGTTTAGGATCAATGAGAGTATCCGACTGTTCGCTTTAAGTTAACAAAACCAGAAGGCATACCAACAGACCTACCTTTCTGGCTTCAGGTGTGATATTAGAGACAAATTGGGAAGCATCCAAAGGCATCCAACCACTGAATATGGCAGCTCCTCCAAGTGTTTGAGGATAAAGCATTGCACTAGCCAGCGACAATGCTCCTACATATGGAACAAAGGAATAAAATTAAACACAGAAGGTGATGTAGATGCAATAGAAAAGAACCTACCCCCTTGACTGAAGCCACAAAGAAGAATCTTATTCGGTTGCTAATTGTACTTCCTTGTCAATCATACCATGAACAGATTTAACAGCCTTCATTACATCAGCTTCTACATTAGGAGACTCCTGCCAAAGATTTGAAATCCAATAACTATATATATGCAGCAGATATGGTGAAACAGAAAGAAAAAAGGAAGTTACTTGAAACCCTTTAACTACATATGCAGCATATATGGTGTAAAGTCTTCTAGAAGTTATAGGAATCTCAGGCAAATCGAACCAAGAATTAATGGATGTTCCACCTGTAAAGGATAATAAATATTCCGACACATCCATTACAGGAAAAAATAAAAGGAACTGCAAATTCTACCATTACAAGTGACCCGCTGAACAGGAGCAGTTGGAAATTGCCAGCAAAAATGGTTGCCATAAATGCAGGGAGATTTGAAGAAGGTGCGCAGCTGAGCATTTGCAGGGCCTGTATCGCCTAATCCATGAAGCCAAATCAGGACAAACTTGCTCACAGGAGCAGCCTCCATTTTGAAATCTCAAAACTCAAAGCATTTGATGTTTGTACATCCAAACTCAAAGCAGTATGGTAAATAACTGCCATGCTCTTGGCTGTAAGATGATGTAGTTAGCAACGGGATAAAGATAAAGGCAACTGTATAACCGATTTATTCGCAAGGCATAGTCGACAACTTTAGGGATTTTCCTTGCAATGGTGAAGCTTATCAAACGAATACCTTGTTTGAAAAGCTATTTTCTTTCATGGCCGATCCTGAGGGTCCAGACCCTATGCTGCTATGGAGCGAATCCTACATTATTTCGCTGCATTTCCATCAGATTGGAGCTTCGATTTGCCGACATAAGCCACGCCTGTGGGGCTGGATGACCGAGCATTTACTGGCAGCAGCCAGTTTTTAGCAGTCATCAGCATATGCTAGGTATATGCCGGCATATACCTGAATATGCCCACATACCCACATAAACGAGGGTTTGCCCCCTAAAACACAACTCTCTCTAGTGGACACTTGAGTTTAGCATCACAATTGCTTATGGGATGAACTAGTGTATAGTTTTACCATTAAATACTGCTACTAGGCCAGAATAAGGCTCCAAATTCTTTGAATTGGCAGGGAATTGAGATTACAAAATGTACTCATAGTTGTTTCCAATGGGAATAATTTATTTTTCTTGATGTTATTGTGCTTTTTAGTAATTAATATTTAAGCCCATAACATTTATCTATGTTTATAGTTAGTTAGGGCCCAAATTTTTTTTAATATAACAATCACACACAACTACCATTAACATTATTTACACAAACCATTGCATTTTACACATTTAAATTAAAATCCCCTTAAAACCCCCTTTGGTTTGGGTGCATATTCACTAAGGGTTACTCAGAACAACGAGAGTCGGCTGGATGGGCATATTTGCCCTTTATTCCAAAATCTGGACCGCATAAAGCCATCCTCGTTTTGTGGGGTATGCATGTACAAAGATTTTGTATCTCGTGATTAAAGTTTATAAAATACTATAAGGTTTGAGAGAATGTACTTAATGGTGTTAATTTTGTACATGTATTGTAAATATATTTTTAGAGCTCTCGCTGCCCTACGTAACCCCCCGTGTGAATATGCACCCAAACCAAAGGGGGTTTAAGGGGGATTTTAATTTAAATGTGTAAAATGCAATGGTTTGTGTAAATAATGTTAATGGTAGTTGTGTGTGATTGTTATATTAAAAAAAAATTTGGGCCCTTCGGGCCCTAACTAACGCAAACATAGATAAATGTTATGGGCTTAAATATTAATTACTAAAAAGCACAATAACATCAAGAAAAATAAATTATTCCCATTGGAAACAACTATGAGTACATTTTGTAATCTCAATTCCCTGCCAATTCAAAGAATTTGGAGCCTTATTCTGGCCTAGTAGCAGTATTTAATGGTAAAACTATACACTAGTTCATCCCATAAGCAATTGTGATGCTAAACTCAAGTGTCCACTAGAGAGAGTTGTGTCTTGATTCTCTTTGCTCCAAAGTGATTTGCAAGTGAAGTAGAACACACTACTCGACATACAATCAACCAAGCCGAAATGCGACATCCCTATAAGAAGGGAGGCTTCCCACATCTCTCATCGCTTTGTTTCTCGCTCATTGCCTTTATTCAATGAGCTCCAGCTTACGCGTATCCTTCTTCAGATATGGGAAATGGGCCTACGATTTAATCTTTACAAATATTAATGTATAGCAAAGATCTTGCTTTTGCAAGATGTGCATTTCAAACCCTTAGATTGTTTTGCAAAATCAAGTAAGAGTGATTTCTTCCCTATTTCCATTTCAATTTGAGATTCTTGCATGCAGGTTTACATGGCACTCCATGAAGGGTAACAGGCAATAAGATAAAAAACTAACCAAAATGTGAGGTGATAGTTTCTTAAAACTAGAGCTGCATATGTATGAAAAGGAAACAATGACTACAACGTACCTCCAACCATCCAAGTGCAATTATAACGATGACATAATGAAGGCAAATTCCGAAATATCAGATTGTAACATTCTTAAAACAATAATATTGATTGAGCACTCCATGAAAGGTAACATACAATAAGATCAAAAACTAACCAAAATGTGAGGTGATAGTGATAGTTTCTTAAAACGAGAGCTGCATATGTACGGAAAAAAAACAATGACTACAACGTACCTCCTCTTCAGTCAAATTGGCTTCCATAACTTAATGAATGCTACATCAGTAGGCAAGCGGGCAGTTCTCATGATCATTTCCAACGCTGCCTTTGTATAGTTTTAGTTAGGGACAAACATCTCTCCCATGATGAGATACATTTTATCAGCATGACTTCAAGTGGCCCAACTTTTCACAAAGAGATGAGATCCCTTGGGAGGCGGTCCCATTTGATTTTTTAGTGTCCTGCCATCTCAAGAATAGCGAGGAGGGAATTTCACTTGCTTTAGATGGAAGGAGAAGGGTCTATGCCAGCTGAAGGACATTTGGTCAGAAGAAAGGGGAAAATGGAAAGCTTGGTCATCAATCAAGAAGATTGTGGGAAATACACAAGGGAACAGAAAGCTCTTTGAATGAATAAGGGAAAAAGTGGACATGATTTCAGGCATAGAGGGAACACGTGAGCAATCGATAATCAAGGATGAAAGAGGGCAAATTCTCAAAGAAGGTTTTATATAATCTGCTGCAACATAGAGAGCCACTAAAGACTTGCAATCGAATAGGATATTAGGAAGAAGAGATATTGTCACATCTGGTGGATAATTGGAACTTATGGTGCAGTAGAAAAATCCAGCATTTCATTTGGTTAGCTTGGCAAGGTGGGCGGGCCACGTTATCCGGCCTGGGCAACAGCATCATTTCCTTGGCTTCGACATTTGTGTATTCTCTTCTAACGAATCGGACTCTGCTCATTTCGCCGGAAGGAGGAATTCCAGATCTTTTCTGTGAGCCATTCCCAAGCTCTTCGTGGATTACGCTCGCCTCTGCTCCGCCCGGCTTCTCAAAAGCAAGAAATGGGCTCGATTATATTGTCACCCATAATTGACTCCTTCAAACTCTTGGTTTTAAAACAGGCTTGCCATCCATATAACCCTCGAAAATCATAATTTCGTCAAAAGAGGGAAAGTGCCATCTATGCCAAATAAAACAACACCCGGCTTGTAGAAGAAACAAAGTCGTGCCCCAAAAATGCCTTCGAGATAATCATGACCGATCCATGAAAAAAAGAGCAAAATATTTCGGGATACAGTGCAAAGAAGGAAATGATAACTACTTACGGCCCGTAAAAAAAGCCCTCAAAACTGCGACAGAGAAGTATTGATCGATCCAGCTAAATCCCTGAAATAAGACTAGTGCAAATATCTAGTTGCGCTGCATTCGTGGTTACACGGAATTGCTGCTTCTTCTCCACATGCCAAATCAGTAACCCTAATATTAACCTAAGCAAACTAAAAAAACATGCAAACAATGAGAGCCCCACAACCACACGATTTTCCCTCTTCTTCAAAATCAATGGCTAACAAATGGGTTCACTCTAGAAATACCGTTTAGTACGTTCACGTGAATACGCCCGTGAAATCATATGAAAACCATGCCAAAAAGCGTATAAAATCGCAAAAAAAAACCCCTGTTATAATGCTACATATTCAAGTTGCAAAGGATGGAGGAGAAGATGGTGGAGCAAGCAAAGCTAAGAAGGGAGAAAGAAATGATTGAGACCAAAAAGGAAAGGAAAAAAAAGAGAGAAGCTAGAAAAGGGTTGGAAATTTAATGATGCTATATTAAATGTACTATATATTATTCATGAACTTGCAAATGTTTTTTGAATTTTTGTTTTTTTTTTCCAAACCCAAAAAACATCTCCCATAACACACCAAAACAAAAAATTTCAATTCCCTTTTTCAATATAAAACACAGCCAATAAAATGTGGCCACCATAACATCATGTCCCAAAGTAAGAAATGAAAAATGCTCAGAAAATAAACTGCCCAACCTATATGTCTTAGTTTCAATATCTTCATAAACGCTTACTGCACTACAATGAACTAAAGCGACCCTAAATCTTGCCATGCTTACACTTGGAAAGACAGATAAAATCAATTTATGGCCAACACAATTTGCTGGTGGACCATCAAAATTTATGTTCCAAAATCAAGCACAAGCTCAAGCTCAAATATAGGGAAGCTCAAGCCTATTAGGATCGAGCAAACCCCTGAGTTCAGGGATTACATTACCCTCTGCAACAGTTTGCCTGGTGGGTGTCCTCCGACATGTAAGCGGCTGACCAACAAAAATTCCTAGCTGTCTTTATGTTTGTGGATTTTGAAATAACAAGGCCTAAAAAAATACAACCAAAAGTTCTCAAGAAGTTTGTTACATTTAAAAATAACAAGCCCTTAAAAAGATAAACCAATAAAATAATATAAGCTTTTTTATTTCCCTTTTCATTTTTAGCTACATCTTTTCCTCTATATTTATATGAACTCACAATGGTTCAACACGCATAAAAAAACCCTTATTTTTGAATAAACCTTTTTTCCCCCAACAAAAGACTTGTAAAAATCATTTGCCAATGTAATCGAACATGAAGGCAATTATTATAGCCCATCTAGGTCACAATTACATTGGTTACAGCAAATGCAAATAACTTGGGATTTCAAGAAAGGAGAAGGCTTCGAATGCAAGCAATTTTAAGATTAAGGCATGGTTTCTTCTTCAATTTTTACAGATTCTCATGTGCCAATTTTTCCATGCTTGATTCTCAAGCACCAAGTCCATTGTTTGAAGTCAACATTGTCACTTGAAAATTCCATGCCATGCCTACTAGCCTAGAAGTTACTCCAAGAATGACGCAAATAGATGTTTTTCTTCCATGTACCATATTAACACCATGGATTTTATAAAACACTCACATACGCAGCCAAGATCATTCACATACTCATCTTGTGGTGTCAATTGAGAAAATAATTGCAGTGGCAAATAACCTTGTTACTCAAGAAAATGAACATGAAAACATTGATGCATGAATTGCACTAGCTCACAATAATTCCAAGGTCCAATTGTCTGAAAATCCTACTCCCGACAAGGTGAGTTAATTTAGGGAGATGGTAGGTGTAGGGACACCACATAAAACTGTGAATGCAGCTAAAAAAACACATCCTACTTGGGCAAGAAGAGCTCGGGAGGTTGCAAAATTTTGTATATAACTGCATCCAAATTTTGAAAATGCAAGTTATTATAAGATGTTGATTAAGACAAGATTGAGACTATGAGAAGATTTTGAGTGCAATGTATTTGAATCCTTAAGTTGTACTCCATTCATGTTAAAGTGTATGTGATTTGCTTTTAAAGTGCCACCCTTAATGCAGTGAATAATCAACATATAATAATCATTAGACAGCCCCCATTGGGTTAAGCAACCACCCCTCTACATGCATCGCCCCCACTTAAGCTATCTTTCATTATTATTTTGTAGCATGGGGGCTGATGCAAGAGCCTTGGGGTCGTCTACCCCCTTGGATTCTAATGGATATAAGTCTTCATGGCAATGTTTGTTGAGCTAGCGAACAAGTTCAGTAGGTAGCTCCTCTCTATGGGAACAGAACCATGTACTTTTAACCAAACTATACTTGATGATCTAGAATCTATGCCAACTTTACACTTCAAGTGATGAGCCAATGGCGTCCCTCCTCTAAAACTTCAAATGGTGAAATGTGACAAACCATATGTAATTCCCTTAATACATCTACTAGGCAAGTACATTAGTCCATTTTATCGCCCCAAATGTGGCCCACTATTGAGTAGCGTTTTTACACCACCATCTCCCCCAACCAACAAGAGAAATGTAATTGATTAATTAAAACATCCCTTGATAGCTCTACTAGGCTTTATATCAAATTCAACAATACTCATCACTTTATCCCCAAGGTTGGACAGAGATGTAAACTTTTTACACCCCATCAAGAAATTTCCTAATGTTTTCTCTCATGTAGAAAAATATTTTTCAAGTTCCCGATCAAAAATTGGTAATTGGTAACTGTACTAGAAATTTTCCAACAACGTGCCAGCTCAACCAAAAAAATTTCGAACCAACCTTGTTTACCCCAAAATTTGCCAAACACTGGAATGGGTTATTTTATTAGAATTGGTTCCTTCATGACTGAAAGTTCAAGATTGGATTTAAGCACATTGAATGATGGATCAGGCACATAATGTCTACAACCATAAAAAAGAGTATAATTGTGCATGGAAGCATGTGCACAAGGTGCAAAGCACTATAGAATGGCCCAACCGGAATTAGATATTTTCAGACGCAAGGGTTGTAATCAAGCTTTACCATGGCTACAATGGATTAGGACCTGCTAATCTGCTTGCAAACCTATGTCCCCTCTACTATAAAAGGTTGGCAAGCAAATTTGAAACTACTTCTCTCTTGAAAGTAAGGGCGTCTGGTTAGAAAGTTGCTTTGTGGCTGATCAAAGGGCACCCAAAGCAACATGTATTTGGCGCGTCACTATTCTTCTATCACCGTCTTCAAACTTCTTATGAGTTCCCGGATAGACATTATATGCGCTTTAATAACAGAACTTTTCTCCTGAACTCTCCAGTTTGGACAACCTAGATTCCATGGCATTGGCTATTGCAGTTGTAAAATTAGCCATATGTATTAACCCTTGAAGACATTCTAGCGCTGCAGTCCGGACCTAAAAACAATTTCAGAGACTGGCCAGTGAGCTAAGCATTGTACGCATTGACAAGTTTCAGGAATTAATGCAAAGTTACCTGTGCGATCTTGACATTGCTGGCAGTCCCTGAAAATAAAAGTGAGTATTAAAGAAACCCAGGAATTCTTCCAAATCTATAAGCAAGCAGCTCGAAATATAAAGGCTTACTGTTCGTAGAATCAAATCAGAATCATCCTTGCCAACCACCACATGGTCTGGCTGCAATAAATTAGGACCGATACACTTGATGAATTTTTGCAAAGTTAAAATCGCGCCCAACTTCTCTGTTTCATAATAGAAGGTTAGACATTCCCATCCAATAAACGAACTGAATAGCAAGATGCGTCCAGGAGAACGACAGTAAGACATTCCAGATTTTGGCCTATAGGAGCCTAGAAAACTTGGCTAACAACTGCACTGATTTTGGTAGGCGGTTCCTTTTATGATTGGTGCCAACTACCTTTTACATAACATAATACGTTATTGCTTAGACATAAAAGGGGTCGCTGTTCTGGGCATTCATTTCTTCCAGGCACCGATGCAATCAAGACGAACCTTGCCAGGCATTCACTGTTGTTGAAAGAACTGATGGCAAGCAAGCTGCTAAGCATGCCAATCCTTTGTCCAGTGGTACAGAACCCCCATCCGTTGAATCTAATACAAAAACAAAGTCAAATATGTCATGGCAAAATGATAGTCATGCCAAGTCGTAACATCCTATTGTATCATCTAAGCAGGCATCCTGCCACTATCACTACTTTTGCCAAGTCATGGGAAATCACTCAACTGATGTATAATTCATTGAAGTTCCTTAATAACTTTCTTAGAAGTTTGCCTCGGCACTAATCCATCCACTAACCCTTTACTTCAGGCAATTGGTTCATTGTTCTCCTTTGAGCTCATATAACTGAGCCTCAAAAGGATATAGTTGGATAGCAACTTCATTCAAGCCTGTTTACCCTCTAGATCTCAAAGATGTGAAAAGTTTCTCTTTCGAGCAACACTGAATCTCCCAATGCATTACAGCGTTCATGTTCTAATTATGAACAAATACACTAAAAAACGCCACTAGTTCCTTTCAATAGGCCAAAACTGATCCCTTGGAATATTACCTGAAGCTGCAGACGAAGTTAAGTCCTTTTCTTTCCTTGATATGGATTTCCCACATACGTCAACCAGAAAGGTAATGGCTGGTGCACAAATTTCTTCTGTATGAAAAGCATCAAGAATCTGCATAGATGTAATTAATATAAGGGCAAAAAGAAGAAACTTTTGTTGCTAGTATTAACTGTAAGTGATACAACGCACTTCTAATTGCAGACATACGCCTCAGGTACTGAACCACTCCATTCCTTAAATTAGAATTTCTCTCATAAGAAGTTTTCTTTAATCTATCCTCTGAAAGTTGATGCACTCATCCAATAAGAATCCCTTTGAAAGAATAATCACTCGGATTTTACACGCTAAGAAAACATAAGTAAATTTTATCTTATCTAACAAAAAGAAATAACTAGTATTGATAGTCAGGCATTCGCTGAACTGCATAACCTATTTGGAAAAGGAAGTCGAATTGGAAAGAACAGTTACTTGTTCCAAGCAAGAATACGCTGCATCAGAAAACTGCCTGTTCTGCCGTGTACAAGCATAAAATATGACCTCTAGTATCTCAGCTGGTCGCACACAACTTTCTTTCCCATTCAAGATTGCTTTTGAGCAAGATTTACAGAGAGAACCAATAGCTTGCAAAACGCATTCTTTCCCCTGGCCAAAGATTCATCAGAATGAGTCAGATACGTATCATGGCAAGCAATCCAATAACGCGATAATTCTTGATTGTCTGTCTTTTACCTCCCATATACGTCCCGGAACTTCTTTCAGAAGACTTGAAACGAGCGGCTGAACAAATGCAGAGTCACCAGCGACCTCAGCTAATGCTGCTGCAGCTTTTGCACACTGCAACCAATGAAGGTTTGCGATCATTATAATAAAAAGCAAAAAGCCTTTACTTAGATGTATTAAAAGGATAACACCTTGTATTATCTATTATTCTAGACCTTAAACAAACAGGTTGGAAAAATCAAAAGATTTACAAATATCCATAACCTATAAGGTGAACAAGGAAACTTTGGCGACATCCAAAAAATACCCCTTATACAATGATCACGTGTCACTAGTGAAGATGGCATACCCCTTATACAATGATTCACGTGTCACTAGTGAAGATGGCATGCTATTCATAGTATCGTATTAATATAAAAAATGCATTCAATGCTCAACAGACATGAGAATAGGTCAGACTGAATACACACCTTTTTCTTTTCTGTCCATGATGATGAAGCAAGTCCTGTACACACCAAGGGCACAATCTCAGCCATGTACAGTTGCAGTGCAAAAGTCTCAGTGCTGGTATTATCCTCCCAGGCCTCATTGAAACAACCACTTATTGTCTTGTCCTCATCAAATCTGAAAACATAAGAAAGAACCATTTTCATACAGCTTGACATGCTGAACGATTCAACAAGTGATAAAATTAGCAAACTGATGCAGATGCACAACACTGTAGCGAGATCGGTTTCGGATATTCAAGAGCAAGAAATGAAGAATTTAGAAGAGAATCTAACTGGATATGCCATCTCCATCTTCAGAGATCTCAAAAACATATTCCCAGTTATGATCCAGTTTTTGAATTTGCGAATAGCATATGACGATTTAAGATCATGGTTATCTGTCAATGCACATAAAATCCCAACACTTCCTTTGGGTGATGAGTGTAAAATGGGGGACAAAAATGCATCAAACCATCCACTTGAGCTGAACCTAGTCATGCCACTGATAATAGATTTGTGATATATGAAAGCTGGTCATACTTGAGGTCCAATAAGCGATCTGAAACTTTTCATGAACAAATCTACATGAGTATCCAAATCCTTGGTTTGAGCATGATATACTGGATTCTTGGGGAATTGAAGTATGAAATCACCTCAGAAATGGGCAATAGGCATATTTTAACCATCTATTTTGTAATAGACATTAGGATTTGCCAAAATCATCTGGAAGCCTAATCTACGGAATGCATCAATTGTCTTATGGGTTGGAGCCTGCCTGGAGCCTTATGACAAAATTCTGCTTTCTTAGGTACCCAGCAGGAATTTACTACCAGCTATGGAACTGTTGCATCAACAATAACACACCTCCAATCTTCTCAATTTGTCTTTGAACGTATGTCCAAATCATTATCCACACAAAGCTCGTTCCATGGATTAACAAAATGATGTGGGAGTGGAAAACACTAACACTAGAAAATGGTAAAAGAGCAGCTATTAAACAGATGTTTTTTTCGGCTACATACCTGCCAATAAAACTAACAGGAAGGATGAGCACACTGCATGCTTTCACAATGTCACTACAGTGTCGTGAAATTTCCCTGCACAAAAGCCCAGCTGCAGTGCAAGCATCCTTGTTTCCAGATTTGTAGAGATCTATAATCTGGATAAGATACTGTTCCGCCTGTCGTTCCCCGGAAAATTTAAGAACTCCAGTGCTTGCCGCAGCAAACGATCTCTTAACAACTATGCTTTTTTCAGATACAACAGCAGGAAGCAGAACCTTGAGCAAGGACCCAGTATACGGCCTGATACTGGAACCCAGGATTCCTGACATTGAGCCAATAAACTTTGATATCCCAACTCTGCAAACGCCACAAAAGAGTATTAAGCCTTATAAACAGGAACGAGAGTCATTTTTTCACGTATGCTCTGTGATGCCTTTTCCATTTATGATGCCAATACATACCTTAGGTTCATACATTAGGCCACAAATAAGAAATCAAATAAAGAGCATCTCAAAAATCTGTTTACATTTTGAATGTTAAAATATCCACATAAACCAGCGAATAGAAACCACTGGCTGAGATGTAGCTGAGGTGTGGATCATTATAAAATGTCAACTTTTGTACAGTGAGAGACAACAGGGAATCCGCCGACGGTTTATTTGGCTTCTTAAATTCTACTAATGCCTTCTAATATTTATGTCACTTATACAAACATCTTGCATCCGTTCTATATTCTTCGGTATTGAGGCTAGAGCAGTATCAGCTCAACTAGAAGTAGAATAGCAATAAAAGCATCACGAGGCATTTCACCTTGTATTAAGACCGACGCTAGATCGCACCAAATCAACAAGTCGAGGAATCAACAATTCAAGTGTAGGAATATCCAAATGGCGTAGGCAGATATCAAGGGTGTCCCACATAGGAGAGTCCCTTGAAACAGCGATCCGAATGTTCTCTAACTTTTCAACATTCATTCCCATGCTATCTGCATGCAGCTGAGGACAAACAACGAAAGATTAATGATGAGCTTCCATTCTACCTATTTAATAACTATTTGTAAACCCAAAGATACCTCTGCATAATTTAATCGTTGATCTTCAAGTCCTGATAGGCTTTCCAGCATACAACAAATTAATTCTGGCAGTTGGGGACGAATCGCATTTCCTGCACCCTATATGCACAGACAAGAAAAATGAGAAAACGAAAAATGAACTTTACAAATCCGGCAATATCATGCCCATCAACCAATTGGACCCAGATGCTTTCAATAGCAACTTGACTCATGATTGGATGCCAAATATCATATTCCTTATCCTCCCTGGCTAGACACTACTAGGTCTGCGCCGCGTAAAACAGACCTCAATGCACCCTAGGAGACTCTTGAAACCATCATAAATGAGATGAGGTGTTTTGGCTGAGCTGGTTAGGCTGGGTAGCTACATTAAATAATCAACACATAATGGCAACCATGGCTTCAGCAATCAAATTTTAGATGCATGAGTACAATTCTCACATCGTCGCAACTACAATTCATTTACTGCACAGCACTTTATTTAACAAGTATAGCAAGCAACAGACTCGTGAAAAACAATTCCTTCCAAGTAAAATCTAACTTTTAAAGAAGGCAAATAGACAATGGCATTCTCCTAAGAGCCAAATCCAAAACCACAAGCACCCAACATGTTACAACTCTATTAGGATCTGGAATCAAATGCAATCGAGCACCAACAATGGCTTATTAAAAAGCTGAAATTTCATACTTCAGTTTAAAGGGGAGAACTTAATATGGAAAACTAAAGTGTCTTGGCGCCCTGCTCAAGAGGTAAGTGAAACATGCTAGAACAGGCCTTGGGATAGACAGCATTCAGGAGATGGCCGCGGAAGGGAATGGCCAGAAAAGCTACCTCTACCTGGGCAATCTAGTTGCCTCCCTGGAGGAGTATTTATGAAAGCTGGGCAGCAAAGAAAAGCGCAAACAGGCATTCAAAAGCGGAAACAGGGATAACATCACCTCTTTTTTTGAACCAGCCCAGCTAGGAAAAGACAAAATTTTCTTAAGCTTCTCAAATTTTCAATGTTTCAGTCAGTTAGTATTTCTTTTATGCACAATTCTAGGTGGCTCCCACTAGCTGTACATGATCTGATGTAATAATTGGTCTCATGAACCCAAGCAGTCTCCTGCAGACATTAGTATAATCCTTCTTAATAACATGAGCTATCTTACTGAGTTCTAACATCCATAGTTCAAAATTTGCATGATGCAACTTCTTGTTTCTAGTTTAAAGATTTAAGTAGAGCTGCACAAGAATCCCAGTGTTGAATCTAAACAATTATGCATAATGTCAATATATTGTCATTCAATGCCTCTCTGAAGGGTTTGGGAGCTCCCAGTTACGTCTTTTAATAATAAATGAAGAAATTTGCTGAGAATTAACCTCACATGAGAAGAATGGAAGAAGAAATAGAAAGATCAAATAATGGTTATTATTAACCTTCACAATTTTCATGATTGTCGTGATGGACACTTGCCGTATATCGTCCACCTTGCTCGTGATCCCATTTAAAAGTAGAAAGGGCAAAACAATGCCCATTGCAGTCTTAGTCTCACTGCTTGGGGTAAGCTCAGAGTCACACAACCTTATTGTCAGCAAACTTACAACTCGACAGAGAGCAGCAGCAGCCTTTCGAACACTTTCTTTAATGTCATCCAATGCACGGAAGAGCATACTCCACACCTTAGCAAGATGCTTCTCCACCTGATGCAAAACAACAGTTACTACAATATAGAAGGAATAAACAGAATATTGGAGAACTAGAGGGTCCTGTTTTTTGGTCATATACAAGTATTGTGGTGTGCTCTATAAATACTTCCAAGAAGGAAGTGTACTTTATCCAATTAAGAGGGCAAGGTACAAGAACGCCTCTATAACAGCAAACCAGAGCATACAATTGATGCAGAGACATCATGTAGAGAGCTTTGTCAGAGCCTCACAAGAACTTATTTTGATGAAAATCATCCAAACAGAAAAAGATGACTTTTTCTCATAACAATACCTCACCAAACCGACGACCTTGTAAAAGATCTGCAAGAGCGAGGCACGATGATTCTCGAGAACGCCATAGCCTGGATCCCATATTTAACAATAAATCTTCCATAATATCGTCAAAATACTCGTCCATCGTCTTCTTGGGCTCACTTACAAGTGATACCCAGATATGACCCATTGCTTCCTAACATTTGGATGGAATACAAGTTGGTAACGTGAATCTTATTTGTATGAGCTTGAACAAACTTTGAAGGTTCCATTGTTAAAAGCAATGCCTGAAAATGCCGCTATACCTGGATCTGTTTATTAGGATCATACTGGTAACGGAACAGCTTTGGAACCAATGCACGCAAATGTGGCATCAACGTGTCACCAGCATGTTTTGCTATTCGTGCAAAGCCAAATGCTGCTCCACGTTTTGAATTGAATGCTGCTTGGTAATTTGCAAGGTCCATAAACTTGTAAATAAGATCAGGCTGCCCCATTTCAGTTGCCAAGCTACAAAGCTCTTTGTAGGTGCTTATCTTCCCACCACTCGGAGTTTGACCAAAGGCTCCATCTTCAAAAACCTCGGTATCTTCCATAAGCTGCAAACAAATAAGAAGTGCAATAGCATGAAAAACTGCTAATGCTTTCACTAACATTGCTAGCCAAGTTAAAGCAGTTCATTGAAGAGATTTGAAAATGTGTTGTATAACATGATCTGACTGTGGCATGTGTTCATATCAGAAAGAAGATGCTGACTGTGGCAAACATTCAACTGTATGACATAATAAGTTAGATAATTGTATGTGAAGCTATTATAAACTACTTTCTACCCTGTACTTGGCCACCCCTATAACATGGTGATATAACAATGAAGCAAAGTTTGCAAACCTTCACTGCCCGCTTCCTTTTCGCTGTCCCAGAAAGCGTCCCAACTAGACCTTTAATGAGTTCTTCTTTTGTAGAGTCATTGCCAAGGTCGTAAACTATGCTCATTCCACGAGAGGCCATTTCTTGTGTAAGATTATCCTGATCACCTAAAAGATGGGAGAGAGCTTCCTACAGTTGTACAATGAAATCAACGCATAGCTATAACAGATATGCCAATTAGCACAATTGAATACAACCTGAATATCTGGAAGAAGATTTTGAATTTCATGATGTCTTCCAGAATATGTAATGAGTGATACAAGCCACACTGATCCAGCACATCTTTCCTCTTTCCTGCTGCTAGTGAGTAACTCATCAAACAACTTGCGTATTATTCTGTTTCTTGCATTTGTTCTTGCATCCAGTTGTTTCATTTTTGAAGACCCTGCTTCCTGGATGCTATAGTCATCACCAAAAAACCCCACCAAGGAGGAAAGAGACACAAAATTCGATTGCAAAATTGTATCTGCAGTAGCAGGAACTACACCCCAAATAAATGCAATGGCTTCTCCCACTGAAAAGAGCAATTCTTCAACCTAATATGAACAGTCAACTTAAAGTATGGACACGCATACATGAGACCTCAAGGACGATTTCTAACCTTTGACTTGCTTAGCGTAAACAAGGCAGTTATAGAAGCATCAAGAAGTTCTGGGCTCTCATCACCAAAACACAAGTGACCATATGCAATAGCTGCTTTTTGAACAGTCTTCCCATCCTTGGAGGACAAAAGTATGTTCAACCGACTAATGACCATTTCCATGGACATTTCTTGAACAGAAATCACATTTGAATCATGTTGAGCACTTTGGGTCTTTAGCTCTGATGAGGAAGACTCCAGTACTGTTGAATCACTATTGGCACTTAATTTGCCTTTCGGAATTGGTAATGGGCCACGCAAACCAATGTGCCCAAGTGCTTCGCATGCAAAGCCTGCTATTGTTAAATTGCTTAGATCCATCATCTCAACCAATGTTGCAACAGCTTGCCTGAGCAACACATCTGAAACCTGACGCGTTAATCTGTCAGCAAAACTGCAGCAGCCCTTGAGCAGGATGAAATTCCAATAACAAAAAACACCTAGGTTGTGAAATGCTTACAACGGGTATCCGAGTCATAAGCTGTGCTGT
Source organism: Isoetes taiwanensis (assembly GCA_021234155.1). Classification (NCBI taxonomy): domain Eukaryota; kingdom Viridiplantae; phylum Streptophyta; class Lycopodiopsida; order Isoetales; family Isoetaceae; genus Isoetes; species Isoetes taiwanensis. The sequence continues at coordinate 2,728,022 of JAJEKV010000098.1, read as the reverse complement.
AACATAGCCAGCAGAACAAAGTGCTCCATGCAAAACTTCAAATCTGCAATATGAAAACTAGATAAGGCAGTATATCCATGCAACTGCATGCAACCTAGATCCCATACCTTGCTTTTGCACTTTCTTTGATTAAATGCAATAGCTCGCTCAACAAATCAGATGCTTGCGTATTAGAAAGACCACAAGTTACAATACCAAGCAAACGAGCAAAAGCTTCTCGTGTGCTCAAGTCAATATGTGCAATAAAGCTCCTAACCCACACCAGACGATCACAATAAAGTTTTGCAAATCTCTATTACAATGCCAGTATTAGTCTATCCTGCAAATTATTCAAGTGGCTATTGAGAACAACAGGAACTTTCGTGATTACCTTGGGGTCTTTAGAGGCAAGGGCAAGGAGTGCTTTTGATGCAGATGCATGCAGTTCAGCTGTCCCATCATATGCCATTCCATGCTCTAGCAGAAGACGGAAGTGGTCTTCTGCCAGCTCAAGATCCTGCTGCTTATCTTCCAGTCTGACCATTTCTTCTTCATAACAGTTCAAAACAAACTCAATCATTGCTACGTAGACTTTAGGTTGGAAGAACAATGCACGTTCGCCAAGTTGTGCAGGTTCAAGAATTGCTGGCTTCTGCTGACATATGCAGGTTATCATGTCCTTAAGGGTAGGATATTGTATCTTGCTTTTCTCATCCTTTGTAGAATTTAAACCGTGCATTGCCATCTCCCTAGAAGCCACAGACCATCAACCATCAATCAAGGAAATCGAAGAAATGAAACCAGACAAATTGAAGTTTCCAATCATTTAATGAATGTGAACATGTCCTACCATCAATGGAAGAACTCTATGAGTGCAAAAAATTTCTCTGTAAGTTAGTTTACTCCTTTTATGAGTTATGGGCCTCCGCGATATCCAAAAATCAATGATTTATTCATTGAAAAAGCAAACTGAAACCAAAACTCTAGTACATGGAAAGCAGACGAAACCTTATGTCAAGTTTACTATCACCAGCTCCAAGCATGCATAGAAAGCGACTCGGTGCATGATCCATGCTGAAAAGCTCCGTTGCCCAAAATAATGCAGAAAATCTTGCTTCATCCTCCACCTGTAACAATCAGTATCTTATCAAACGATATTGTAGCTATAAAATTCCTTTCGACAGGTTAGTCACATTTTTTCCTTGAGGTGATATAATGGTTTCCTTCCATATTAAATAAGAATGAACTGTCATTCATAAGTGCTAAATAACTTCATTTATAGCTATTGGTATTTGAGATATAGATGACTCTCCTCTGATGTGGTTTCTGCTAAATGCTTGGAGAAATGTTTCTCATTTGCAGATTTTACTATGTTAACCTAGTTAGCAAAAAATAAATGCCGAAATGTAATAAATGAGCTCCCACATACCGCAGTGATATTTTCAAGAAGCATTGCTTCGATCTGTCTCTTGATATTCTCACTGCAACCCTGGAAAGGACGTCAGGTTATCAACATCAAAATATATATTTCTAACTCCTATTTAACTGTTTGTAGGAAGTCCATTAAGGTAACACATGAGTTTTCTATTCTCCCTCGAATGATTTTCTTTCCACTCTAGTAGGTTGTATGAAGATTTTTAACAACTAAAGTTTTACAATCTACAAATAATATTGCTTCTTATTGTATCATATAGTAGCTTAAAGCAGGTTATTTAGAAAGAGGCTAATTAAACATCCTAGTCACATGTTCTTGACAAAAATGATTGAATCCTTTTGTTTTCAGTATAAGACAGGACTGGCCTATTACAAAAAGACGTATACCCTTACCAACAAAAGCATCATGCGTTGTTTCATCTAGCTTGAGCTAATGGGATGAGGGCAATGCAATTATACATAATTGCATAAGCACATGTAGCTGCACGACTGTGATAATTAGATTTAGGATTTATTTTTGTTTTACAAATTCCCCCCAAATTCTGCTGTGCTGCCACCGCCATTAAAATGCTCATTGTACAGCCAGAAGTGTGCTGCATAAGCATGTACGTAACTGAACAGGAAAGAAGTAGCTCATAGTGATGTACCTTGTAAGCAGGAGCCAATAAGTTCAGGGTATCTTGAACGGTTGGGCGAACGCGAGGACTTTCTGTTTTCAGAACATTAAATAGCCGTTTTACCATGTCCATACTACCGCTGCACCAATTATAAAAATGATATTCTATGTTTTGCCATAAAATAACATACTCCTTAGAAACGAAATAAGATACCAGAATAACTCGGGTGCCCTTCTTGCCAGCTGACCTATGGCTTCATATGCAAAAACTCTCAATGGTCTCACTGAACTATCTGCCATTCATAAATAAGCAAATGCCATATAATCAATATACAGATAAGCCTAGAAAATATCTGGGTCGTCCATTTCTGGGTATCTAATAGATTGTAAAGCTGGAAAGTAATCTTAAACCCCCTCATGGACTCCATTAGCAAACATTATTGACTAAAACTTTTCCATTTAAGCCAGTTCACTGGTCGATACTACTGTTTGTACTCGTTTTCCAATTAACTCCATATACTGGTACTATAATTGCAAGCAAAGATGACTTTAGTTGCATAGCCTCAGAAATACTCTCTATTTAAAAACAAACCTGCCGATGTTGATGTGTCATCGTCCAACATCTTCAGAAAACTACTCAGAGTAATAGGTGCCAAGCGCATGAGCTCCTCATTAGAAGCCTGCAATATGGATAAGATTAGGACATCCTTTGTTAACACGCAGATGCAAGTGCTATTTCTACATTTTGGAAGGAAGACTTTTATTAATGTCTACTAGAGACCCTTAGGGTCTGTGGACACATCTAAGTCACATCAATTCTTTCTTATGTCATTCATGCTCTCGTTTAGGTCATCCTCCTGGGCAAGAAATGGCATTTACCTTCGTTTCACAGAATAGAAGGTAAATGAAGTTCTAGAACTATGGAGGTAGTTGGTTGGTTAGTTAGTTTGTCCTCCCTATTTATCTTCTTTCGCATTCCTTCGTTCTTCATCAGCTCCTCATTGTAGCATCTCCTTCTTAGGTTTTGGTCCCACCCACCCGCCCTCCCTTATTGGATGTTGCATACTTGGTTGACGTGATTTGGTATTTGGTGAGGCCCTCGTGCCTGGTTGGAGGCCCTCGTGCCGTGGATGGAGGCCCTCGTGCCTGGTTGGAGGCCCTCGTGCCTGGATGGCCTCTAGTGGATTTTGTTTTTCCTTGTTATATTTTGCAGAAAGCAGGTCGGAAGCACATAGGAAATGAGTTGGGATTTGGGTCGAGCAGGCCATACTCTAGTCACTTGTTGAAGACTAATAGAGAAGGCAATGAAAACATGGAGTTTTATTTCATTATTCATTGTATTTCCTACCCGACAAGGCCAGTGAGCATGAGGGTATAGCATTTTGTACTCTGTTATGACTTTGGGCACTAGCATAAGTTAGTGATGCCATTATGGTTAGGGTTTTTTCTCGAAAACCCGTGAGGGCGAGGTTTTTTAATCCCGATCATAATGGTTTTACTAACTCGCTAGCGTGTGCCTCCAGCATGTATTTTTTCTTGGTTATTAAGGAGATGCGTAGTTCTAGAAAGAAGGAAAACTAGATTTATTATCCTCTATGGAAGTGCCAGCGGGTCTATGAGAACAAAAAAATCCACATTTCATGATGATTAGACACGCGGATCACACCTGATGCGAATGTGGCATAGCATGCCTGTTGTTGACAAGTATTCAAGATAATGTGTCTTCCCAAAGTACCTGCTGGAATTGTGGTAAGAAGGGTCACCTAAAGCGTGATTGCAGGAAATTGCAAGGAGAATTCACACACTATTCTAAAGAACATGCAGTTAAGCAAGCTCCTAATACAGAATCCATTACAACCAGGTCAGTTCAGTTGCTGATTCCGCGAGAAGTTTTTAGCAGCACAAAACCTAGAAAAAGATACTACTGAACAAAATTTTCAAACTCTTGGGACAAATATTCTCCTGCATCATCAGTTCTCAAAGCTTTAACAGTAGCTGAAAATTTCACTCTCAACCAACTTACTGAAAGATAGGTTGATTATGGTGCTACTAAACACTTAGCAGGGAAACTTATCCAAGTCCAAACACTAAAGTTGAAGATGTCATTCTTGTACAAAGTTTATTGGTTAATCTCAAGTGTAAGAAAATTGAGAAGAAGAAGAAGGGCTCCTCGGTTTTGTTCACCGGAAAATTTGTACATATTAAGCAGAAGAACCCATTATCTTATGTGGATCTTCAAAAACTTGGTCCCGTTGCTCGAGGCTATCTCAAAAAAGAAGGGTTGTATATACTTCAAAGCAACAATAACTCCTCATCAAAGGTTTCTAATGCAGTTCAGCATGAATTTTCACTCACAGCAGCAGTTCCACATTCTCAAGAATCCCTTATACCATGAATGCTCATGTTGATATTCCTGCTTTATTAACAGCCCCTAAACTTCAAATGGTCATGGGCTTGCCTATACTTAAAACATAAGACCTTGATTCTCATGCTTGCAGGCTTAGTAAGCAAGTCCAAGCACCTTAGCCTTCCCAAGCTGAATTTCATGCACAAAAGGCCTTGGAGTTTATTTATTCTGACATTTGCCGTCTGCCAACTGATCTTCCTTTCCATCTTCAAAAGGATCTATAGCTACACATTGGGATTTCTATAGCTACAAAAATTAAGGATCTACAAGGAGGCTGTAAGCCTCCAGGGCACTACAAAGGTCTCATTAATTACATCCCAATTACACAAGGAATAACTGGTAGTTTTGCAAAAATAGATGGCCTCTTTGAATCTACGAATGAGAGTGAGAGCCCCACCGTAATTGCAATAGTTCCCCCCAGTGTAAAGCTCTAGCTTGACCGTTCACTGCGCAATTTTTTTTTTAAGTCCTAAGCCTCAAATCTTTTTCTTCTTTGATCCATGATCCCTGCTCAGTAATCATCATAGCTAAAGCTTTGGTTTGCATAAGCTGAACCTTTGAGGGTCACCACAATGGAACCAAGTCCCTCATTCTTACCCTGATCAGGGCACGGTGTAATGAGTTTACTAGATCTTATACTGCCGCAGTGATGGACCCTAAGAACCCGTAGTAATCAATGGTGGAGAGTTACAGTTGCCTCACTCTGCATTTCATGCAGAATTTGCCAAGAAAGATTTGTATTTCCTAAAGCTACTGCAAAATATGTTCAATGTCAGGACCTTCCATAACATTCTCCAATTCTCCAGATGAAGCAACTCTGCACCTCAGTAAATATACCTTGAACAGCACGGAAATCTGGCCTCAAAAACTCATCCAAACACATATATATAGGCTAACTGCCTATCAACGAGTACATAAGACAAAACTTAGATGGTGACTACAGAATCGCTCTTTCACTATGAATTTTCAGAATGCCAAGAGAATGTGCAAGCATTCTATAAATTTGCAGGAAGGATACTAATGCAATGCAATCCATTTCTGGTCATACAGAGACTTCTGTTTTACCAAGATTAAGAATCAATTTAGGAATAAGATGTTGCAACAACTAGGAGACTGAGTGCCTTCTAAGGTATATTCACTTACATGCTTAAATACCCATAAAGTGAACTCCATGCCATTCTGTTTTAATTTAACTGTTGTTGCTTTCCCTGCAACCATTCGACATAAAGGAGCCATAAGCAAAAACTCAAACATTCTGTCAATATAGAAACAGTGTTCAACATTTACTATGCACCAATCTATGTAGTGATGGAAAAGGCGGCCATAGAATCTACTAGACAAGAACCCCTAATGAGTGCACTACTCATAGGATCAAGATGAGGACCAAGAAAACCCTCTAAATTGCTACAAATGCAGATCTACTTTATTTACACTTGTCTGCGGAATGTATGCCACATTATACCCTGGCACAGCATCACCAAAATGAACACCAGTTTACACATGGTACCTAAATAGGTGGTAAAGAAAATCCAGCCGACAGCACGTTAACTTAAAGCCTTTCTCCAACACATATTCCATAAAAAAAGAAAGATTGACTAACAATAATTAGAGTATCAAATCATGGAGTAATAGATCATCTTCAATGACTCATATTTGACGTAGAATTGAAGAATTTAACATATCACAAAAGCAGCACACTCCTCCATCATATATGGATGTTAAAACCTAGGCGACAAAACCAAATCCTGACTTTGATTGTATAAAGACCTAATAATTTCCATGGAACTTGTCTATAGATTACATTATGTAGCTTCCATTTTTCCTAGTGAGATGTGACGTTTTACCATTTAATAACTGAATAATACCTTCTTAGTTATTTAGAAGGTAAAAGGACAGCAGCAACAGACCTTTGCAAATAATGATTGAAATAGCAAGCCTTTCACAACTGAACAAAGAAAACATTTACCATATAAACATTCAAACATGCATTGCAGTGTCAAAGGAAATGAATTGGCAGCAGCAATCGAATGCATAAGTGTGTCAACAATACGACTCTTCAATGCTGCAGAAGCAGGAGAAACCCTTGTTTCTGGTGTAGTTCCATGAACATTTGCAGTACCTGCACAGTAAATAGCTAATTACTGCTAGATTATGCATGATGGACCACCACAAGCCTACAAGAACGGTAGCACTTAGAAAATAATTTAGGCCAAAGAAATTTATGGAATACGGTTATGGGACAGTCAAAGTTGCACCGGAGATATTTGTAAATGCCCACTCAGGTGGTTAACTATCCGCTCCTTGTCTGATTGTCTGATTGACCCCATGCTTTGTTTCATAAGTTACTACCAGATTTTCTTGACATAGACAATCTTCCAACATCAATGAAGGTCTATGTGCATGTCCAAACAAGGAGGCCAGGTCATTCTCCTACCTAATCCTTCTCTTTTTCCACATGATAAGACAAAATAGTAAAGCAAGAGAGGGAAGGCACAGAACCAACCCCACTTTATATGATCAATTTATGATCATGTTTCATTCCAGTCGTACATTGTTTTCTAGTGGTTTTTTTTTCGTGCCACTTTATATGATCAATTTATGATCATGTTTCACTCCAGTCGTACATTGTTTTCTAGTGGTTTTTTCCTATATGATTTTCGTTCTCAATTTCAGCAGAGGACTGTTCTGAAGCATTCATAGGCTCAAAGTATAAAGTGATGTCAGACTTGTTTTTTCTTTTAAAGGACTGCTTATGTTTTTTCTTTACTGTTTGCTTTCTTCTTCTAGACTTCTTCCCTAAAGAGGTGACTTTGGCACTGTCTAAGAAGATAAAACAATCAGCAGCCATGAAACATAAAAGGTCTTTCCAGAAGAGGCTGAGCATCAAGCATCAAAGCAAACAAGAAGGGGTATTATGAATTACTTTGCAGCGGTCAAAGGAACGAATGGGCTATCTCCATCAAACCCTATCTGAGCAGATTCTTAGATTTTCACTAAAAGTTTTGTTAACTTAATATTTTTGTTTGCATACTTTAGACAACAGTAGGGTTTTCCTCCTGGAGTCTTGAATTCTGTATGTGTTATGGTCTCATAGACCCTTCGGGTCTTACGTAGACGTTAATAAATTTTTCTTTCTTTCTTTCCTTCTTTCTTTCATGGTTACCCCTTTTGAGATCGGATGAGATGGCAGGAAGAGGATCTGACTTCCATTTATTATCATTATCACCTCCAATGAAGGATTGCTTCCTGATGGGGCATCTTTATCATGAAAATTAGTCAAGCCAGATGCTTTGGCTGGCATGCAAGTTTAGACACCTAATCTTAAAGGATGAATGGACCTAGTTGGAGAGGCTCCAATTACTGTTGTCTACAATGATGGGAAGTAAATCGTCAATGCCTCATGACATGATGCTGACCTCCTGATTTGGATTCATCAGACACGAATAAGAGAAAGGTCCTTAACTGATCTCCAGGGGACTTTAGATGAAGGGAAAGAAAGAAATAAAGTATACTAAAATCTATGAAAGACCCTTAGTGTCTACAAGACCAAATAGATACGCTATCTCTTCAGCAATAACAACAAAACAGACAGTAGTGATCTGCATCCTAGATCTTAATCTTCTTGGAACAATATCTTTTGGAGCTATTTGGCCTCTTTCTTAGCTTTTCTGGCCTTTCATGATTTCGTTTTCATGCTACTTCATAACAGGTACAGAAAAGGTTGTAAGTACTGTTTGCTTTAAACCTCATATGGAAAACTTCAAGCTATTACTAATCTTGAACATTATGGTTCCTCAAACAAATGAGAGTATTTTATGGCTTATGCCAAGCTTTAAACTTCAATCTGTCCATTGAGCCTTGGATCTGAATGTGTCTACTTGGTTGGTAACAAGAAGTTCTTCTCAGGTATGACAGATCAAAGTTTTCTCCTGCATGCAACAGGTATGGTATCATTGTGCGCATGAGAAATTGGACCCTGGTTAAGTTGATCTTGAATAGTGCCCATATGACAGTTCTTTGAACCTTTAGCAAGTGCAAAACTCCACTGCTTCATGGCGATAATACACGGTTAAGGTGGAATCATTATCATTTATGGCTCAAGGAGGAATGTCAGACTTAGCTCTAAGTGGTATCAGGATGATGTAGCAATCATACTCTCCAGAATGCTGAAACTTCAACCAGAACTGTATGTGCACATTCAGCAATTAGTAGGTGTTATTAGTGCTATTAGCAGACCGCCAGCTTGGTTGTTGGCATTTATGCTTAGTCAAGCATTTGAAGGGTCTGTTTATTAAGGCAGCCTCTTGTATTTTCTAATGGATCTATCTCAGTGAATCGAAGCCTTTCCATCTTGATTCTTGTAGTTGTTTTCTCTTGGTTGGCTAAATTCTCTTATCAATTTACACAAGGAAACCATGCAATGTGATTATTTATAATAGAGCAGGGAGTCGGTAACATGTCTCTCTTTGCACAAGATTAATTTCTCTTTTCTTTTCAACTATACTTGTAATCCTCAAAACGGCGGGCATAGTGTAGTGGATTATCTGATGGGGTCTCCAGCCTTGGCAAAAGAGATCGAGAAGTTTTCAGTTCCACCTCAACCACCCACCGGGGACCATTCTCCTCTCCTCTTTTGCCTCGAAGCGTGTTTTGAGTTGGACACAAGCTTGCCCCAAGAACCACCCTACTTCCGTTTTGAGTTTGACCACTCTCTTGATCTCATCTATAATCTTGAGCCTGATACACGATTGAGGGACATCCATATCTTTCAAAATGTAGAAGAAAAGGCCACGTTGCTCACATCTGCCATACACCAAGCCTGCATAACACTTTCCCACACAAGCTTTGCTCCTTCCGTAAACGGCATGCACATATGCCCCAAAACACTTGGTATGACGAAGAATGCAACAATCTTCACAAGCAGCTCAAGGAAGAGTTGGCAGCCTGCTCTTCTACAGCTATTGCGACTAAGAAAGCATACAAAAAGCTGATCCGCATGAAAAAAAGGGAATATATAAAGCAGGTGAGGGAAGACATGCTTAGCATGATGTACAGTAATAAATCTGCTAAATTTTGGCAGAAGCTTCATGCTAAGAAATCTGAGTTGCCCCTTAAAGACCCAAAAGTGTGGACCACTTATGCTCGAACACTCCTAGATGTGGGAAAAGCAGATTTGCTTGACACTGGATTGCAGCCTCGGCCCCAATCCACCTCTCTTTTCTCCACTTCCCTTATCCGAGAAGCTATAAGCACATTGAGCACTGGAAAAGCAAAAGATTGTGAGAATCTGCAGGCTGAATTTCTGATCCATGGAATCGCCTATTGTGGCAGATTTATTCAATGAGATAGTATGCGCAAGCTTTCCAAAAGCATGGACCATTAATATCATCAAGCCAATTTTTAAGGCTGGAGACCCAATGAATCCAAACAACTACCGCCTTATAATGATTGGACATGTCATGGCAAGATTATATGGATGTGCATTGGACTTGATTATCAGTGAACACGCGGAGATAAATCTCCTTAGAGCAAAGGGTCAGGCCGGTTTCAGGAGAAATTTCTCAACAATAGATCATATCTTTACCTTGCGGTCTATCATTGAGGAAGCTAAAGCGAAGAAAACAAAAGTTTATTGCTGCTTTGTGGATTTCCCTCGGAACCACCTATTTCATAGACTTAGTGAACTGGGATTGTCGCATCAAGTCATATGGGCCGTTTTGATCTCTATGAAAATGTTTTGGGAAGAATTAAAGTGCCCAGGGGCTGGTCGGATGACATAAGCAGCACAATTGGGTTTAAACAGGGCTGTCCCTTATCCCCTACACTCTTCGGTTTGTACATTGACGAGCTGGAAAGCTTCGTAGCAGTGCTTGGAGGTGACGGGTCTGCTTTAGCTGATGAATGCATATCCATCCTTCTTCTATATGCGGATGATGTGGTACTTATATTCTCTTCTCCTGAAGGCCTTCAGCATCATTTATTGGCACTTGAGAAATTTTGCGCTCAAAGAGAGCTTAAAGTGAACTTGGACAAAACAAAAGAAAGGGTTTTCAACACATCACATGCTTGCATGCATCACAGCACCTTCTTTTTCATGAATCAACAAGTGGAAGTGGTCTCTCTTTATACTTACTTGGGTGTGCAATTTAAGGGTCCCGTCTTTAGCATGAAAGATGCAGCATATGAAAGACTCACAAAGGGATATGCCTCGCTTGCAATGCTAGAAAAGAAATGTTTCAAAGCGGATTTTCAGGATGTCCCAGCAAAGCTTCATCTTTTCAACACCTTAGTTAGACCAGCTGCTCTATATGAAGCTTTGACGTGGGGGATGGACATGACAGCCAAAGAATGGGGTCATATAGAAAGACTGCAAATCTATTTTCTGTCCAAAATGATTATGCGCAAAGCATCTGGGCCGCATCCAATCATATTGGCAGAATTTTCAGCCACTCCACTGCAACTGGACGCAGCATTCCAGTTAGTTTCCTTTTAGCACAAAGTGCACCAACTTTAGTCTCCTTTTAGCACAAAGTGCACCAACTCGGGTCCTCGCAGCAGGGCCAATGCAGGCTTCCAAGGATTGCTCTCAAGAGTTCAAAAGATTTGGCTGAAAAGGGAGTGCAGGAATGTTGGTACGCAAAGGCATCGCAATGGGCTGCCTCTTTAGGATTTGGCTTGGGAAACCTGCCTCCCTTTCAACATAACATGGCTGCAGCTAATACTGCGGAAAACCTAGAGCAAAAAAGAGACTTGAAAAAGATAAGAACCAGCATGTAAGGCACGATATGGAAATTTTATACGTATCAAAGACATGGTTAATTCCAAGAGATCTTCCTACCAAGATGCAATTTTACAAAGATCACTTCCTTGAGTTCAATGAAGATGGTTTCATCGAGCGACCAGGATATTTGAATATTCACCGAGACATCCTATTGGTCAGTTCAGGGTCTCATCTCATCAGCTTGAGATTGAAGCTGGCCATGAAGGTGTAGCGCTCGAAGAGGATCTGCAGACTGTCACTTGAATGTAATTGAATCAATTTCATCTTCACATGTCCAGTCTATTATGAAATACGGGGCAGATTCCTTTGCCTATTTCGGGAACCTACCTCCCTCTCCACGCCTATGAGGACCAGAAATGTATAGCTCTTTTCCTTCACCAAATGACTGTGCATAGAAGAAATTTATTGAAGGAGCAAGCTGGGGAAGAGTGGGACATGAAAATGATCCTACACAAAGGCTGATCACTCTCTTTCTCATTGGAGGTGATAATGATAATAAACGGAAGTCAGGTTCTCTTCCCAGACCATCTCATCCAATCTTAAAAGGAGTAACCATGAAAGTGTCTAGAAGAAGAAAGCGGACAGTAAAGGAAAAACATAAGCAGTCCTTCAAAAGAGAAAACAAATCTGGCATGATTTTATACTTGAGCCCGTGGCCAAGAAGACAAAGGTTTCTTAGTTTCATTGTTTTAGTTTTCTTTTTCTTTTTTTAAGCAATATCTCTAGGTGGCTGCAAATGCCCCCCTAGCTGGTCATGATTGATGTATATTTGATCTCATAGACCCAAGCGGTCTCTTGTAGACGTTAATATAATCTTTCTTTCTCATCAGCTTAAGATTGAAGCCAGTCGTGCTAGTAGACCGAAGGTGGAGCGCTCGAAGAGGATCTGCAGACTGTGTCACTTGAATGTAATTGAGTCTGAGGAACATTTCATCTTCACATGTCCTGTCTACTATGAAATACGGGGCACATTCCATTGCCTATTTCGGGAACCTACCTCCCTCTCCAAACTGATCGCCTATGAGGACCAGAAATGTATAGCTCTTTTCCTTCACCAAATGACTGTGCATAGAAGAAATTTATTGAAGGAGCAAGCTGGGGGAAGAGTGGGACATGAAAATGATCCTACACAAAGGCTGATCACTGTCTTTCTCATTGGAGGTGATAATAATAATAAACGGAAGGCAGGTTCTCTTCCAGAACCGATTTCAAAAGGAGTAACCATGAAAGTGTCTAGGAGAAGAAAGAGGACAGTAAAGGAAAAACATAAGCAGTCCTTCAAAAGAGAAAACAAGTCTGGCATCACTTTATACTTTGGGCCCGTGGCCAAGAAGACAAAAGTTTCTTAACTTCATTTGTTTTAGTTTTCTTTTTCCTTTTTTAAACAATATTTCTAGGTGGCTGCAAATGCGCCCCTAGCTGGACATGATTGATGTATATATGGTCTCATAGACCCAAATGGTCTTTCGTAGACGTTAATATAATCTTTCTTTCTATCTTTCTTTCTTTCTTTTCATCATTCGGTGATTAAAGGTTCCACATGCTTAATCTTGTTTCCCTTGTCGTATTAGAGCAAAAGGTCAAACCAGCACATTCTGTTATTCTCTACGTTCTTTTGTGGCTTTATGCTGTTCGTGCTTTACCTTGAAACATATCAAACAAGCATTTGATTAGTGCCGTGTCTTCTAAATTGACTCCATTACCCTTGCGCTTGAGTAATTCTTCACCTCTCCTGGACACTAATTCATTGCTACAAATCCAGAACTAAATTGCATTAGATAGAAAATCACAAAATTAGTAGACTATTTATCAATATGTCATGAATTTATTACATAATAATACCTGTCAGCTGCTGCAACAAGGAACAAAGGATACAAGTCTTCTGTTTTTAGGTCCAGATTTGTCACTAAGTTCAAGAGACCCAGCTGGTTGACATTTAAAGATTCAAATTAGGCTATAGCTTACCCACGACCAATAACTTTGTTTACAAGCAATACCTTCCTTGCCACAAGTTGCTCAGAACCAATAGCATTTTTCCCACAAACTCTTTTTACTTGTGCCAATGATAGACCTGGAACCTCCCTAAGCAATCCACAGCCATTATAGCCATGATTCCTTCATAAATATAAGATAGTGAGGTATACCCTTCTGATGAAGTTGTACTTGGACGATAAAGAAGCATCTGTTTACAGAATCCGAGAAGTATTACATGGTCTTTTGACGTCAAAGCACTCAATTTCCGACTTATATCCTCGGAAAATCTTTCGGCTGGCAATTCTGCAAAACCCTGATATAACAGAAATGCCAATGATGCTTTCAGTAACAAGAATAGAAAGGAACAAGAAAATAATTTAATGTAGCTAAAAGAAATAATATTTACTTAAAAGAGACTTGAATACCCGTTCCTATTCCTAAACCAATTTCTTCGTGCCTTCATGTTTGCTTCATCATTTTGAAGGTTGCAATTCTCATTTAAAATTTCCTACAGAATCAGGATTGCTGATTTGAACCTAATCACTTAAAATACAAGGTGCTAAGAGGCTATAAAACTTACCCCCACAGTGCTCTTCTAATTTAACTCTTCTAATTTAACTGTTCCTAAGGCAAATCCTCTGTAATTCATAAGTCTAATTAGCTCAATAAGTGTCCTTATAGCAGATTATATATTGTATTATGAGCTACATGAATCTCCCAGAGTGGGAAACGAAGCCTTCATCAATGGAGTTTAGAGCGGGTAAACTGATTGTATACAGGTAAACCATATTCCAACAATGGAAATAACCCACTAGCCAAAACTTTCCTACCAACATTCTTTATTGCCTTGCCACCCGTCATTTTCCAGGAGTGAAAAGGCTATCCCTTGTGGATCATAAAATTAGTCATCAAGCTGCAGGAATTGGCCTAAAATGTTTATAGATAAACTCTGACAAGAAGCTTATCTGAAGCCTCGAGCCCTACTCGACAGAGAATGATTGTGCTGTTTATTCTTCCGACCACTCCAGACCCCGCTTCAACTTATCTTATTTTCTAGGAACCTTGTTCAAAAGCAGCATTATGCTATCCTTCCTTAATGGTAGAATATTAATCTAAAGTTTTTTTCATCTGAAACCAGTGATAAAGAAGTAGGATCTCCAGCCTTGAAAATTTAAAAGCCACGCTTGGTAGCAATAGGAGAAATGTAGTTGAACGAAGGAGCCAAGGGATGGGAGCAATTTGCAGCATTCAATTAGCCATGGAATGCATTATCCTGGCAAAACTAACTGTGGCAAGAAAAATGGCATTGTTATATAGCACAAGCATCACACCCAGATATCTTCCCAAAAAACTACAATGAGCAGCATGTGCAAAAGTAACTTACTAATAGAATGTCTACTTGCCTAACAATTGCTTCTATTATCATCTATAGTGAGAAAGCTTGTACAAATAGTCACAAGGATTACCAACAAGTCAAATCTGGACATACCTGGGCAGACAGGCGCAAAAACACATCCTGATGCATGGCTTGTACAGAAGAGATGTTCTTAAGAAGATCTGGAATAACTTCGATTCTCTCCTGCAAGAAGGCATTGAACGTTAACAAAATGATATGAAAGAGCAAACTTTTCGATGTTAAATTGCAAGAAAATTCAACTTGCTAAAAAGTGCATACTTGCATCCAGCAATTATCTGCATTACGAAATAGATTCATATATTTTTCAATCTTCTTTCCTGACATCCCTTTCACAATGCACCAACACTTTGTAAATCACAAAATTCTTAAACAACTTATTTTGAGACCAATCTCTTTAGAGAAATCTAACAAATCTCATCTTCCCTTATTATCTGCTAAAACTATATTTTGATAAAGTTTAGTGGTCTACAAGAAACAACTTGTTGTCATTTTGTACTATCTTATACAAGTACTTGCCTCCAACGATGATCGATCAAAAGCCATCTCAATGTAGATTACACAGAAGTTTTTCACAATAGGAAGGGACGCCGGAGCCCCATAGGTGCTTATCAGTTCCTTCAAAGGTAACTTAAAAGCAAAATGGTCCTTTGTTCTCTTGTTAATGTGGCTCAACATCTCTGTCACCTGTATTTTCAGATCGTAAGAAATCAGAAAATGCCAAGAACATAGCCAACATACTAATATTATTCTAGACCATGATACCTCATTATGGTTCAAAATATTTAACAGATCAAGCTTGTCTACTACAGTTCGCTCATGACAATAGCACAGTAAGTCCTAGAAAAGAATTTGATTCAAAGTCGGGACGAGCTAATTACATTGAAAACTGAAAGGCAAAGATAATTTAGAAGATAATTACTGAAAGGCAAAGATAATTTAGAAGATAACTGTACCAAAAAAAGCCTATTCTATCTCTCCTGCTCAACTCTGAAAAGTTTTCTCCCACTTAGCAATTGTACAGACCATTGTTCATTGCTCTAAGTACATTTCATCGTAGTCTAGCATGATGAAATCCCGTCAAAATTTTACACCCTGCTTTATAATTGTATAACTAGTTTAATATATGGTCCATTCGCATGTTAGCAATCTTGAACTCGTGCATAGCCATTCCAATATTTTCTTCATTAGATTGGAAATTCCAAATGAAAATCAAATTCATTAGGGCGTAGACCAACCTCGAACCTGGAGCAGCTCAATTTAATAATAATATGATCCTTACCTTAACTTTTGTTTGCCCATGTGGAGAAGACAGCAGGGATAACGCAAATGGAAGCAATTTGGCGAGAACTTGTTCCAACTGAGAATCCTCTGTAAGGACTAGTCTGGTGAGCAAACGCTCTACCAAGGACAGTTCCTCTGCTACTGATGCCATGGCGGATGGAGATGCGTTTGTCTCCGCCATAACTTGAAGTTAAAGTTCTGGAGGAGTGGGAAACGAGTTTGTACCAAAACATCATACATGTATATATGCGTATCAGATGTGCATACATGTATACATGCGTAGTTATGCTCTTTAATTGATTTGTGCAGCGAAGGCTTTGGAATGTCCAGTTGTGTAGTTCAGTGTCATAATAGATTCCCTCAAGTTTCTCTTAAATTTCCTCAAGATTCCTTTAAATTGCTTAAGATCCCCACAAGATTCTTTCTGATCCTTGAGATTTCCTGCCCTCAATATTCCGTTTTCCCTAGGATTCTTGAGATCTCGAGATTCAAATCTTTTTTCTGAATTTCCTCCAAATTTCCCTAGGTTTCCTTAGACTCCCTGAGATGCATATAGATTCCATTACATTCCTTGATTCCTCTCAAGAATGTCAATAGATTTTCTAGGATGCTCTCGAAAATCCATGAAGTTCCCCTAGATTTCCTCAAGATTTCTTGACATTCCTTATTGCATTTTAGAGCATCTAATACATTTTGAAATGACTGCGCCACTGAAAGGTAAAGCGAAAAATGAATAGGGTTTTGAATTGAAGGAGCTTTTTATGGCTAGTTTTAACACTCCCTGGGGAATTGTTAGGGCACGCACTTCTTGTGTTGCAAGGGGACATGCCCCATGCCATGTAGGACACTCTCCGCGTCACCATGACCTAATATCAACCTGCAATGGGGGATACTAACCCTGCTGTGGCCATTAAAGTCACTTTTATATACATTTATACATATACCTACTTTTATATCCTAACCCTAACTTTGCCTATAAAAGCCCCATTTACTATTTAACCGTTTTGGGTTTTCCTCCTTGGATCCAGTGGCTTTAGCTCTAGTGCATTCCTCGTCAAGCTTCACATTTCTCCATTTTCAGCAGCTATGGACACCATCATGCATGTGGATCATCCCCATTTGTTGCTTTCATTGTGGGTATAATCAATGGATGTATAATTTTTGTTCTATGTATCATTCATTGCATTCTATTGAACGATACTCCTTATAGTTCAACTCAATTAATTCTCTAGGAGGCAAATCCCTGGCCCAAAGAATATTCGATGTATTTATGGAGTATGCTCCTAGTTTAGAGGCCATTGAGCCTATTTGGCTTCCAAGTCAAGCGCACATGTGATCTTTATGGGCTAACCGAAGGATTGTCATATGTTGAGCATTCGCACAAGCAAGGTCTAGTCCAGTCTAGCATCGGCGGGGGATACTGTGATGCTTTCATTAGTTGAAAATGTCGATAAGTGTAGGGTGGTCAAAGTCCCATGAGAAGAAGTGTTGGAGGTAGACTCACCTCCGTCCCTAGATGGATTGTGTCCTAGTGGGGTTCTAATGGTTATCGATCCATTTTTCTCCATATGATCCCTAGACTTGTGCTCTCAATTAGGTCATCAAGGTGGATGTTAGCGAGCTCCTGGACTATTTGGGGTAGCATTATAGGCTCTGTTATGAGCAATGTAGTTTCTAAGTCCAAGTGTTGGGGTCGTCACCACTCACCACACCATTCACCACTCACCACACTCGTCACCACTCACCACATTCGTCACCACTCACCACACTTGTCACCACTCACCACACTCATCATATCTGGTATATATAGAGTGATATCTGGCGCATGCACGCGTCTTGGGATATTTGCACGTATGCATTGTGGAGCCATGATGAGCATTGTATTATCTGAGCAGAGAGAGAAGAACAGAGGGGGGTGTATTGGGAGAGATTATTTTGCTTGATTGAGCTATGGAGATGAGGATTCTTTGTGTTGTGCATTGCCTTGTTCTGATAGATTGAGCTTGGATTGTTGGGTTTTTCATCCTTCTTGCAAGGTTAGAGTTCAGGCTCTAACAATTTGGCGACCACGGTGCTCGACAGACCATTGATCGGCAAGAATTTCCATTGAAAAAGGAGTTGTTACCATTGGTATTGGTGATCGTCGGTAAAGAACGACACCATTGTGAAAGGAGCAATTTCTTGTGTGAAGGGGATTTTGCCGTAATTGATTTGTGGAGTAAAATTTGACAAGGGGAGCATAGTTTTATGCCCAAAGGGAAGTAAGAAGGATATCCCACCAAGCTCTATCGTAACAAGAAGGGGACCGGTGAGTCAATCTTTGGGCTCAAAATTGCATCAAGATTCAATTTCGTTTTTAGATTTGGGAGCAGCGGTCACGGGGTCTAATTCTCGAGATCCAAAGTGGGTTTTGATTCCATTTACTTGATCTAGAAGGTAATCCAATTTCGTTTTTCAAATTGAAGGGAGATTCAATTTCGTTTTCCAATTTCAAGAAACCCAAGAAGAGGCAGATGGTCAGTATTACCACCTATGGTATGGGGTTTTCAGACAATGGGCATTCCAAAGTTTGATGATCTGGTGGATCGGGATCCTTTGAAACATATTGTGAAGTTGAGCGGTATTGCCAGCAATGTAAGTTACCAGTTGCTGATTACTTGCTTTGGTTTCATAGTTCTTTGCAAGATTCAGTGGAGGAATGGGCACAAACTCAGCCAGATACCATGACATATCAGGAATTAAAGGAAGCTTTCATTGCTAATTATCAAGAAGTTCATGGTAAGGAGAAGACTATGGAAAGGTGGACCAATTTCACACAAAAGGAAGATGAATCAATTAGAGAGTATAATCAGAGGTATATTGCGGTTCTCAAAGCCGCGGTTCATTGGAAGATTGCAAGGAATGATGAAATGGATATCCAATGGTATGTGAAGGGGCTGAAACGAGCTATTGCTCATAAGGTGAAGGCGAAACAGCCCACAACATTGCTAGAGGCATAAAAGTATGCTCTCAAGGCTGAAGATAAGCTGGGATACATTCATGAAGTTGCTGCTCCAGAGCATAAAACAGAGGATATTGCAGCCAAGATTTCTAAGCTTACAATTGGTGAGAAGCCAAGGGAGGTGCAATTTATTACTTGTGAGTATTGTGGGTCTATTGGACATTCTGATACTACATGTAGATTGTTGAAATTCTGCTCAAGATGCCAAATAAAGGGCCATAATGATCAAGAATGTAGGGAGAAGAGATTCTTTGAGAGGGCCAATCCAGTATTTGCTGTTATGCAACAAGCACCATCTATTCATATTCAACCAATGCAAGCAGCACCTATCATACCACAAGTTCCAATGATGCCACAAGCTCCAATTGCCCAACAAGTTCCAATGGGTTCCACACCAATGGTGCAAAACCAAAAGGGGATGGTATCCAAGTAAGGCTCATTTATATTGCAAGTTATGTGATAAATTCAAGCATGATGAGACTACTTGTTGGAAAATCCATGGGAAACCGAATGGGCAACCAACAAGTATCCACCAAAGCGAAGAAGTGTTTGAATCGATTACCTCTTCCTAATAATGATGTTCGCATTCAAGATGCAAAGTACATTGATAATCCTCAAGTTAAGGCTCTTATTGAGGAGCTTAAGAAGCAAGAGAAGGCAAAATCAAGAGTAAATTGTGGATTTGTTGAGGTGGAGCATGACCCATTTCAAAGAAGAAGAAGAGATTGGAGAAGTAAATGCGCTTACAAGATCACAAAAGGTGGTTCAAGAACCAAGAGTAGTGCCAATTCATGAGAAGACTAAGACCTCTTTTCCAAAGGCTTTGAAGGAACAAGCTTTGAAGATGTCAAAGACCTAAGAAGGTGCAATTCAATGTCTTTGCCCACATAACAGAGTTCGTTATATAGAAGAAAATTTCAGCCCATAGTGATGCCTCCTATGGTGGATGAGGAAATTCAAAATGAAGATGATGTGATCAGCCAAGTTTTGGCCACTAAAGTTACACTTACTCTTGAGCAATTGATGCATTATTCTCCAAATTTGTTGCAAGAGTTAGGAGGAAGAACAAAATCAGAAATTTCACCCAACAAATCATATCAAATGATACCCGACAAGAGGAGAATGGAGCCACCAGCCCGGCAATCCAAGGATCCTCGGCCATTTCTTTGTGATGTGAGTATTAATGGATATCTAATCAAAGAGGCTAACATAGATACCTAAGCGATTGGAGTGAATGTAATGCCTTACCACATAATGCTTCAAGTTGGATTGAAAATGATGGAACCGACAACTATGATGCTCAAAGCATTCAATCAAATGAAGGTGCAGCCTATGGGAGTCATAAGAAATGTTTTATGCAAGATTTATGAGGTGGAAGCAATCTTGGATTTCATGGTTTTGAAATTTTCAGAGAGTGTGCATGTTGAAACTTATACTTTGTTGCTGAGTCGTACATGGTTAGATGCCGTACAAGCCGAGACTTCATGGAGGAAGCGCGAAATGAACATCTTTCAAGGGGAATACAAGGTTACTATAGATCATCCTCTGAAATCAGCAAAAGGTACCTTTCTTTGCAATCCTTCTTTGAGCAGCCCGCAGTTAGAAATCAGCAAAGAGAATGCTATCACAAGGCCCCCAAAAAGATTTCGTTATTAGTTTCTTATGATGGTTTTTACCCAAAACCACTATAATATATTAATATTACTTTGTGGGTTAATATGTTGAAAAACTATGACTAGTTACTTACCACAGTTCTCCATCACGGTTCTTTATGCTATTTAATTTATTTAGTTTAGCACTATGTTTTATGTCTATGTTTTAAGTATCTGGTTTAACAAGTAATGTAGGCAGTGAACCACCCTTGTTTTCGGCCTGAAATGTTCATGTGACTTAGAGTGGTTTATAATTAAGTTGTTTATTCATTTTTCACATGAGCCAATGTTGTTTCATACAATAAAACTTTTCAATTTCTTATCAAAAGACATATGTCAACTACTAATGGTCTTTTCATCAAGATAGTGGTAGCTTTTGTGTCAAGTTGCTAATGGTTTTTTGTCAACATAATGGGAGCTTTTGGGTCAAGTTGCTAGTGGTTTTTCGCCAAGATAGTGATAGGTTTTGGGTCAAGATAGTGATAGGTTTTGGAACAAGCTGATAATATTTTAGATAATAAATTTGGTGTTGGTTTAATAATTGTAGTCACACATACTCTTGCCCGAAAACCATTGCCATTTTGCAAACATAAATAGTAATCAAAATTGTTAAAAAGAAAAGAAAATCACATAAAACATCACACTTTCACATTGAAAAAGCATGTGTGATCATTAAAGTAACTATGGTATATTGTGATGTTAAATAAGCCAGTTCAACGGGCAGGGATTTGAACCCTGATATTTCCATTTGTACTTGGACCTGCATACAACGAGCAAGATCACTGATGATGTGATCTGCACCATTCCAGATAGTAAATTCAATGCCCTTTTTTTTAATAAACTTTTTGCTTTTCTACAAGACGTTCTTCCTCAGAATGCAATATAAGCAACCAAATTTTTGAACATGCAGTTCCTACTGAAAACCTGAGCAATTCAATCTGACTATAATCCTGGAGATGAAAATAAATGCTAGAAATTTGCAGCTTCATAACGGAAATAAAATTCTAATTAACTCATTCTATAATATTATACTAAGAAGTTTTGCTGATCCGCCTTTTCATCATCACTTTCACATATAGCTTGGAATCAAGATGGGAGGGAGATGTGGAAGTTTTTTACATGAACTTGGAGCCGTAGCTAAGCATTCATCGCCATGAATACAAAATCATTAACAACATGAAGTAAATCAAGGTTGCAAAGATGCAGATAAAAGGTGTAAATACTAAGCAATGGTGGCTTATGACAGTGACAGAAGAAGCAGAAGAAGCATTTTTTACTAAAAAATATGCGTCTCACGAACATTCTACTAATAAAATAAGCGAGCTACAAAACTGAATCAAGTTTCTGCCTATTATGAAAGTAAATATTCTGAACCATTCTCATGCATGACAAAAGGCAATAGAAAAAATAGCAACAAATGAGAATAAGATCTACCTTCTTGCCAGATCCTAAAGTGATCTTTCTGAAATAAGAGATTGCAAGTCTCAAATGAATCTACCAACAAGGAAAAAATGCTCCTTTATGAAGCGTGCGTTACTTCCCAAAAGCTGATATGCATCTGCAAAGCAATGAAAGAATCAGGCAAGCGTAAATATGATACCATAATTGCACAAGGATTCTATAAGATAGTACTTACGACGACTTTTCTTGGCATCATGGAATAGCAAAGGTGCTCCATGGCCTGTAGAGCAAGGCTGTAGAAGCACAATAGTTGATTCGTCCTTGTTCTTGTGAAGGCATTAGATAACTCCTCCCACAAACAGGAGAGAACTTTGCAAAGTAGCCCATTGCCAGCAAGAGAGATCTTTAAATTTATGAAGCAGCACAAATGCGAAATAGATTTACACAGTATGAGCAGGCCGACATACCTCTGATAAAATTCTATAAGTTATTCTTTCAGGAAATATTGCCTTGAATAACCTGCAGCAATGCAAAGAGACAGTAAGTAAATGTTTAGAACTATATTTGAAGATCCAAGGTTGAAGGGCGTTGAACAACACTTCATGTTTCCAACCTAAAGCAAGGATCTGATCTTTTAACTTTTCAATGGGCATCTGAAAACATCTGAAAAATCACTTTTACTGCTGACTTAGCCATTTTCCACAACAGAGAGATGCCTAGAATTTCCTGGACAACGCAAACAGACAATAAAATGCAAATTTTAAAAGCCTCAATGAATTAGGAATTGCTTTCATCAAACCTTGCACTATCTTCTGTAGAGAATCAACTGCTGATGTTTCAAAGACTGGATTTCTTGTCATCACTCTAGAAAAGGAGTGTCCTCAGGTCTAAGTTCCTCTGCAATTACCTTTGGGGCAATGTCCTACAACTCCGTAACATGTGTTAGGAAAGAAGAACTATTTGTCCAGCATAATAGCGTAACTTAGTCAGGCAATACCTTATCAGTAATGATTCTGCATAATAATGTGCTTGAATCAGAAGGAAGTGCAGCATCCACATCCCAGGTTGCCATTCTCCAGCATGCATCAGCAACAGTTGTGCCATCTGGTAGTGTTAGTGCTTTTATGAACAACATTAGCTTTTTCAATGTGCACTCTCCAGTCGAGCTGTGACAATACATAACCATTATACAATATCAAATACACTTAATAGAGAAGGCCATATGTTCCAATATTGACTGGAAAGTTTTGATAACAAAATATAAGGAAGAATAAAAACATAGCATGATAAACAAAACTGGCAGTTAGAAATACCTAAGAAAAAGTGTCGGACAGTTCCAGACAACTAATGGGGCTGCTTTCTCCCTGGCTAGACCTTAACAAGGTGATATATGACCTAAAACTCCTCATGCTTAGGATGCCGATTGATTTGCATCATAAAGGAGAGAATAGGCAAAGTAAGATGCTTTAGACAGAAAAGAAGAGAGACGATGTTGCTTACCGGGGTAGAGGAATAAAACCATGTGCTGCTACGGCATAAAATCGTCTGCTCCTCCTTACTATTTCCTCATAAGAAACAGGAACTAGCAGAGAAGTATGTGTAGAAGCAGAGCATCTGGCCATGCGAATAGAGACCTAAACGTTTCCTCATAAGAAACCGGAACTAGCAGAGAAGTATCCCGGGGGATTCACCTTTGATCGGCGTATAACCCATGAGAGTTCAACGGAGGGGTGTTTTTTGGACCATTTGCGTACGTATACTTAGGGGTTAGGGGTGTTTTTAGGCACTGATTCAGAGCAATATCTATACACAGAGGGGTCAAATTGCCTTTTAAAATTGCGTATACAAGGGGGATTTTTTGCTACCCTCCGAACGCAGATGCCATACCCCCTTTATGTATAAGTGCATCCCCCGGGAGAAGTATGTGTAGAAGCGGAGCACCTGGCCATGCGAATAGAAACCTAAACGTGATAAGAAAATATGGTGGGAATTTTGAATTTTTTTATTTCTTTTAGAAGGTGACATTTTGAATTAGCAAAATAAAATGGTTAAAAAAAATGTGGCTATCATCTTTTTCCCCCACTACATAGCGATAGGTCCGTTCGAGCATGTCAGAGGATTAGAATCGCTACGAACCACGGTGTCGGGTTCCGAATCCCTTCTTGCCCATAACGGTCCTCTACCCAGTAGATAGGGAAGCAGGCAGTGGTTGTGATTGGGAAAGCAGACACAGAGCTATGGAAGTTAATAGCATTTTAATATGGGACCAATTTAAACATGGGCCATTTAATCTAGCGGAATGCAAAGAAAAGATGTGGTACACGGTCCCAAGCAGTTTTGGCATAGCTACCGGGAATGGCATTCTGAACGTTGTTTCGGTTTTGAATACGTTCCGAGAGGTGGGCACATTCCCAAAAATGTCCTATTTCGAAACTGTTATCTACTGGAAACGGTGTTCCGAACATATCTAGACGTTTCAAACACTGTTTCTAACGTCGTTCTCAATAGCAAAAATTAAAAAAGCATTTCAGTCTAAAATGAAACATGAATGTGGTCCTTTTCTTCCCATCTCTCTCTTCATGGCAGGGGTAGCTGCAGCGTTTCAGCAAATCAATCTTCATTAATCTTGAGATTAATTTGTTTGAATCGGCATATTGTTTGGATGCTATCATATTCTGCTTGAGATTTGATTAGACCAATATTATTCATTGCCCTTTATAAAGTTCAATGTGTTGCCCAAATCCATGGTCAAATTCCTTCTTCTTCTTCTTTTTCTTTTGTGAAAGTTGGATGTTCTGGTTCTGAATTTCAAGGTGTCGTTCCAGTTCAGGTTCCGAATAGCTATGAGTTTTGGTCAATTTGTTGCATGACATCTAGAATCATTTGGACGCCAGTGGTTTTGTAAGTGTTCATGGGATAGTGATGTTGTTAGCCTCTAAAAATATGGAACTTTTAGTTGTTTTTTTTTTGTCGTCTTCTTTTTGTGAGATGCAGCAACCACTGGTACATGAAGAAGCATATCTACAAGGACTCCTTATCAAGACATTGGGCTTCCGAAAAATATGGTGATAAAATTTTCTACCCCCCTTCCTTTCTTGCATTCTTCCATAGCTATAGTTTCATGCCAGGCCAACAAAGGGCATAGCAATTGAAGTGTAGACATTTCTATGGGAGATTCCATTAGCCATTAAGCATCAGATATTGTGTTAGCCATTTGCAACTATCTGTTTCAAAGATCAGGGATATTATTTTTTGTTATTATATCCATAACCATTTGCAACTATCTGCTTCAAAGATCTGGGATATTATTTTTGCTACTATATCCATCATGCATCACATTCACATACTAGCATGCATTTCTAATAGGAGTTGAATGTAAATAAATGTGAAAGGACGCGTGCAGGGGCAAAGAACCTACGAGGGTTCGAGAGAGCAACTAGGTCTACCAACCCATGGGTGGTTGTTCTGCGTTGATACAGGCATTGCTTATATGTGTGCTTGAGAAGATTTGGTTATCAACTTACCATTATTTTATATGACGTATTTCTGTCTGAGACGGTATGTGTGGTCTAATTGGTTAATTAACTCGTGATTATTCTTTATAAACTTCGAGAATGCTTCGAAACTGCAACTGCTTCTTGGAAAATTACAAGGATCCAAATAGTCTTGTTAATAGGTACATATTTTTTTTCCCATTATTCTTTTTGTAGAATATACGTCATTTCCTTCTACCTACACGAATAATAGTCCATGCATGCTAAGACTACACTTTTAGATGTTAGTTCCAACTAAAACAAAGACGATTGTATCTAGATTGTACTTTGAGTAGGAAGCTAACATAGATCCTACCTTGTCTATGTGAAATTAAGCAGAATGCGACATTTTCTTCGGTCACTTGATTTGTGCTTCTCTCCATACTTTGCTACTTGTAACAATATTGAAGATAGTTTTGCATTTTTCCATTAGTCCATACTATATCTTCTTTGTTTGTTTGGCTGGGTCCGTAGGTCATTTCGTCTTCATGGCGGTAAAAGACAATTCAATTCAATTTAATTCATTTCTAATGTTATAGTGGCTAATATTATAAGCTCCAATTCTACCTCAAGCTCTTGGCTCTTTTAAAATCAAGGAATGCCTTTACTACCTATCAAGATGCCTAACATGATATTTTAACTTTCTAATCTTCTAATATTTTCATATGTGCCATCTTAATCGAGTTTTTCTAATTATCCCCATGTGACAAGCAAGAAATGGGTAATATTTAGGAGAGATTTTTTATATTGATATTGATGTTAATGTTAAAGGTCCAATAGTAGGACCGCACGTTGGTTAGTGATGCATCATTCAAATAATTTGTAAATCGATATGTTGTTGCAGGCCCTGCAATTAGTTGCAATGCTTAGGTTCTAAAGATATAAGATATAAACGAAGCAGTATTTTGTTATGTTGATTATAAAGGCAATGATTTTACTTTGAACTAAGGCAAGCACATGATATAATTATAATTGAGGTGGTAGTAGACATTACCAAAGGCAACAATGGCTGCTAATTATGTGGCAAACCTATACACTATACTCCATTTTGTTTAATGTTTTTGGTCAGTTATAAATTCTCCGATCTGGATTTCATGTTATGCTTTATCAATATGCATGTTGTATAGGTATTAATGCCCTCTTATCTTTATCATGCCCTCTTACCTTTATCAAACGTCGAGTTTAATTTTTAGCATGCACTTTTCTTCTCATTCCCTTCCCCCCTTTTTATACGCCCTTTTTGGGCAAGGATGGATACCGAACCATATCCATAGAGCAATCCGAGCCATCTAGTAGCAAGGACACACGTGCATGCATTGCATACTTCTTTTTAAGTAAGAAATTAACCATGTAGTGAAATATTTATTTATAATCTTGATCACCATCGTATGCTCAAAATTGAACATTCTCGTGCTGTGACTCGCAAGATACAACAACAATAGATCGGCTTTTCATTCATCTCAGTGGTTTTTCTACAATGATATAAAGTGGGTAGCTGCATTTAAAATTTAAAAAACCTAGAGAATATCTAGTTATATCGCCTGGACCCCAAAAATAAGAATTGTTTGCTACAAATGTTGGCTAATGTACCTATCGAGAGCTTATCACCGGGATTAATAAAGCTCGCCCTTTCGGGTTTTCAAGGAAAAACCCTAGTGATAAGTTGGCAAGGAGCTTAAACAAATGCAAGGTTGCTAAAATCTCCTATGAAAATCCTATGCTTCAAGGAGAAACGTAGTCGCGCATCACCCCTATACCTGCACATCATCACCACTAAAAACAATGATAAGAAAACAAAAACCTCGAAAAGCCAAAGGCTGGTCACGCATGCCACGAGAGATTTACATAAATAACAAAATTAAGGGATGGAGGGTGAGAAACAAGGAAACTACTGAGAGATGAGAAAGCATCAATGATAAGTTGAAGAAGAACTCCGCAATAAATAGCAATCTCCTCACCGAATGAGCGGCTCAAAAATGCATGTGATATATGCATGCGACGCATGCAATGCATGGACGCTGCCCGAGAATCTCGATCGGCTACTCGGATCGATTGCATAACAATACCCTTTTGGTAAATTTAAATATACACACAAGTATCCCTTGTGTAAATCCTCATCATGTGATCTTGTATCATGCATGTTGTTTATACGTGAGGATTTCATATGTCCATATGTGAGTTTCCACATTAGATTAAGTGGCCTTTGGAAAAGAAAAAAAAAAGAATTCAATAGAGATGGGAAGGTAATTGTAAATGTCAAAAGATTAGTTAAAGGTAGTTCAATATTGTGGAGATGGTCTAATAACCATTTATATGGAGTGGTATTAACAAACTATTACTAGTTTAACGAACCATTATAGTATGCAAAAGCTATCTCATAAAACCACAACGAGTTTTAATAAACCACTATAGCATCACAATCAACATTAATAACCATATCATAAACCATAATCAGTTTAGACAAATCACTATAGCATGTAGTTTTCTTCTATCGAATTAATTCATGCATAAGAAACCACGTATACCATGGTTTTTTGATGATATGATATTGGTTAAATATAGTACTTCATTTTTGGGCTCCTTGTGTATGGTGTCAGGGCAGCAAGGTCTTAGTTGTTTTCATGTCTTGGAAGTGGGTGACAGGGAAGATAAGACTTTGTACAAGTGGTTAAAAGGTACCCAAATTTCAGAAATATGTCATTTACAGCAGCAAGTTGCAGATAAGTATCTCCAAAGACTTGAAAGTATTGCTGAAGCAGAGTTACAAGAGACTCTTGTGAACATGCAGGAAGAGTCCATTCAAAGACCCATTGGGGAGAGTTTATTTCAGCAAGAAATTGATCAAGATCAAGTAGAGATGCTGATTTTGACATCAAGCATGGATGGGGTAAACAGAAATCAGCCCACTATACAAGGACAAGCAGCTTGGTGGCATGCGCACATTCTGGAGGATGAGATAAATCAGATTAATACATATTCACCACAGTCATTACAGTCACCACATGCACCAAATTCATCACAATCATCACATCCACCACATCCATTACAGTCACCACAGTTATCACAGGCACCATATTCATCACTGTCACCACATTCACCACAATCACCACATTCACCACATTCGTCACCACACTCATCACCTTCATTACAGTCACCACATTCAGTCAAGAACATTAATATTTCTCAAGGCAATCAAGAAGAATTGGTTACTATTGGAGGCGATCTTACTCAAGAGGAGGAACGTGATTTGATATCTTTGTTAAGAGAATTCAGGGATGTTTTGGCAAGAAATTACAAAGAATTGAAAGGCATTCCACCAGAGGTTGTGAATCATACCATTGATTTGAAACAAGGATCAAAACCAGTCCAACAAGCTCAAAGGAGAATGAGTCCAGCCATAGAGGAGCAAGTAAAGGTTGAAGTCATGAAGCTTTTAGAGGCGGGATTTATTGTACCGAAATAGCAAATTCAGATTGGATCAGTTCTATTGTACCAGTGAGAAAGCCAAATAACTCAATCCGAGTATGCATTGATTACAGGGATCTCAACAAAGCTACCAAAAATGATCATTTTCCTACACCATTCATAGACACCTTGTTGGATATTGTTGCAGGAAATCAGGCCTATTCTTTCTTGGATGGTTATTCAGAATATAATCAGATCCAAATCTATCCACCACATCAAGCAATGACGGTTTTTAGAACACCTTTTGGCATCTATGCTTACAAGGTATTACCTTTTGGCCTCACAAATGCTCCAGCCACATTTCAGAGAGCTATGACATATGCTTTTCATGATATTTTAGACTTTTTAAGAGTCTTTATAGACGACTTGACAGTGTTTTCGAATCCAAGAAGGGATCACTTGGATCATCTCAGAAAAGTTCTTGAAAGATGCCGATTGTATGGCATAAGTTTGAATCTTGCTAAGTGTATTTTCTTCACTAGAGGAGGAAAACTATTGGGCAATTATGTTTCAGAAAATGGATTACAAGTGGATCATGGTAAGATTGCAGCCTTGGAGAAGGTGAAACCACCTACAAATGTATCCCAAGTGAGAAGCTTATATGGCCAGCTCAGTTTTAGTAGGAGGTATTTGCACAATTTTGCTAAAGTAACCCAGCCACTTGTGGATTGTATGAAGCAAGGGCGTAATTTTAGATGGAAGGAGGATGCTCAAGAAGCATTTGAATGGTGCCCAGGACAATTGAAAGAGAGAACTTTGCTGATTCCTCCAAGAATGAGTGAGCCTTTTCATTTATTCTTTATCTTTTTGGGAGCAAGCTTTGGCTGTCACACTATGTCGAAAAAATCAGCAAAAGCATTATGATGTGAATTACTATGCTAGCGGTTATTGTTAACTCCACAAGAGCGTAAATGGACTCATGTGGAGCATCTTGGGTTGGCATTGAAGTGGGCCTTGAATAAATTTAGACATTATCTTCTTCCTTCACAATGGAATTCAGCAAATGTACAAGATGTTTTACATTCATATGGATATCAACCCATTGCCATGCATTTACAACAAGACTGTCCAAGATCCTAAGTTTACAAGATGGGCTCTTATCATACAAGAATTTGAGTTGAAGTATGTTAAGATGGCTCAAGGAGCTCATAATCCAAGTGCCTATTTGAGTAGTGTTGCTGAAATAGAAGAGGAAACATACCAGCAAGTAGCATTTCAGGATAATGGAGTATTACAGGGGTTCATTGAGACCGTGGATCTTTGGTATACCAATATAATAATAATAATAATAATATATCTAATGCTCACTTGGGCCTTAGGAGGCCATGGAGCACATGAACAATCGGATTACAGTTTTAGCAGTAAGGAGCGGTGGGCATCCACCGCTCTTATGTATGACCCTAGAGTCATTGGTGCTATAGACAGTAGCGAATAGAAATCTTCTGCTTGAATATCATAATTGTGCCTGATGCTTTCGTATGCGGAGCAATGTATAAAAACGTGATTTTCATCTTCGATCTGACCTGTTTGACAAAGAGAGAGAAGCATTTACAGGTATTTACAAGATCAGACTTATCCTTCATCATTTTCAAAGCAACAAAAGCATGCTCTTAGAGTACAAGCAGCTGGTTATGTGGTGCATGAAGCTATTCTTTATAAGAGGACTATGGAAGGTCTCTTATTAAGGTGTGTTGCTGGTCAGCAAACTCATGATTTGTTGCAGCAAGCACATGATTGTCAGGGGCATTTTGCAGCCAGAACAACAGCTAGGAAGATCCTTCATTGGGGATATTATTGGCCAACTCTTTACAAGGATACTAGAGACTTTGTTAGCAAATGTGAGAAGTGTCAAAGGCATAAACAATTGACAGGCCACAATAATATGCCATTCCATCCTATTTTGAGTGTTGGTCCATTTCATATGTGGGGATTGGATTACATTGGGCCTATCAATCCTCCATCTTCCAAAGGTCATAAGTATATCTTGGCAGCCACATGCATGTTTACAAAGTGGGTAGAAGCAATTCCAAAGAAAGCATGCTACGTAAAAATACCACGATAAGCTTTCTTTATCATAATTTGATTTCTGGTTTGGTGTTCCAACCATTCTTTTGTCCGACGGGAAGTCATTTCATGGGAAAAGTAGTAGCTCGGTTAATGTAAAAGATTGGTGTTCAACATGTGCAAGCTTCGCTTATTATCCACAGGGGCAATGGGCAAGCCGAGTCTACTAACAAAATTCTCAAAGCTATCTTGGCTAAAACAAAGAAGGATAATCAAAGAAATTGGCATGAAGCCTTGACAGTGCCTTATGGAGTTTCGTGTACTTACAAGTTGGCTCACGATTTACACCATTTGAATTGGTTTATAGAGTGCAAGTCATGATGCCTATTCATTTGGACATTCCTTTGTGTTCATTTGTGGAGTTACCTTATTATGAGAATTTAGGAGAAGTTCCAACTCCAAAGCGAGGTGCATAATAGGATGGATGATTTCTTTTGCAATTGGAAGAGATGAGACAAGAAGCGCCAGTTCAATATGAGGCATAAAACAAAAGTAAAGCTTATCAAAGACAAGTTACAGTTGTCAATCCATTTGAGGAAGGGCAATTGGTGTTGTGCAGACCACTAAGCAAAGATCTATCCAAATTTCAAAGCCCATGGAAGGCCCATTTCTGATTGATAAAGAGATACCGTGTGGGGCTTTCTATTTGATGACTTCAGGAAGGGGAATTGTTGCCTAATCCTAGAAATGGCAAGGATCTCAGGCCTTATTTTGAAAGAGAAGTACTTTTCTAAGGGATTCAGATTTGGTATAGCTCCAACTACTGGAGAATTGTGGAGAATTTTTGGGTTACAAAGAGGTCGTTTTTCTGTAAAACAGGTGGTGACAGTTCCATAATAGTTCATCTATCCTACATCAAAAGATGCGTTTAATCGATGAATCCAACGAGCTATAGTGCAGGTCAGGTCAAACGGAGTTCGAACTCAAGATATCAGCTTTCAAAGTTTGCCCGCTTACAAAGACTCGCTTTCGTCACCGCTCATTTTGGACCAAATTTGTTTGTATTAGTCATTTGGATTTGAGGAGGGTGTAAATGTGTCATTTGGGGACATGTCCCAAGGACCATATGAGTTTGTTTTGTTGGGTTCTCCGCCACGGAGTGGCACATTTTCCCACTGTGGTCGCCATTGTTGGGGTCGTCACCACTCACCACACCATTCACCACTCACCACACTCGTCACCACTCACCACACCATTCACCACTCACCACATTCGTCACCACTCACCACACTTGTCACCACTCACCACACTCATCATATACCGTATATAGAGTGATATACGTGCATGCACGCGTGCAGGATATTTGCACGTATGCATTGTGGATCCATGATGAGCATTGTATTATCTGAGCAGAGAGAGAAGAACAGAGGGGGGTGTATTGGGAGAGATTGTTTTGCTTGATTGAGCTATGGAGATGAGGATTCTTTGTGTTGTGCATTGCCTTGTTCTGATAGATTGAGATTGGATTGTTGGGTTTTTCATCCTTCTTGCAAGGTTAGAGTTCAGGCTCTAACACCAAGGTCTTGTCTCTAGCATCTATGGTTGATCCTATCCTTGCAGGGTTTGGGGGAAGAGCAAATGGAAATGGATCCATAGCCTATTGCGTTATAACTTGCCAACTAGTCAGTAGCTCTTTTGTCTTTAGGAAGGGCCTCGAGACTCAGTACCTAAATCCTTTCTCATAGAATCTAACTTATAAGCTAGATCATATCATTGGCGTAATTTGGAGGTAATATGATCTATGCATATTTCTCTCTAGCTTATGTATGTTTTGTTTGAGTATTGCAGGGTTTGGCACACATCCTTCCCTTCCACGTGGGTCACTCCACATGTATGGGCTCGGGCGCATTTCACAAGCCCTTCGGTTGTCTAAGTCCTCAAAATTTTCTAGAAGCCTCTAGAATGAATGTGGCACAACAAGGCATTTACTACTTGCTACCTTTCTTTCTCCTTTTTGTTGTCTCAATGCTTATCATGTGTTCCATCATTCTTTGTTATTCTTCTCCTTCTTTGGGGCAAAAGATTGCTCAAGAAATTGAAGCACCAAAGGATCTGGAAAGGAGATTTTAGCTTGCCCTGAGCCAGTGCAAAAGCATGGTGTCTTTATTCTTCTAAGCCAGGCAGTCTTGCTCCATTTTAATTCATTCCAAATTCTAGGCTTTCGCTCATAGAGCCCAAATAGCTCTGAACATAGTCTCAAGTATCCCCTTTTAAGATACCACTTAACAGGTCATGTGGAGACTCTTGGAACAACCGATCACGACCCATCAAGACTATGGCGGTTCAGTCGATCCCTCATATGAGTTGCATTCCAACTCGATCTGCAAAATGGCAATCACGTATGTGTCAGGTTGCGGGGAAGCTTGGCTCTATCTCGATGTGATATTGGCAGCTCCCAATTCAAGTTTCTTGCAGAGCAATTTAACAAGCAGTATCATCTTGCAGTACCTACAAAATCCAACAAATGGAGCTACTCTAAATACGAAGACCAACATATATTTTGCATAAACTTCTTATTAATATTTTTTCAAGAGGGCCGGCATTTTGGCTTAGCCTCCGTACCATCAGAAGAAAATTGTATGGTTTAACATTTGCACGGGGGCCAGCTCGATAGATTATTTGGAGCAGACAATCTATTTCATATCATATTAAGGATAGAAGGACAAATCTTTTTCGAGTAGGCACTTGCATACGAATTAAACAGAGAAGCAGAAGTGAAATTGCACGGCTTCTATTCCTCGGTCCAAGATGCTATCTATTGTTTTAGATACATCGAGACAGGATAAGCCCAGCAATCATGGGCATGGTCTCTGCATTAGTAGCATGAATTTTTAGGCTTCAAAAAAATATGTATACATGAAGAGCCATATCAGACATTATAATGGAAGAGATCAAAGGTGCCATGTCCAATGATGGAGAATTCGAACACCATCGACCCTTGGTCGATTGGTAAAGAAATATGTGATCTCATAAAAATAAATTTATCTAAAGTTGAGAGAGACTAAATGATGCTGATATGGTGGTGCTTGAGGGAGTGGCTACGGGGAGAAAGACAAAAAAAGTAAAATGTATCTATGTCAAACCATTGAACGAAACATCTATGCCAAATTATAGGGATTATATTAATAAGAGACCTTTAGGAGGTGGTCCATAACATTAGCAAGGCTTTTAAGGTTATTAATAGGGAAATCCAAGGAGTAAGAAAAGGATACTATCTCCTTAAAATAAGATAAGATGAATTTTTACAAAAAATAAATAAATAAAATAAATAAAGCGCAACGACCATTTTCAAAGCAAACTCGGCTTATTTAAAGGAGCAACATCGAACAAATTGGAGGCAACAACGACTATCAACCCGGATAGAAATCGGACATCTCAAAGTAGATTGGATTTGGAGATGTTTGGTTTGACATCTGTGAATCGGCAACATCTGTGTCAAAAACATCTGCAATCAATTCCAGTAGATCGACATCAGCTCTTGAATCCGATTCCTTCCTCAATAAGCCTTGATTTTCCTTTCCATTCCACCATCCAGACATATCTCTGTATATGTTTGTGTTGTGGATTGCCTGTTTGGAGAAACTTTCAATCCTTTGAGAATTCCCAAAGCATCTTGCCTTAGCCAATTATAAGCTTATATTCTTCCTTAAATTTGCAAGACCGCTAGAGAAGAGTCCTTTAATGCTAAATTGATTTTTCTTAAACCTTTCCTTCTTCCAAAATATAGTCTTTCTCGGAGATTCTCTTGCTCAGTATAGCCCGGTTGGGTGGCGAGCTTTGTTCTCTATTGTTCTTGCAGATATATCATTAAGTTTGGACGCCTTAACAGATGCATCACCATGTTACCATCTCTGCAATAACAAGCATCTCAAATGAAAATTTCATTATACACTGATCAATTTCTAGTAAATCGGTCTCTAATGAGATTGTAGAAGAATAAGAATTTGTCAGAAAATAGATAAGCAATCGTCTGGCATATGCCAATATATCATAATAGTGAGAAAGTTCCTCGCGATTCACTCCTTCTTCATCAAATTTCTTGTAATAACAATCATCTTAATCATGAACAGTCTTTTTGCAATACTCATAGATAGTTGGACTTCAAGAAGAACTACCACAACCACCACTGCTATGACCACGATTAGATCGATCACAAAAAGGACCACGATCCACGACAAGATCGCTCATCACGAGCATCTGAATAACTATAATCATCACAGTAATCACGATCATCAAAATAAAATGCCTACTCACTGTCATGTCCCCACTTTTTATCGATGACAACAAGAGCCTTTTCTTCTTGATCCTTAGCAAATTTTTGAAGTTTTGTTGGTTTTGTTCTTCAACACCGCTTGAATACGATCTAAGAAAAGGTTATCTTTGTCAAATAGTACACTCTGAATTACTTGAAATTCATACGGCACATGATAGTCTGCTACATTAGTGGCGCCAGCGATAGACAGTCCATCCATTAAACATTTGAATTTGACAAGGTGATATTCAAATGGATTAGTAAAAAGAAAAAAAAAACGAAGATTAACAATATCGTTACGAAGACTATATATATTAGAGGATGACTTGAAATTGCTAATATCCATTAATATGGGCTCTTTATTGCACCAAATGTGCAAACGTCTTGTTTGCATCTGCTATCATGCATATACAATACAAGAATAGGAAGAGTCAGATCAAAAAACGAAATCAATGCCGTAGAACAAGGAAACTGCTTTTTTTTTGGGAAAAGAACACAGTGGATATTTATCTGAGCGCCTAAGAGTTGGAGCAAGAAGGATTAGGCGAGAAAGAACTCCATTTCGGGCCATTCCTAATTGGTGCGGTACTTGCTCCCTAATTGGTATTTTTTGGCTCATGTGCAAACACGTTTGCAAACAGTGTTTGCAAAACAACGTTTGCAAACGTTTGCAAAAAAGCGCAAACGTGTTTGCTCCCAACTATAACGGTGATTGAGCCACCTCATCTTTTTTTGCGCCAATCATAAAAAAAATTGATCCAAGAATTATACTCTGCTCTATTAGTAACTAGCACTAGTATTTGTCAAAGGTTGTGTTGGAATTGGGATCTTTTCAGTCACATAGTTGAAAAGCTAATCGCTTTCAATACCAGCTCCATCTTCAACTTCCATATAGGAAAGCCAATTCTAGAAAACACATAAAGTATCTTTGTTCCGCTGAGTCCACGAAAAGTGATTGCAGAAGAACTCAGATCTAATACCATATTAAGAATATGTAAAACGCAGCAAAGACGAGCTAAGGAGCACAACCCTTTGCCCCCCACAACAAGATAAATATTTATTCATTATGAGATACAATATATGCATGTATAAGAGTCTTATTATGCATGTATAAGAGTCTTATTAGGCATAAAGATGGAAGAGATCAAAGGTGCCACATCCAATAATGGAGAATTCGAACATGAACTATTGCATAAGGAAAGCATTGCAGCAAAACTCTGAGGTCCTTGCCACTGCTACTATGTCAATGCAAATAGCAACCACCAGCTTGCTTGGCAAAAACTGGATTGTCATACTCGGCATTCGACTCTGTCAATATATCATTTCTATCTTTAGCAATTCAGAGTTATCCTCTGCAAACAGCTAGAACACTCCATTAACAGTTTATATTGTGTCAAGGGCCATGTCTTATTCCCTAAAGATTTGCTCTACACAGGATTTTTGGCATACGCTTCCTAACCCACAAGGACATGTCACAATCTTTCTAGCTTAGAACACACAAAAATTTTGTCGGATGTTTAACAATCAATTTTTAGTACAAATTCATCAGAGATTTACTTTCCTTGGTGCCAAACTTGGAATAAGTCACCTAGAGTAAGCCTCCCTTGTCGCCTCACTCTGGGCTTTGTTTCCAAAGATCAAATCCATGATGGATGCGCTATAGTGTTTGTGCTAGTAAAAACTCTTGGCAAATGCCATAAATCCAGCAGATCTCTATGACTCTGCATCCCATCAAGGTTTTTTTGCAAAGATTTAGGCACAAATCAAGCATCTAAAATCTAGCGGATCGACCCTTCATAGAGCAAGAAAAAAAAACAAGGCCTTTGTCAACCCTAACTACCATAGCTCGACGGACAAGATGTAAATATTTAAACAGAGTTCTTTTTGTAGCATTATGATGTGGGCATCCTTCAAGGCAATGTACATATCCCTTTTTGCAAATTAAAAGTTATAAGGTGGATTCAGACCCACGCATATGGCACCAGGTTCTTCATGGGCTCATACACACTGTGACCCCCGTGGATTTTTTCATATGGATTATTGGCATGGGACACTCTTAGCCTGGTCTAGGATCTCTCCTTACTGCACAGTAATGGTGCAGAAATCCCCACCCTTATCGAGATTTTGAGGGTTTTCTTCCGGCATATTTTTCTCCCTTATTTCTCCATTAAATCGAATAAATCACTTCCATGCAAGTCGAAATTGACTGGACTAGAGATGCGGGTAGAAGAGAAAGAGGAAGCAAAGCGAGTGCCTCCACGATAAGAGAGCTCCATCTGGCCAAAAATGGCCCAAACTGTGTAATAAGCATTTAACTATGCAATTGACTATGGAATCCCAAAGGAAGGGACCTTTTTTGGTGATCTTGGAGGATTGGATCCAAACCAGGTTAAGGGTATCCAACGCCTGGATTATTTAGGTCACAATGGTGGCATTTTTTCAAGGTTCAATCACAGACCCACCCACGCCATGTAAATTTGATATGTCTCTTTTAACAAAATCGTTTTCCCACGGAGTCATCACGATCTAGCACTTATGCTAGAATGCCTAATCACAAGGTTCATATAATGCCCCCCACATTATTAACACTTGTATATAAATTAGACCACCCCAAAATATAAGGGATGGACATGATACATGTAAATCTATTAACACCAAGTCTGCCCCATCAACATTGATATTATTTGACCATCAAGTTTCAACACTGCACATTTATGAAAAACTTTTCGGGACAACATTGTTCACTCCCTAAAAGACCATTGGGCACCATATGGCCTCTTTTATAAAGGTCAGTCAATCTCTTAGGGTGCCCCGGAGGGGGGATGCTAGCTCTCTGGGGAATTACATAAGTGGCATAAGCCACGTGTCTCTATCATATTGGAGCCCAACATCTAAGGCCCAAATTTAGCCTGTGCTGGCCTTTTTGGGATCTATAGAGATTCCATGAGGAGTGATACTCACAAGCCCTTCAACTCAATAGGAGATAGACCATATAGCGGACCATATAGCGTCACTATTCTCGAGCTGCAAATCAATAAGACAATCATATGGACGATGCTCTAGGAGCTTGCTGACCTTTGCTTTGTCAAAAACATAAAAGAAATCGCCATATTTATCTGGAAGCATTGGAGCAGATTTCCCCGGTGCCGAGCTCGCAGACAGATGAACTCGGATTGCAAATAAGACATATGCAATTAAAATGAGTGACATGACATATCTTTACAAGTGAGCAATCAACTCAATAGGCAAACAATAAGGTCATTACTTCTAAGATGAACTCAAATTTCATTGACAAAATAATATACAATACATTGAATTAAACATAAAGTCATTGTTATTGCTCAGAATAATACTATAAGATTGTATGCTAACAAAAACACATGTCATTCCAAACTTAAATTGTACTTTGCTTTCTTCGCCTGTTATTTTGAAATTTTATGTGTCTGTATAGATGATATGTCCCTTCCACCTAGCAGTGCATATGACCAAAGAATACAACTTATCTCTATTTCCTTGATGGATCTGCTGGATTCAAAACCCATACCTTTTTCCAACAATTTTCATAAATATTATGTTCACTTTCTTCTTGTTCCTGGACTTTGGAGCCCAAGATTGAACCTCTACCTCAAGTTCTAGATTATCATCATTTTGTACTGGTTCATAAAGTATTTCACCAAGCCACACTGGGTATGCCTCTAGATTGTCATGTTTTATGAGAATAAAGTAGCCTTTTTTCACATCCTTTGCAATTGCTCAATCTGGTAGACCATGCCATTGCAGCCTGTTGGTCTTGCTATCAACATGCCAATTTGCCAAATGCCCCTTCTGTGAGGTTCCTCTGTTGAATCAGCGTGTTCAATAAATATTCTTTCCCATCTCAAAATGGGAAGAAAACCATCTTTTAATGGCCCTCCTAAAACATCGATGCTTTGCAATGCATCAGCTACTTTTTCCCAATACTTTTTTTTTTTTGCAATGAATATTTCTTTACTTCATAAAGTGTTGGTTGTTGTAAAGTATGCGTCCAACTACCAATAAATTGTTTCAATCCCTTCATCAATATCGTATGGGGTGTTCTTAAATGGTGGAAGGGTTGAAGGTTCACCTTTAGGATCATTGGCTTTCCATCGTTGTCCCTTTTCCACATTTCATATCCCTGTGTAGGAAGCCATGATTGATCTGTAGGATGTGTTTTATGCTGCATTTATAGAGATGCCTTCTTTTATCCAAAATTTGAACTGTAATAGTTTTGAATAGACTTCCATAGCTAGCTTACCCTGAGACATGCATGGCTCTACAAAGGATTTCCAATTTGGAACTTCATCAATTAAAAATGGTATAGTTGATGGGTCCATCGTAGATGCAAATAGCTCCATCAATTACGACAATGTAGATATTGAATCTCTTTGCAATATAGATGAAAAGACCTCGAAAAGGCCTCTATGTCATCATGTATATGCCCAACCATAATGAATCCAACCTTTAATACTTCAAATACCTGCTTTGTTGTCATGCTTGAGACAACCATCTATTTTTATTTTGGCTAAAGCAATTATCGAGTTGTAAACACAACTCTCGAGGTAGCTTTTGTCTCATCATACCTTCACTTATATCTTTCGGTGTTGTAGAAATGGCTTGCTTGCTAGAAAATTTGATAGTCCTTTCAACTTGCTTTCTAGCCTCTGTGTCGCATCATCCGGAAGAGCTCCAAATATGCCACTACTATTCTGTTTCTATGATTTCATAACACCCCGATCTAGATTTTGAAGACATTTGAATATTGAGCCAACATGGAAATCCGGTCCATCTTCCTATAGGTCTAATGAAAAATGACCAAAAACACTTGTTCCATGACCATGAATCAACATGTCAACTAGAGAGATCTTCAACTGTTGAGCATTAACACAACTTTTTGTATTGGTTGCAATCCTAGTAGGAAAATTTTATGTGACATCTTATCATGGATGATGCATAGATATCTCTCAGGTTCCATGGAAGAGAATACCCTCCATTGGTAAAGGTGGCTCTACATAAAGTTTGTTCATTTTGATGTCTTGCTCAATCACAATTGCACTTCGCAATGCCTCACGTAACTGTATACATGTATTGCATTTAGATAAGCTATTATTTTTTTTCACTGCCACGTCATTAAAATGTTTCTTCCAAATCCTACAAAAGGTTGATTGAGATCTTGCTCTCCCCCCATCAATGTTGTTACATACGTTGTATACCGTACGGGTAGCATACGTTTTTTAAGTTTTTTTAAAGTTTTTTATTTTTGGTTTTTAAAATCTTAGAATACGTTTTTATAACATTAAAAACGTTGCAAACGTAAAAAACGTAAAAAAAACTTTAAAAACACCAAATTGCCCCTTTGAAACAGATTATATAACATTTTTTAATACCAGCACCATATTTGGGTTCTAATCAAATCACAAAAATGTGTATTTAATTCAAAGGTTTAACTTAATAATATAACAATTAACATAAAGATTTAGCATATTATCATACTAGAGGTAGATAGAAGAGAAATGAATATAGGTAAAAAGGAATTATTTGAAGCAGCTATACCTTTAGAACGATTTTGGGTCACTTCCTGCTTCTATTTATCACTTATGGCAGTCAGAGCTTCAGAAGCAATACAGAAAAAAATGAATCGAAATAAAATTAGTTGTAAAAGAAGAAGAATGGAAAAGTTACCTTGGTCGAATGGTCTTGGATTGGCGCAAGAACTGTTTCCTGGTTTGCATGGTGGAGTAAAAACCTTTCTTTCATTGAGCAAAAAACCAAAACCCTGGTTCTACATGCATTTGGCATGTTTCTACATGCATGCGGCTGCTCATAGTTCCAAAATCTTGTTTGCTAGACCAGAAAATCTAAATGAAAGTCATTCGAGGCATTAGTAATGGTTTTTTTTTTTTTATATATTTTTTGATAACCCCCGATGGTTGCAAACGTTTAGAAAACGTAGGGCTTTTTTAAGAAGTACTCTATGGTTAAAAACGGGGTTTTTTAACAACACTGTCCCCCATGTATATTAGCACATTATTAACCTCTTGCAAACACTATTTTTGAATGTATTGAAGTGGCAATATACGTTTGACGTCTTTGCAGCCATTTTCATTTCGTTTGATCTTGTGTGGCATAAATTCTACCATTTATTTAACAGTTTTCAAATATTTCAATAGCCATCAAGGTATTGCTCCTAGTTTTGATCAAACCTTTATTCCCATGTACTGCTTTTCTTGCACCTTCAATATATTGTTTATGGTATCTATAACATGTACTCTAAGCAAATCTAATTATGCATGTCTATGCTTCTTTGCATATCCATATGTTCTCTAGTGGATATTTCATGTGACCAGTATCTTCATCTCGATAACTAGACCCAAACATGGAATACATTAGATTTTTTTTGTTGTCACAAACCTAGCTCCAATATCTTATTCTCATATCTTGCATACCTTCAACTAAGTACTTAATTGTGCACCATGATGGACAACAAGACCTCCCTTTTGTTTGTTGAACAATCTCCTTCAAACAATTAATCATATAATCCCTTTTCCTTATTTTTTTCTTGGGATTGAAAGTTTCTGGCCCATTTTTTCTTTTTAATTTCTGTTTTATTGCCTTTACTGAAAAGTCAAACTTCCTCTGCTTGCATAAGATAACATTCTCTGGGAATATAGAGTAAGAATGTTCCACAAGTTCAGATTCCTGTATATCTGTGACGCTAAGATCCTCCATATAGATGTCTTATGTGTTCTATTGGCCATCTCATCAATGTGGCAATCTTAATGATACCTTTGCATGCTCGACAATTGTTCTCAACTTCAACCTACTTCATTGAATTGTAATTAGGTAATATGTGGCTGATAGCGACTCCTAGAGTGTCATCCCCAAGTGTCTAAGTCCTCAACTACATCTAAGGGATCAACACTTGTCATGATTGCTATTGCAAAAGTTTCTTCTGAACATGGATGAACTAATCTTCACTTCTTGTTCTTCCATTCCGACCTCGTCGAGCAAACTGTTGCCCCTTCTTTATCTCCTAAATGAAAGGGTTTTTGCTAAATTTCCAGCATCAGGTACTCAAATCACTAGCAATATTGGAGTTCGTCAGGGTTGCCCTTTATCTCCTACACTCTTTGGCTTGTACATTGATCAATTGGAAGAATGGCTTGATAATCATGGCGGCGGAGGTCCACATTTGGCACACTATATCATTAGGCAACTTATGTATGCTGATGATGTTTCCCTTCCGCACATACTGCATTTGCTAGTATGCATCAACATTTACATGCTCTGCACAGTTTTTGTGAGAACACAGTCCAGATGTTAATCTCCAAAAGACCAAGCTTTTGGTAGTTCAATCTTCTCGTCACAATGTTCCCCCTATGCACTATGATAGCCGCTGAAGTTGAAGTTGTAGATAGCTACAAGTATCTTGGTGTAGAATTGTAAGAATACACTTTGGGAACGATGTATTACCAAGCCGGTGGTCACTGGATGGAGAGCACTCTATGCAATGCAAAACAATTGTTTTCGCTTGAAAATTCATGATTGGCCACGGAAAGCCCACTTGTTTCGGGCTTTGGTAGAGCCTGCTTTCTTGTATGGTTCTCAAGTGTGGGGGCACGCCATTAGTGCTAGTGCTTGAGAGAGCTTGGAGCTGGTGCAAAAGTCCTTTCTCACTTCACCTCGGAGTTAAAACAACGGTGCCCTATGCTATTCTTTTACAAGAGACAGGTTTTTGGCCTCTTCAACATTCTGCCATGAAGCACCATCTCCACTATATCTGCAAGGTGCACCACATGGATGATGTTAGGTATCCCGTTCTTGCATTTGCCATGGTCAATCTCCTCGGCCGTTTGAAACGATGTTGGAAAGAGCATTGCACTACATGGTTTGCCCGGTTGGTAAGTAAACCGTGAGCAATCGTCCCGATGCTTGCCCGTTCGATCCCGAGCTTTGCAACAATATCTCAATGGTCGTTTTTCTCAAAAGATATGGGACACGATAAACTTTGGCCCAAGTGAAAAACCGGTCATTATCATGCACACATAAATCCCACCGTGGCACCGGGGCCCCAAGCTTATTTGCTTGCTTCATTGTCCAGGAACAAGCTTGTAGCTATTGCATCAATTCGCATCGGGTCCCACAAAGCT
Organism: Isoetes taiwanensis; assembly: GCA_021234155.1. NCBI lineage: Eukaryota > Viridiplantae > Streptophyta > Lycopodiopsida > Isoetales > Isoetaceae > Isoetes > Isoetes taiwanensis. The sequence goes on along the minus strand of JAJEKV010000098.1, from coordinate 2,684,597 downwards.
ACTGATTGAGACAGTAGATGGGAGCGGCCGTAATTGCCGCGAGAAGTAGACTATGTGCCTGTTGCCAGTTACAGGTTATTGAAGATGAAAGCCATACTCTTCTGAGTTGCCCTGCTTTTGAGATAGTCCGGAATTATTTTTTGACCTTAGCATTCCATTCCACGCTTCCAGAACTTCTCAGAGCACCATCTGTGCATGACTTGGCATTATACATACTTGAGGTTCTAGATAAACGTCTGCAATTACTGAGCCCTCAATAGTCATTATCTCCGCTTGTCTAGTATCATCATTACTGCAAAGGTTTTTCCCTTGAAAACCTTTCGAGGCAGGGGTTTTTTAATCCTAGTAGTAATGATTGTACTAGCCCATTGTATGGGTCCCATGACCTATTGGTCTCCGTTGACGTTAAAAAAACTATTCTATTCTATTCTATTCTATTTAACTTGTTGAGATGCAACAAGATTCCTTGTTGCATTTATGATGTTCCATGTATTTGTAGGTATACCTATAAATACCATGACACATCACCATGGGCATTTTGGGGCCATTATGGATTAAATCGAAAGGGTTTAAGTTAGTGATATTAAAATGTCAGCTAATTAAGCTAATTAATAACTGATTGCCTAACTAATTATTACTAGTTATGGTGCCCAGCGTTGTCGGGCTTTACTAACAATTTGAAGAGGCAAGGATAATATAGAGCAACTCTTTAAGCTTCATTGGCCGTGAAGGTCTCCGATGTTGTACTATAGATATACGATGCTACATTGTGTACTTTTACTAAACTGAAGCAACATTATAGCTGAAGTTGTGTATGCTCCTCTTCGTTTCGGTAGGCGGTAGTGACATTTAGAACTTGATTGTGTAGGTCTTGATGGTTGTGGAGAAATTGAGTACGCCAAAAGTAGATCTGTTATCTCACAATTTTGAACATGTCCCATTGTGAAATTTGAGTGGTCTAATATGCGATTATAGTGGTTTGCCAAAGTATATCTTATATGTCTACAATGGCAACTATGTCTACAATGGCAATTGTTATTGAATTGGGAGTAGGATTAAGGAATAACGAAGAGAAAAACTATATCTTACCTTAATGGGATATCCTAGCAAGCAAAACATGGGGAATGACAATTTCAAAGGGCACAAACCAACCTAAAGAGACCCAAACACAAAATGTTTATAATGTATGTGAATGAGCTATTCAAAGGCTTTCTTAAAGCAAGATGTGTCGTTGATTTTTCCAAAAAAAAAAATGTTTGGTCTCTTTCTTGAATTTTTCAGTCTTGGAACTTTAGATAGACAAACCTGTGATTAATTGTGGATCTACAATGTCGTCAAGATCTATATGTGATGGTTACTTCATAGGGCTTAGCCCTATACCAAAATTTGACAAATGCAACCTCTTTGTTTGTGGGATAAATAAACACATGAATGTGGAACATGTGGGGTACAAAGAAGGAATTTTATAAATAAAACGTAAGGCTTCTTATTTGAAAGGTCAATTGCAACTAACAAAAAGTGCAATGTTACAAAGGAACCATATAATCCCAACCGACTACTTTTATGAAGATCTAAATCCAAACCAGTGAATACATGTCAAATAGCAATGCCTTCACATCAAACCTGCAAATATATATCAAATAGCAAGTTAATGCTACATTGTTCTCTACATCCCATAAGGCTTAGCAAGTGTTCCTTCAAAGTGTCGCATTAACTCTTGCAATCTGATTTTGTTTTTATTTATTTTTTTGGGACCAAATAAAAACTTAGTGGACATTCAATAGTGGCGTAATTTTTGTCTAATCAAGAATATTTGGATAAAATAAATGTGATTTGCCAAATAAAAAATCATTAGAGTTGCGTATTAATATTGAAGGGACTTTTGTGGCTGCAGAAAAACAGTGTAGATGCGAACTTTTGTATTAGGAGTTAAAATGTTACCATACCTCAGTCAGCCTTGAGCAGTTCAAGACAGTTGAAGTGATGGTAGTCCATATGTGTTGGCTTCAAAACCTATCAACGAAAATGTTCAAAACCTATCAACAAAAAATGTTACCATTGAATACCAAATGCAATTTTTTTTATTTTACAATAAAAGCAGGACCAACATTTGCAGGGAAATTTAATCATTGTTTGCAAAGGTAATACTCCAAATAGCTCTTGCCTCATTTTAATAAACTCGGCTGATAAGTGTTGTGAAGTTGTTACTGCCCAGATAATGTAAAAGTTTATTAAAAAAAGTTGCATACTAATAAATATGCTCCTGACAAATAATATCACTTATAGAAAAATACATACCCACAGGATGGAGTTGTAAATACTATTGATGGAGTTGTAAATACTATTATTGCAAAGTAGAGGAGTTGTAGAAACTCTGAGAAGCAAAAGTCCTGAAATCAAAAAAGAGAAAAAAAAAAGGAAAGGTCAATGGATAGCATATAATCAAATTTGAAATTGAATGCAAATAAAGAAGCCCCAAAAAATTTGACCAACACCCATCCAACAAAAATGAGAGGACATTAAAACAGGGCCACAAACTATGCCCAAAGGAAACCTCAAAATTCAAATAGAAGCCTAGTGTTAATTACGAAAGGTTGAAAAAGCTCTATGGCTATCTCTCGAGGTAATCCGCATTGGTGTAATGAAAGAGAAGGACCTACCACGATAACAGAACGACCTGAATAATCAACTCGTTTTCCATCTTAAATGTAGAATAATAGAAATGGATTTCGTGCTTACCTCTCATCATCCATAAAGCTTACTTGGCATGCACGATACTGTTGCTAGATCCCCCAAAATACAATGTGGAGTAAAAACATTGCCTCTAATTTTTTCAAATATCTCAATATCACACAAAACATGGGTATTTGGACCACGACTGTCATAGATTACACATGTTTATGGTTCAAAGTGTAAGTCAACCAAGATGAAGGATTTCCAGTACTCTTGGTAGCTTTCAACCTTCTATATTTGTGGCCTAAGATGAAGGATTTCCAGTACTCTTGGTAGCTTTCAACCTTCTATATTTGTGGCCTTTTTTATAGCTTCCATAGCTAGTGCTTTATTGTTAAGAGTAACAACAATCTATGTCCCGACATAATTATGTGGCCATGTGTAGAATTGCATGCTGCATCTTCTATGAAGTCTGGCACCAGGATATATAAGCAAATTCTGAAACCAGGTAATCCCCATGGATATTGGTATTTTATATTTCAGCTTTATCCCCATATTGCATGCAGTCTCACACAATTTATGCTCTTTGACAATGAAGTGATGGGGCTCTACCAAACCCAACGCAATTTATGCATGACCCTGCTAATGAACTGCTACTTGTAGATATATCTGATGTATGCACAAAAAATTAATGCCTAATGGAATTCAAAGAACTGAACCAAACATCATGATCTAAAATACCTCATAGGCGGCCTGTAGCAGACTGAGGTAATCAATACTCCATTGATATCCTGTTTTTCTGCAAATTAAACTATAAATATAATGAGTTTGAACTACTTGGTCTATCTTCCATCACAGATGGCTCTGCATAATGGGGTACAAAAAGAACGGTATGTTTGCAGGCTTCTAAAAACACATATAACTTAGATCTTTTCTAAAAACACATAACTTAGATCTTGAGGTAGTACACTAACCTGAATGAGCAAAGCCTTTTTAATAACCATAAAAAAGCAGTCTTCCAATGCAAAAGAATAGATCTTGAGGTAGTACACTAACCTGAATGAGCAAAGCCTTTTTAATAACCATAAAAAGCAGTCTTCTAATGCAAAAGAATAGTCCTTTGCATCTACCGACAGAGCAAATCCACAACACCAACTGGAAAGCATGTCAACGAAAGGAAAAAAAAGGGGAGGGGGGATCAGAAAGCAAGATGCAAAGGCAGATGACTGGCAATGCAAATGAAGATTCATAACTCGTTAAAAATCTATGCAGGGAGGCCTGGCATCCATGCCAAAAAGTCTGGCATCATTTGGAGAGAGCTTTGGGGCCATATAGTGTTCCTACTTTCATTTACGGCATGGAATCCATATACTAAATTTATTATTTTCTCGGAGGCAGAAACTAACCTTATAGCATAAAGTAACCTTGTTTCTCCTCTACAACCAATTGGCAGTTCTCAACTCCATCAATTACAGCTATAATTATCAGCATTTCATCTCCGCCAAAATCAAATCTATATAAGGAACGAATTTAGAACATGAATTCATAAGAAGTGTATCCTTTAGACTCTGCATATTTAGATAGTAAGAAGGAATGAATTTGCTAAGAATTAATAACACGTCTTAATATTACCTCAAATTCCCTGCCACCCAGAATAAAACAATCATTTCTTCTATCTTAATGTAAGAGCATTGGGCGTGGAAACTTCAAACATAAATTGAGACAGGGGATTCGTTGATACTTCATATCTATAGGTACATGCTAGATAAAGCTCAAAAGCATAAGCATAGCAAACAGATTGGACACACTCAATATTTACCTCAATCTTGAAATATTGATGGCAATTTCGGCCCTTCCTTTACTCTCTGCACAATCTGTGTGGCATGCATACAACCTGCGATTCCATGGAGCAGACACACATCCTTGAAATTAATGGCTTCCTTTAGAGAGATGAACATAACGAACTATAGGCTTCTGAAACTGGAGAACCTGCAAGGCATGACAGAAACCATAAATTCGCTTTGCTCAATCCACCTGATGCCAAAGCCACAAAAGTTTTCACTTATAACCTACGATGCCACCTCCATAGATCTATAATTGCAACCATGGCAGATATACAAAATACCTCTGTATTAGGGTCGGAGCAGCCAGAAGACGGCAACAAACGAATATGAGAGAGAACGTATTGCAAACGCAAAAAAAAAGGGGGATCGGAAAGCAAGATACAAAGGCGGAAGATGGCAATGCAAATGAAGATTCGTGACTCGTTAAAAATCTATGTAGCGAGGTCTGGCATCCATGCCAAAAATTCTGGTAAATTGGATGCTTGAAAAAACGTGGCTTCCATGCTGTGCTGCGCATACACCAAAAAATGGGGATAGACCCTCCAGAATCCGAATTCTCGAGTCATACATGCCCAATTTTTAGCATGCCAGAAATATTTCCAGTCCACAAAAAGCTCTAAAATCTTAGGAAATCGCGTTAAAAAAATTCCAAAAACCCAAATTAACAAAGTAGATTAATTAGTATAATTAGGCCATTAGGATGAGGCCACTTGGACCAACTCGATTGGCCTAGGCTACTTGCCCATCTAAGAGGCAACCAAGTGGGCCTTCAACCCCAATTCTGGCCCAAATCGATTTGGGAGGATTTGGTGAAGGAGGAGCTGCTTGTTCATCTCCAATCAAACTAGCTACATGGAAACCTTTGGAGATAATGGCTTTAGCCAAGACACTTATTAGTACTTAGACAGCTTGAGCTTCTATCTAACACTTGGATGTGTAGTTGTAGTTGTATGCTTAGTCTCTATTTCATACTCTATTTGAGGCTACGGATGGATGTGTGTATGATGGTTGTTTTATTTTTGTTCCTTCTATGTTGTGGAAATTTTTGTTTTGGGAAGGGGGGGATACATGGTGGTGCTCGGGGAAGTGACTATGTGGGCAAGAGAATGAGAAAGAAAGTCAAATGTTCATGCCAATGAGAAAGAAAGTCAAATGTTGATGCCAAACCATTTATAATGAAATATCTAGGCCAAGGATTTTATTATTATGACCTTTAGGCCAAGGAAGCTTAAAATAGTCAATGATCCTTAGAATATAAGGTGAGCCTTTAATAAAGCCACGAACCATTTAAAAGAGAAAGTTAACAAAACCTTTTAGCAACTATATTTTTTATAAGGGCTCTTTAAAAGCTAAAGAATAAGAATAAGAATAAGAATAGTTTTTAAAAGCTAAAGGTGGGCGTCAAACAAAAGGGTAATGCATTTAGACTATTTTAAAGGTATTGAGGCCTTTATATAGAGGAAAAAGACATTGAGCCTTTATCTGCATCGACTATATAATTGGCGGAGGCATTGATGTCGAAGGGAGGAGAGCGACCAAGAGTCCAACATTTAGCCAATAAGGTGAATTGCTACAGTATCTTTAGGTCCAACTCCAACAACTGGCGTTCATCTCAACAGTTCTAACCTGCTATTTCAACCTGCGACTCCAATCCGACTCCAATCCAGAAATCATGGTAGAATTAATCTTGTAATCACCTTGTGGATTTTCTGAAACCACTTTCAATCCTTAGCCCATTTTCTATAACCCATGATCTGATGAATCTTGGTAATTAATTAAGTTGTGGATTGATCGATGGGAGAATCCCTCAATTCTTTATGAATTCCTGAATTCCTACCTTATCCACCTCTGCAGCCTAGCCTTTCTCTTAAACTTGAGGTTTTGCTAGATTGAGGATTCTATAGCGGCTAAATTGTTTTCCCTTATGCCTTTCCTTTTCTAAAATTCAGTCTTTCTCGTAGATTCTCTTGCTCAGCATAGCCCAGTTGGGTGGTGAGCTTTGCCCTTAAGGGATGGATTTGGGTTTACTTGTCTTCTTTTTTTTGACAATGGTTTTGCAGAATTACTCTGGAGATTACAGGTTCGTATCAGAGGGGAGGGAGGTAGAGACCTAAAGGCCATATAGCAGTAGAGATGCTCCTAGTTAGAATCCTATTAATTGCGGCATGTGCATAAGGGCTGAGGATGGTATGCGGTAGTTGAGCACTATACAACGGACATGGTGGTGAAGCGGAGGTGGAACCTTGCCTAGCGAGACTACAAAGACTCCTATAGTATGCTCATTGGGTCGCAGGATACGTACCTATAGGGACGTCCTAGACTCGATGGGCATGGCTGGGGTCGGCCCACGAATTTTGGAGGGTAAGTCAAGTACGAAAGCGTGGGCGTCAGTGGTGCCACGATCCTCTAGCCACCCATGGAACCATCATGCTTTGGGTGGGGATTCACCCCTTTCCTGCCTCATTGGACCGAGAGATGCAACCCGGAGTAGTCTCATAGGGTGATTCCATGATATTACGGTTTCGAAAGACTACAACCCCACCATAGCATGTTCTAGCCCATCTGCAAAGTGTGCACAAAAGGACAGATAGGGTGGACTACCCTAGCCATTGTTCTATGCCAGCCAACACTGGTGTTATGATTCCATCTGTTGTTATCCCGAGGCCCTAACCGTCAGTTAACCCCCTTGAGTTTGAGCCCGGGTTAGACCTTTTATTTTTGATGCATTTGTTAGGTATATTGATATTGTGTGATATTGTCTTGTCGATGGATGGGCCACACTTTGCGGTGGCATATTATTATGTATATTGTTGCTAGGTGCTAGTATATATGTACGCTTTTGCTATATAGGATTCCCCATCGAAGGCATAGGACGAATGACATCTCCGTGCCCTTCATCCGAACACTTGCCCATCACAAGTGGTCCGAGCCAAAATGAAGGCCTTTCTGTGGTGATTGAGTTGCCATGGGAGGGGAGTTTGTCAAGTTTATACGATGGGAGCATCGTATAGGTTCGGGGAGCGCACAATGGTATCAGAGCGATGATATTAGTAGACAGGATCATAGCCTTGGCCATGCTCTAACTTGTTATATTGATTAGTTGGTGGGGGTTTTCTAACATAGGAAATTACCCTAAATTCGTAGATAATATGCTATTTAGCCGAAATGTATGAAAAATGAATAAATCAGGAAGTGAATTGTAGGATGTAAAAAGTCGGACCCTGTCGAGTTTTCGACAGAACGAGGTTCCTTGCTCTCAGATACCATAACTCTTTGTAGGAAGCTCGGATGAAGGTGATTCTGTGCCATTATGTAGAAGACACTTGAATTAGCTAAATCCCACTAGAAGCTCCATCAGAAGACGCTCTAGATGAAAGATTTTTAGCATTTTGCTAAAGGTGGCATCGATAGGGAAAAACGAGTCTAGAATTCAATTAGCAAGCCTAAAAACCTCCTTGGCACCAAATTATACGTGCCATATAAAAAAAAAATGTCGTATAAAATATCTTTTTATACCTTTTCAAAGAAATTTCTTTAGGGATTTGAACTTCCTGGAGATGTTTTTTTTTTTTTTTCACTTTCTTTTTTGTGCGTCCTCCCTCCTCCCCAGGCCACCATGGCCATTGGATCTCAAGCTCCCCTCTGCCCATAGCCAAGCTTGTCCAGCCACTAGAGTTGACTACTCCGCCATAGCTAGGCACCATCCTAGCTCCTCATCCCCACACCTACTTCCTCTTCTATAGCTATGCCTCGCTTTAGGTATGAGCAGAGCTATGAGACACTCAACGTGACCCAGATTTTCATTGATCTGGGAAGCAACCCCGTTGGAGATGACAAGAAGATCGAACTCCTCCTTGACCAATTAGTCCAATGTTTCGATGGGAGGTCAAATACCTTACCCCGTCTTTCACCTGACTGAGCGGTTTCTACTCATTAGCGAGACGTATACCCTTGTGAAGTAGCTAGACCAGGCCCTGACGTTGAAAAAGTATTACCCCTCCCCCCCTCCCAAATCTGTGACTATCAACGATGAGGAAGCTGCGAGAGTAGATGCACAAGGGTCATGGACTTGGACATAGCAGCTGATGCCCAAGAAGTGGCTAGTGGAGACCCAAAGGATAGAGGTGCACAATATATTTACATGGGAAACGGAGAGGCCATCATAAAGGGATGCCCTCTTACCCTGCCCTTGTGTGATAATGATGAAGAAACTCAGAGCTTCTTATAGGATGACTTCCCTCAATACATCATGCTCGAGCTCCAAAAGCCTATTGAACTAGAAATGGCGGCCAGGCCAGACATGTATATAACTGAGATGCTAAGGAGGATCGAAGTCCGTCAAACACTTGAAAGACATGCACAAAGAGAAGCTGAGCAGGTAGGGGAGAATCAAGGCAAGTAGGATGCCGACCAACTTGGGCCACCCATGATAAAATGAAGGCATAAGAGTACTGCACACAAGTTGGAAGGCAATTATAAGGAGCACCTTCAGGCAATGGGCAGAATAGGCAAAGCCACCTCCTCCAGTCGACGTCAAGACTAAACATTGTTGGTGGACACCCTCCTACTGCAAGCAAGACCCTCCCCAAGCTGCTAGTTGTCAAGAAGAAGCTCCACAGATGGAAACCCGGCACGGTGGCCTTGAGGAAGATTCGCAAACATCGGAAGACTACTGAGCTTCTGCTATGCAGGCGGCCATTCTAGCGGTTGGTTTGGGAGATTGCCCAAGAATTCAAGACCAGCCTTAGGTTCCAAACCTATGCCATACTTGCATTGTAGGAAGCCACAGAGGATTACCTGGTGAGATGCTAACATTTGTGCCATTCATGCCAAGCACATCACTATAATGCCTGTGACGCTCCCTACAAAATATACGGCGCCCGACCGTACACTTCGCAGGAAATCCCCCATCCGGTCCTTCGACCGCACGGGCCCTCCGTCTATCCCGCACTCTAGGGTACCCCTAGTGCGGGAAGGGGACACGAAGGTGCCTTACGTGCCCTTCCCCTATGGGCTCCTATATCAGTGGAAGCATAACAATGTCAGTACTTGCAATACAATACATCACGCTACCTCGAAGGGTAGCCCATCCACATATCCATAGCAATAACAGAGATACATATATGCCATAAAACATGAGAGCTTCTACTCCGGGCTCAGACTCATGGGGAAAGTAGACTGACGGCGGAGTCTCAAGATAGAGCAGACCGAGTCATAACAATGGCAGGGCTGGCTTGAGACAATGGCTAGGGTTGATCATTCCATCCGCCCCTCCTGTGCATACTTTGCAGATGGGCTAGATCGGGCTCCGGCATGACTCTAGCCTTCCGGATACACAATCTCGTGGCATCACCCATCGAGACTACTCCGGGTTGCATCTCCCCAGTCCATCGAGGCAGGAAGGGTTGCATCTCCCCTTCCCGGGACCTAGAGGTTCCTCGGGCGGCTAGAGAATCATGGCGACACACGATTCGTCCCTGACTTAACCCCCCAAAACAAGAGTCAGGCCATCACCTGTAGCTCTTGAGAGGCAGGGAACACCATTGCCCCAGGAGGTGTCGGACCCATGCCCGGCCCACACGAAGTGACCGGCCATAAGCCTAGCCCGCTATGGGGTCCCCAGTAGCCGCACTCAACAGGGACCCTCCCTCCGTCTCGCCTCTAGCCCTGTTATGTAGTGCTGCGTCACATCATAGTCCTCGTAGCCCGGTTGGTTCCTATGCACAGGGTGCATATAATAGGAACTAAAGGGTCTAACTAGGAGCATTACTAAGTAATGGCTGCTAGGTCTCTACCCCGCTTCCCAATACAAGAGGAGCAAACATGATCATCCATCATCCCATAACTTCATAACATGATAATCATCAGAATAACATCTAACCTAATCCTATATATCTAACTTACAGTTAGGGTTCCTTGATTAGGGTTCACTTCAAATACCTGCTCCCGAAGAGCTCCATCCTATTCCTGCCGTCTCCATGATCTTTGAAGTGGTCGAAGTAGTGCTCGCTCCAGGATCGTGCATGCACTCTGGGGGCTGTTGCACTAGGCCATGCCATAGAGAAGGTTCCCAAGGTGTTGGGGCCAGGAAAGAGGCCTAGGGTTATTTTAGCTTTGATATTGATTAATCTTTTTAATTCACACCAACGATACAAGAGCATAAGATTTGTGCAGGTCTCGATCTAGTCAAGGTTCAAATCAAGTACTGACATTGTTAAAGCCATGAATTCCGTGTAGGAGCATTTGGATTTACAGTCATTCATCTCATTACACATTCACTACTCTCCATTCTACATCATACCCATGGTTGCTACCATTCCCTCCACAACAACAACTCATTTGAGCTAACAATTTTTTTGTCACATGTAGGTGCATCCTGATACATACACTCCATGCTCATCTGTTCAAGAGTTGCCCCTTTTTTCCACATAAGACCCCTCAAATCACCACCAAACCCATCAAGCTACTGTCATATGTCCATCCAGTAGCTCACATTTTTACTAATGATCCCATTTGTCATGCAGGTTCATTTATAAACCACCTCCATATTCATATTCACATCGTACTGAATTTTACCATCACTACTTGTCTTCAATCTATTGCAGGACCATTGAATTGCCAAATATACCTTCATATTGGCAATTGGCTGGAGTACTATCCTGATTATCAAGCAGCAAGAAAACGGGCTGGGAGACCAGCCTGTTCTTTTAGTTTGGCATAATGCTGCCATGCTATGGCAGCATGGAAGAGCAAGGCACATTTCACATTCTTATGCTCACACTTTGATTTGAACTTAGGGACACAAGGAGAATTCATATTTGCACACTTTGAAGACTTGAAGAGCAAGGTGAGGACATTTGACTTAGGTCACACAAGCAAGACATGAAGGAGAATCAAGCAAAGTTTGAAGATTTGAAGACCCCTTGAAGAGTTCTTGGTATGAACCTCCAAGTTGCTTGAGGCAACCAGTCTGAGTGAGAAAAGTCCAAAAGAATGCCCAAGCAATTGTTTAAAACAGCTTTCCCTGAAGGATGAAAAGTCTGCCTTACAAGAATGTATATCAAATGCAAACCAAAGGGAGTTTTATCATGATTCTTATTTCTATAGTTGCACAAGACCTTGAAGTATCTTGGGACAAAAGTCAAAAGGATTTTAATGATGATAGATTAGCCAAACAAGCACTCCTGACCAGGTCAATTTTTGGTCAGTATCCCTGGCAGAGAGCTAGATTTTCAAGGTGCCCCTTGCAAAAAGAGATCTACTCTTTTAGGATCTTAATTTTTTGAATGGCTGACTATCGCAAAATAAGAACAGAAGAGAAAAAAGGTTTTGCTGGAAGTTCAAATGCATTTTTTTGCTTTTTTTTATGCAATATCTATGCCTGCCATAACTTACTAATGAATTAATGGATGCTTCTGTGCAAAGGTAAAATAATGCAAGGAGAATGATTTCTGTTCAAATTTGGCAACAAGGCTCGGATTTTCATTTAAATATAAACCACTGAGGTCGAAGGTTTTGCCAGGAACACCTTCAACACATGGTCCCTCTTGGACCGCTTCTCCCTTCTCCGGGCTTCCTTCTTCCTCTCCCTCTTCTTCCTCTGGGCCCTCTCCTTGGGCCATTCCGCTACCTTCTCCTTGCCCTTCCTCGTCTTGGAAGGGCCAACCTCCTCCTGCTACTGCTGCTGCTCCTCCTGCTCGACCCCCTGCCACCGCTGCTGCTGCTGCTGCTCCTCTTGCTGCTGCTCCTGCTCCTCCTGGTGCTCTTCCTGCTGCCCCTGCTCCTCCTGGTAGGACGGCTGGCCGAAGTGGACGGTCTCATCCGTCCGCTGTGTCCCCACCGAGGAGCTGCTCTGGCTCTCCTCCTGGGAGGCTTGGTAGGTGTCGTCAAACGAGCTCGACAACTCCTCCCTCCCGGGCTTAAGGTGTTCGGGGATCTTCTTGCCAGGACCTGCTGCTGCTGCTGCCATGGAGGGTGTGCGCCTGGGACTAAACTTTCTAGCTGTGCATTTGGTGCGCGCCATATCTTACAGTCAGGAAAACCGATTAGGTTAAGCTGGGTATCAAAGGAGGGAGGTTTAGGGAAAGATAGGGAGAAATGGGTGGCAAGAAGATATTTAAAAAGGAAGATGCTCTAGGGAATATTCTCCTACTATTAATAGCCCTATTAATTAGTCCCCCTTTTTAATTACCCCAATATACATACTTATTAATATATGGCTGCTGCTGCATTATACTATGAAATTCGAATTCCTTTTTTTTTTTTTTTTTTTTTTTTTTTTTTTTTGTAGAAACGGCAGTGGTATTATATTACATGTAATAGTAATACAAAAGAACAGAGTGAAACTCTGTTATAGAGGCCATGACTTGAAAATTGGCCTAACTCTCCGAAGGAGGAAAAATCAACTAAATTCAAACACTGTTTGAGGGATTAAAAGCAAGATAAACTAAAATTATAGTTTTAAGCAAGTCACTGAAGGAGATGATTCAGTTAAGAACTATTTGCGGCTGCCTCATTCGTCGATAACTCCATCAAGAGTTATGATTGCAAAGGCTTGATCTGTGTATTTGAAGAGCAGATAATCTAGTTCAGTCGCCCCATATATAGAGGCATCCAGAATGTGAAGAATCCACGATTCTCGCGCTCCTTCACAGATGCCAAGTTTCTCCTCGAAATACGGCTTGAGCTCCTGTTTGAACTGCCAAATGTCTTCGTCCATCAATACCCGCTTCAGAGTTCGAATCATGATAGTTTCAGTTTTAACCCAGAGGAGGGCTTCCAAAACCTCCTGGTGAGACATGGGCTTCGTGCCTTCCGGAACCTCCCTCACATGACCACCTTCATGGTGCTTCTTGACCAGGTAATCTGTCAGCAACGTCAGAAAGGTTATTAAAATAAGAAGAAAAGAATGTATAGAACCCTTGAAAAGAGCCCAAAGCATCCCAACTTTTATCATAATTAGATCCCCTACTCAATCTGTGAGCCATAGCTGCATCTGCCAACTCTAATTGAAGAATTTCCCTAATGGTTTGAAGTGCCAATTATGAATTTGCGCTATTTCACCCGGGTCTCGGATTGGGATGATTCTTCGACCCATTTTGGGTGAAATCTGATGCTGATGCATAATTTTCACTCCAATTTTACTAGAATGTTAATTTGACTCATTCTTTTCCCCCCATCTAATAACTTAGCCTATTTTTATGGACCTCCTACCTAGGAGAAATTTGTTTCCCCTATTTTCGAGGTTCAATGGTGGAAATTTTCATTCCACACCCTATTAGGCCTGTTAGACTACTTAACTAGGGATATGGTCAGTGCTAGTTCTTGATCAACCAAGAACATGGCTCTGATACCATTGTGACGCTCCCTACAAAATATACGGCGCCCGGCCGTGCACTTCGCAGGAAATCCGCCATCCGGTCCTTCGACCGCATGGGCCCTCCGCCTATCTCGCACTCTAGGGTACCCCTAGTGCAGAAAGGGGACACGAAGGTGCCTTGGGCGCCCTGCCCCTATGGGCTCCTATATCAGCGGAAGCATAACAATATTAGTACTAGCAATACAATACATCACGCTACCTCGAAGGGTAGCCCATCCATATATCCATAGCAATAACAGAGATAAATATCAAGCATTATAACAGGGGGTTGTTTTTGTATTTTTGTACTTTTTTTCCTAAGGTTTTTATATGATTTGATGATAGTATTCTATGAGACATACTAATCGGTATATCTAGAGTGCACATACGCTCACTTTAATTTTCGTGACACTTTCCAATGGTTGAATCCATAAATTTTGATATATATTTTTTATAATTTAAGATTCTATGCTAAGCAAAAGTATTTTTTCCTTGCTTTACATGCAAGGCTCGAGACCCTTCAACTTAGGGTTTCGTTCTTCCCATGCCATATCTGGTCCTCTGCCATATTCTGGCCCTCTGCCATATTCGACAGGGCATGTATCATGTGGGATTAACTAAGCCTATTTTCTTACCTTGTTGCACAGCCTGGATGTTATGGTTCTTTGAGGTTGAACCCCATATCTGATTCAATTTCTATAACTATAGAAGGGGTTGTAGATGGTTCCGAGAGCCCCATGAAAAGCAAAAATCTGGCAGAGGGAAATGGGTCGGCGAGGTACTGCAGAAGACAGTTTAAATGATCTCCAGTTTAAATGATCTCGACCTGGAAAAGTTTGAAACCAGGGATCCAGGGTTTGCAGACAACAGGGTTTTCGGAAGTCCTCCTGTATCTCGGCTGGATAGCTTGGTTGAACACGGATGGCCAGGCGCAAAGCTTTTCTTATTTGGGTCATGTGCAAATGCATTTGGAGTACGAAATAGTGATATTGATGTATGCTTGACTGTTGATGAGGAAGATCCAAATAAAGCTTAGCTTGTTGTTCGGATGGCAGATATCTTGGAAGCTAATGACATGGCAAGTGTTCAGGTCAGTTTTTATTAACAAACAAGATCCTCTAGTTAAGCATGATTTCGTTAATTAGAGAAATTTGGTTTTCTCGATCGAGACGAAATAGGTCGCAGTAGCGTCCTAGAATGAAAAAAGTTGTTATTGTTAAGCAATTTGCAATGAGTAAGAGCACAATTTTTGCTCGCATTATTTTTATCCGCGGGAAAAGCAATTATGGGGCGACCTTCAATGTGTAGGAACACAAAACATTCAACAGCTATAATGCCGTGAATGCTCGTGCAAATCGCCATGGCGATGTTTTTAACCAGATAAGCAAGGCATGAGAGGTCATTACAAGCTTTACGGCAACATTTTAATATCATTCTTAAATGACTAAACATGTGGAGAAGATCGCGATGGCGATCTTCCCGACAAGTTCATAATACACAAGGTCAGTACACAAGTGGATAATAATACAGAAGGTCAGTACTTCTATACAGTAAAAAGATGTAAGAGAATAATCATTTCCTCAAAAGAGCAAAAGTCTGTTACAAAATTTCATAGTCTTTACATGATGAATTCAAATGCATAAAAATCGAGAAAACTTCAGTTATCTTGAGTCTCTTCCACAGACTCTTGAGTCTCTTTCACAGACTCTGGAGCAACGCCAAGTTCCTTGGCCATTCTGTCTGTATGTGCCTTACCTAAAGCAAGGGTCTGTGAGAGATTCGCTTCTGAATATCCTGTAACCGAAGGAATTTCTACATCCATTGCCTCAGCGATCTGCTGCACACGTCCTGAGTACTGTGTATCCAACAATTCTCCACGTAGCTCAGCACTATATTCGGACGTATCTACTAATTTCCTTCTCTTGGTTACTTCGATATTTTCAGGGTCTTGAAATTGAGTCTCGGATTCTGAGGGACCAACGTATTGAAACTGGCTAGACTGTTTGTCGATCATACCAGTTACTAATGGCATTACCGCATCAAACTTTTGATTCAAGACCTCGAGCTTTTCAAATGTCTTATCAAGAGCAGCGGTGTCTTTTTCTGTCTTCTCTAAAAGAGCCTTTGTTTCCTCCAGCCTCTCCTCAAAGCTTTTCTGATCTAGCTGGTCCAGTAGCACATCCATGTTACTCAGATCCGTCTGCTGAGTTATTTGAATGTTTGGCACGTTTTCTGCGTCCGGGTTTACTTTCTGTTCTTCTTCTTCTTCTTCACAGGGTGGCCTTGCCATTTTCTCCAAGGTCTCGAAGAACGATCTCAAAAACCTGCAGACCTTGTCATCATACTCCAAAGACATGCTACGCTTACCTTGCATCAGAGCCACTCTAGAAGCGGTTCCAGCGAGAAGAAGTCAATAACAAAGACCATCATCCGGAACCAATTCCTTCACCATGGCGTAGATATCTGACGTTTTAGCCTGGCCTTCGAACAAAAAATCCCCTTCCATAGCTGCCCATGAAAACTTAGACTTACCCGCGAAGTATTCTAGGTATTTCTTCTTTGTTTTGGCGTCCACCTCCTCATTACGTGATTGGATACTTTGGTAGAGGTGTGCCTCTTGGCGCGTGGTCCCCCGTTAGACGCAACTCCAATCTTGGCGGCCATGGTAAGATATCTAACGTCACTTCTATTGATCGTCACATGCGTGGCGTAGTATTGAAATTCCTTTATCATTTTCTTGCTAACCCAGCCCCGTTCTCTCATAAGCACCCGTGGACACATGGGAACAACCACGGATTTGAGTTTGATTTATATAAGCGGTTTGGCAAATTGGATCGATCGCGGGGAGCATCAATGATATGATACACTTTTGCGGTAGTCATACTTGCAATCTCGCGAAAAAGATCGTGTATTTTTTTACTTCCCATACAGTGTTGAAACTACGCATATCAATGAAAACCATGGTGGCATTTTCCAATACTTGCCCCTGCACAAGAACACCAGATTTTGTTACTGCTTTTACAATGTTCATTTTTTCTTTCTGTTTCTTTGCTTCTTCGGGTTTGAGTATAGCTAGTAAAGCTTCCAGAAAAACAGTGGGAAGATTTCCCTGAACGTGATCCTTATTATAGTTGGCCTTAATATAATCAAAATCCATACCGCTATATCAAGTAACCTCTCTTCATTTAGTTCGAGAATAATTCCGGGGAGCTCCTCTATCTTTGCCGTAATTTTTGTCTAGCAAGCAGTTGGCGTAGGATAGCACCTCACGGTGCATCAATGTCAGAGTTCTTATGTCCAAGGCCCTCTGCTTACATTCATGCCTGCCGGTTATAACCGGATGCACTTTTAAATATGTCTTTCCACATAGGATCTCATCCATAAGCCGCGTGATACCTCCGCATTGTTCATGCCACGAAGGTTCCCCGAGAAATGTTTTGTTGAAAAATTCTTTTGTGGGCTTTTCCGCAGTTCTCCATGATCATCCGGTATAGCTTCCGTGATGCCCACTTATTTCGACTTCCATGAACTTAGCCCATGGTTAAATCGTGCATGAATATAAACCGCTTCGTCTTTCAATTCTTTCACCTTGAGTGTCGTAGTGGCTACCTCAACAAAATCCTGGAGTAAAATGCGTTAGGATCGGCGGACCATGATCTGTTTCAACAAAAAAGTAAATAGGCTTACCTTCCAAGCCGATGTGGTCTGCTGCGTTCGCTTTGGACCTGCGGAGGGCACCCGAAAGCCTTTAAAGCCTGATTCTGAACGGCTGTTGAAGCTTTTCCACAAGTGGCTCTCTGTATACGGAGTCTGCAATTATGTCGTTGCATTGAATAGATAATTGAATGTATTCCCTGTTGAACAGGTTTCCATTCAGACCGTGTTCTTCTCCTTAAAAACTTTCATAAATTCCGCTTCGTTGTTCGATGGTCCCCATCCGCGAGCGTAGGATCCGAAAGCGAAAAATATCTTTGTGGTTTCCGAAATAATGTAATATTTTTTGTTTTGAAGATCCTCAGGTTTGGACCAAGTTATTATTTTCCTGGGATACAAAATATTTTAGTTAATGAAAACCTCACAACAATATACGTATACAAAGTACTTACTTAGTGATGGGATCAAAGGGACAACATCTGCGGGGTTAGAACCTCCGTAGGGCACTTCTTGAAGCTCCTTATCGAGTTTGCACATGGTCGTTCGAACGATATCCGTATCGTCATTGTAGCCGGGCCGCCTCGCAAATAAGATGCTAACTTTTGTGAACCAATTCACTCCCATTGGATAATATTTTCGAACTCCTCGAAGCTTACGTCTTTGTTAGCTCAACAAGTTTCTTTTCCTCGGCAGGGGTTGAACTTGAGTTCCTCGAGAATCTGAGTCTCGAAGGCCAAGTTGAAGTGGTTATTGCGGTTGAAGTGGCGGTTAGGACACTGATGAGGTAGGTGTAGATGATGTAGAAGGCTGGTCCTTATCATCTACATTTAGAGGTCAAGTCTAACTTTGAAAATGGTTGCCTTCTTCCTCATCTTTGGTTCTTACGTAGGGGAGGCACTATAGGGGAGGCATGAGCATTTTTGGGCGATGGGATCAACAACTCACGAAGATATTGGATTAGGCGAAAGCAAAGAAATTGGATCTTTCTTGTTCGGATGGTTCACCAATCGCAACTAATGGAACAACACTCCTTTTCTTAGCAACAGCACGCAACCAGTTTGTATCCATACGCGTCGGTAGCTTGTTGTCTTTAGTAGCCTTTAAGGCACAAGAAGGAGGTTTTTTATCTGCTGACAAGCCCTTTCTGCACTTGCTGAAGCCCACGAGGAGATCTTTGTTGCACTTAATACCAGAGAGAGACAAGGAATCATATGATGGCAGATCCCAACCAAAGCCCTTTGCACTAGTTGGCACACCTTTGCCACTAGCTGGCTTGTTGTGCTTGCTTGCAGTCATAATGGACGGGTCGTAGTTCTGCCATCGAAGGATGTACTCCACAAACTGTAGCTGCTGTGTGTCCTCAATGCTACATATAATGGCATCCTGCACATTATTCTTCGTGCCCTCCCACATGGCTACGATAATCCCCATCTGTTCAAAGTCCTCTGGCCCCTTACCGGTCCTCAAGAAGAGGCAGAGGTCCTTCCTGCGGTCTCCCTTGATATGTGGTATGGCTTGGGCAATCTCCATGCACCACCTCCGACTTTTATCGGGAGTTACGATTCGCATGGGTTCAACATTTGGACCTCTGAAAAGGTCAAGTGCTGCACGAACAAAATGAAAACTAGAGGTCAATAGACATTTCAAAAGAAAGAGCTTCCAAGAAACGCGACCGCGATCCTTGCAAGTAAAACTGAAATAATAACATTTCTAAAAATGCTGGCAAGGAACGCGACGG
Source organism: Isoetes taiwanensis (assembly GCA_021234155.1). Taxonomy (NCBI): domain Eukaryota; kingdom Viridiplantae; phylum Streptophyta; class Lycopodiopsida; order Isoetales; family Isoetaceae; genus Isoetes; species Isoetes taiwanensis. The sequence goes on along the minus strand of JAJEKV010000098.1, from coordinate 2,665,330 downwards.
CGAAGCTTCAAAACAAAACAAGTCAAGGAAATCGCGGCCGCGATTCCCTTGAGCACTCTAAAGCATAAACTAATACGAATACAGATCGAAAACATCGCGGTCGCGATCCTTTCGACCTCTCTTCATTGAAATTTAAAGTACAAAATGGTGTCAAAGGACCACTGCTGAAAGAAAGCGCGAAAATTACCTTCTCTGAGGGCGGAAGATCGAGACATGATGGCGCTGATTTTTGTCGAAGGCGCTAAAAAATTCGAGGGCGGCGGAAAGGACTGACTCCAAAAAATCGCGAAAAGGGTTTAAGTAGCCTGGGGACGCCCGCCATAAATGTCCCGCCATTACGGCCCCGACATAAGTGCACGTGTCAGACTCACACGTGCGCATTTATTTCCGACGGCAAATTAATTTTGGCCAGCGCATTTAATTCCGTCGGCGCATTTAATTCCGTCGGCGCATTTATTTATGACTGGCGGAAGGGATAAAGGCATCATACTTTATGCCCTGTCCTTAATGTCCTGTCAGAAATCCGTCTGACATAAAAGTAGTTGGCATGACATTACGCGTGGGAAGCGTGTAACTGTCAAAGCTAGGTTACCCGTCCGATGGAGACAGCCAGCGCATTTCGGAATTTGGCACGAACCAAAGGTACGGTGACTGCGACAGCCCATTGCCCCGCCCAATGCACTTTCATTTGAATTTAGAAATCAAATTTCCCCGCCCAATGCACTTTCTCTTTCCCCGCCAAGAGCTCCTCATTCCAGACCATTCCAAACGCATTGGCTCGGGAGATTTCGATCGAGGCGCAAGCGAGGCGGCTGATGGCGCTTGACGAGATGTTGCATTTAATCGACATCTAAGTGCCCGAAGCAGGCAAGAATCGATGTCCACTGCATGTTTTGATATGCATTGTTCTTGTTTTATTCTGCAATTGCATTGTTCTTGTTTTCGGGACAATAGTGTGCATGTGCATCATTTCAATGTGCATGTGCATTGTTCTGTCCAATAAATTGATTTAATGGTTCTAAAATTTCTGTATGGACTGATGCTTTCTCCTACTCTTGGGGATAGCATTGTTTGTATAGATGCTCGGTTCCATGAGTTTCACTGGCTACATCTTCACTAATTCCAACCTCTTCTTTGTCTTCAAAACGTTTGTCCATAATAATTCCATTCAGCTTCATGTCAGTAATGGTCTGTTGTTTCTCTACAAGTATCTTCCTTGCCACATGGAGGAGATGCAAGTTCCTAGATCTTCAGTTAGACAACTCGCAACGTGTTGGAAACTTGATGAAACACTTCATTTTTACTACAGAAGCTTAGGACAATTCTGCATATCTTTGAAGCTCCTTTTGTTCAATCGGATCGCGGGCGCGTTTTAATAGAGCATTCGTAGGGAATCTCTCTTGGAATAGATCCTCATTAGTGGCAGTATTGTGGACTCTCAGTGCTCAGCCAGATCGCAGTGGCGATCTAGCGCAGCGAATTTCAGGTACATTGACTAATGCCCCCACAATACTGGCAGATAGTGTTCCATGAAATCGCGTCCGCGATTTCTTACAGCATTCTATTTTGTTTACATGACAGGATGGAGCAATTGAGATCCATTTTATTCAACGGGACGAAGGTTGCAGAGGGTCGTCTGCACAACTTCACCAAGCACCATAACTTGCCCTTGCCCGAGGGTTTCGCTGTAGTGTCTGTGGAAGTCATTCTTGATGGCAGCATTCCGTTGCCTTATCCGGAACCCGAGATTGCAATACTTGCAGAGTCCAGAGGGAGTTTCATCCTGTAGCTCGAGAGAGACGTGACTGCACTTGAAGATAACACCGCCCCCACTTTCCGCCGGGCGATAATGAGGCTGAATTGGTTGTCGTTGGAGGATCCCACGACTCCGTCTGCCCCGATACATCGTCATGGTGGTATCTCGAGGGAAGAACTTATTGAGAAGAATTGCACACTTTTGCATGAATGTTTGTGGATATGCCTTATGGGTTCGGTGTGATCATCTTCACCGATCCTAATCAAGCGATTCTCGATACCGATTAGGTGATGACTTCACGGCCGCCACGCTGATGAAGCTATGCCCCATGCCTGGAAAGACCGGCCCATGAGATGTCGGGGCTTGTCTTTGAGATGCCTGAGTTGCATGATTTGGTGAAGTGGTCGAACGCCTTGGTGTTAGTAGACAACGTAGTCGTGTCCACACTCATAAAGACCGCCGGAAACAAATCATTGAAGCGAACCATATGCCATGCAAATTGATGTCGAAAAGGCACCCAAAAGGATGTATAGAATGGTGAATGGGACTCCACGTAAAGCTGGTGTGACCAAAGCCCGAGAGAAAGATCATGGCGGCTTCAATTTTAGGTTTTCGTAAATCCATCATTGTATGAGAAGATGCTTTGCGCAAACTTCTCAACCGCAGAGATTAGTAGCATGCGCACCTTCTTCTTCCGAACTTGACCGCTCGCCTGAGAGGACCACATTTGTTTTAATATGTTAGATGTTTGTTCGGAGAACGGACAGGTGAAGATGCTCATGCTAAATAACAAGCAGGTTTGTGTGAAAGCATGGCATATAGCGTATGGTATTCCAATGTCCACTTTCTATAAATGGCGAAGACTTTTCCTTGATGGTCACAGAGTAGCTGAACATGGGAACATGGGCACGAAAAAACCAAGGTCTCACACTCTAGCAGGGAAGGCCGTGCTGTCTATGTACATAGATGAGAACGCTGACAATGCCCCACGATCGAAAAAATCAATAATCAATGTGTAAGAGAGAATGTGAAGAGGCTCCCCTCTGTTCTAACCAAGAAGGACATTCTTCAAGAGGTGAACGCCAATGTGAAGGAGATGACAGGCAAACATGTCTCTCACTCATCATTTTCACGTGGGTGGAAGCAGGATCATAACGAGGTTGCAATAGCGAAAAGGATAGCTTTCTCTAAGTGCAACACATGTATTGTAATCAAAGAAAAAATGGCTAAGACAAGAGATCCAAGGGAGAGAAGAGAGTTGCAGATTGAAAGGAAGGCACACATGACTGCCCAGATCTCTTGTAGGAGCTTTGTACTGGTCATGGAGAGCTCTGTCCCATCGATCACCAGAACAGGCGCTTACCATTATACATGATAAAATGGACCAAAACAAGACCATGATTCCAAGACTAGAGAAACTCGCAAAGTCAGTATGGAGAGGTGAACGCTTGAAAGTTAGTGTGACTGGTGCACTGATGCATGGCCAGGCACAGGTGCATTGGGACATTTCTCACTAGACCTTTGGAAGGACGATTCAAACTTTCATGTTGGTTCATTGAATCATGCTATCAAAACACTAGAGGATACCTCCCAGAAGAAGGACGTCCTCAAGGCATGTGGGTCAGTGCACTCCTCAACAGTGCGGGGTTGAGGACAAAAAAAGGCAACATCACTGGGCAAGACTTTGTACCACCTGCTAAGGAAGCATCTCATTTTAAGATGTTACCTAGGCGACTATACTTGCAACTAGACAATTGCGCTGGGCAGAATAAGAACAGATATCTCTTCTCTTATCTATCCTATCTTGTGTGGTTGGGTGTATTTGATCAGATACAGCTGGGCTTCATGATGGTAGGCCACACTCATGATGACATTGATGCACTATTCGGTAACTACTCCACATTAATGCGCAGGTCTGATGCTCTAACTCTTCCTGAACTAATGCAACTGTTCCGAGAATGTAGCACGAAGGCACCAACGCCATACCTTGTTGCCGAGGTTCCGGATTGGAAGGGGTTCGTCAAAGGATACATTCCTGATAAGAAGGATCGTTTGGTTGGTCACCTGGAGCCGTTATTGTTTAAGTTTTGCATGAATGATGGATGGCCAGTAATGTATTACAAGATGAGACCTGGTCATAGAGAATGGTTGCCAGAGAAGGGTATTCGGATGTGGAAAGCAGATGACAATGGTTTCCCAATGATACCGACTGGGTCGCCCAAGACTGTTAAGCCATATGCAAGTCTCAAAGACATAGGAGCATTGAGGTCGTCCATTGCGAAGTACATGGTGCATTGGGCTAATATCTCCAGGGCTGGTGTGAACTCGTGGTCCAATACCTACATGAACGAGGTCATAGACTACTGGTGCGAAGTGATGCGTGTTCTAGGGGAAATACCCCCAGGCAATGCAGAAATTCTGAACTTCTGGCCCCGCACAAGGCAAGTTATGCTTGACGAGCCTGAATCTATTCAGATTGATCGATATGACGCTCCGACTGGCTTCGTTGGACCTGCTAAGGATAAACCCAAGAACGCAGTGGAAATATTTGATCCATACCAAGATGTACAGAAAGGTATGTTTCTTCTTGTAAGACCCGCAGATGCATGTCCTACATGGATTGCGTATGCGGAAGAGGATCCAATACAAGATCCCACTGCCCCTCATTATAACGAGGTTTTTGTTTCTTGGTGGGAGCCTGTGGCTAGGAAAGGCACCCGTCGCTCTCAACGATGATCGGACTTGGCGGCATAAGAAGTGGAGGCGAATCCTAATGACAGGACCCACGTTATCGACCTCTCAAAAGCGATAGACTATGCTTGGTCCGTGGAACCCGAAGCCATTATTGGTTGTGATACCTCCCTCTTTGTAGGAATCAGCTTTCTGAGAATTGCTTGCTAAAGAGGCATCCGAGGAAGGAGATGAAACTTGAGTCTTACAGGTACATTAAAGCATTTCACACTATACTATTTATTACCGATAACATCACTACAATAGACTATTTATTATTCATTACGTCTTGCATTTTTCATCTTAACACAAGAGCTCTTACGCTATAACATTTTGAACAATTGAATCATTCATCTTCGGGATCGTAGTAGTGATCCCCGATATCTCATAGCTCATGCGCCGGGAAGCCAAATCGGATGGATCATCACACGAATTGGACGCAGGGGTGAATCTCAAAAAGCTTTTCTTCACGTGTAGGGATCAAGAAGAAGATGCCCTCTAGGCAACCAACAAGATCAGTGGCTCATTGAGCACTTGATCGCCTCGATGTGGTGAACTGATGAAGGCGAAAAATCCATGGGAGATGAATGAACTTTAGCCCGAAGTGAGAAGTTTTTATAGTGAGGTAGAATTATTGGGGTAGACTTTACCCCAATTATTGCGCGTGTATAAGACTTTGTATACATACAAGTATAATACATCTTTTCGTATGGATATGTTTTGTGGATTCATGATAGTAGAAGTTTTTGTGCTTTAGTAATTCAGGTGTGATTGAAAAGCTTGCAGATATAGTGGAAGTCGAAGAGCACAACCCTACACTACACTCAGGTATGATACATCAAACAATATTCATTGTGCTATTACATCCTTACATAGTTTATAGGTTCTCATACCATTATTATATCATAAACAGTCTATGAGGTCATCACCGATAACATTGATTCACTCATCATCAACATCAAAGCTCGTGATGCTATTCACTCATAGATCTCCCTCGATCGGGAAGCCGATAAATGTGGACTTTAACACGAGTGAGCTTCCTGCAAGCACTAGCGGGACCATCAGCCTTAGATTGGAGCCATGGATCAAGATTAACACCATTTCTTGCGCATTCATTCGGTCGTTGTAGCTCAAGTAGCACTTGAAAGATCGGATGTGCTTTGGACGAGGCATCGAGGAAGCCATGGAAGATGAATGATCTCTACCCCGAGTCGAAATTTGTTTTATAGTGAAGTGAAAATTATTGATGTGAATTATTGGTGTAGAATGTAGGGCCATTATTGGGCTTCTACAAGTATCATGTACACGTACAAGTATAACACATAATTTGTATGTATATGTGTCTGTTAATTACCTTATGTTTGTTGGGCTCGAGAACTAGGTGAAAGTATTCGTGCTTCAGCAAATAAGGTGTGCTTAAAATTCTCAAAATTGCGTTATTTTATCCAATTAATGAAATCATGCTTAGTTTCATTAATAAGAAATGCATCGTCTCTTGACAAAGGGTTCTTCCAGGCATTGACTCATGCTCGCTGTAGTTAATTCGAAATTGTTGCATGACTATGCAAAAATTGATGTCCGGTTGAGGCAACTGGCTTTCATAGTTAAGCACTGGGCAAAATCTCGCCAAGTGAATGAAATAATCCAGGTTGTTCCTTCCTTGCATAATTTGATTTTCCAAATACCTTTGTCAAAAGCGGCCGGGTTACGTCACGATGGTTAGTAGTCCTGAAAAAATACCTTTGTGCGGCCGGATTAGTGGTCACGATTCTCCAAAGATGGCCGATGTGATTGCAATAGGAGGTAATCAGATATTGCAGGAGGTAATAGGATGTGGAGCCAGCCAAAATTCATGTGCTAATGTGCATTCATTTCCTTCAAAGAACGAACACCCCCAATTCTGCCTTGTCTACAGGTAACTCCCATGTGACTTGGAAATTGGCAAACATTTTAAAGTTGGAAAAGGGTTTTCACATTGTCAGCCATTGAAAGAAGTGGCAGATAGAATCCTTAGGAGTAATAAGCTGCCAGATTGGGGCAAGTAATGTCCAATCAGTATTTTGGACCGTAGCTACTAGTCATCGGATTTTTGGAGCAATATGCAGTTATTAAAGAAAAAATGTGAGGAAATTGCAAAATTGGAATTCAAGGGAAAGAGTCCAATGTTGGTCATTACACCAGAGCCAGATGAAGATAGCCACGAGCTCAACTTGCATCTGATCATACTGGAATGCCACGAATTCGGCAATTTCCGTGCATATGCCTTTGTCCATAATGCATCTGATCATACTGGAATGCCGCGAATTCGGCAATTTCCGTGCAGATGCCTTTGTCCATAATGTGTATCCTCTGATGGCATCTTAGCTTTGTCACATGAATAATTATGCTTTATTGATCAAAAATTGACATTTGAGGTTTATGATGAGAATCATTCAGGCAATGGAAGCAACCTACCAGTTGTAGGTGAACGATATCTCTTGTGCATATTATGATCAAGTGGAAACATTAAAAGATTATGGCAAACAAGATAATGAAACACTTGGGGAGCTAGTCACAGTTTTTTTTTAGTATTGGGCTTATGGGCATGACTATAACCGAGCAGTGATTTCAGTTCGAACTGGAGGCTTTATGAGTTTATTTCTCATTTTCGTTCAAATGTTTAACTAATATTTACCTTGTTTAGAGTGGAATAAATGGTGTTGCATTTGATCCTTCATGAACTTGATTCTTGTATTGCAATATTCAAATTACTGATAATGAATGAATAATGAATAAGCTACGTTGTTTTTAATAAACATATCAGTATAATACTTATGCTTGCTTTGTTAGGGCCCGAAGGGCCCAATTTTTTTTTTTTTTATTATAACAACCAACACATAACTACCATTAACATTAATTAACACAACCATTACATCCAACACTTTTAAATTAAAACCCCCTTGAAACCCCCTCTAGTTTGGGTGCATATTCACACGGGGGGTGACGTAGGGCAGCGAGAGCCCCTATAATTATGTTTTGCACGTACAAAATCAACACCATATAGTATATTACCTCAAATCTTATAGTATTTTACAAATCTTGTTATACAGTATAACAAATTCCATACATCCATACCCCACAAACGAGGAACTTTGTGTACGGTGTAGATTAAGGAATAAGGGGTGAATATGCCTATTCAACAGCTCTCGTTGCCCGGAGTCACCCCCCGTGTAAATATGCACCCAAACTAGAGGGGGTTTCAAGGGGGTTTTAATTTAAAAGTGTTGGATGTAATGGTTGTGTTAATTAATGTTAATGGTAGTTATGTGTTGGTTGTTATAATAAAAAAAAAAATTTTGGGCCCTTCGGGCCCTAACAAAGCAAGCATAAGTATTATACTGATATGTTTATTAAAAACAACGTAGCTTATTCATTATTCATTCATTATCAGTAATTTGAATATTGCAATACAAGAATCAAGTTCATGAAGGATCAAATGCAACACCATTTATTCCACTCTAAACAAGGTAAATATTAGTTAAACATTTGAACGAAAATGAGAAATAAACTCATAAAGCCTCCAGTTCGAACTGAAATCACTGCTCGGTTATAGTCATGCCCATAAGCCCAATACTAAAAAAAAACTGTGACTAGCTCCCCAAGTGTTTCATTATCTTGTTTGCCATAAAACATGAGATCTCCTACGCCGGGCTCAGACTCATGGGGAAAGTAGACTGACGACGGAGTCTCAAGATAGAGCAGACCGAGTCATAACAATGGCGGGGCTAGCTTGAGACAATGGCTAGGGTTGATCACTCCATCCGCCCCTCCTGTGCATACTTTGCAGATGGGCTAGATCGGGCTCTGTCATGACTCTAGCCTTCTGGATACGCAATCTCGTGGCATCACCCATGGAGACTACTCTGGGTTGCATCTCCCCGGTTCGTCGAGGCAGGAAGGGTTGCATCTCCCCTTCCCGGGGCCTAGAGGTTCCTCGGGCGGCTAGAGAATCATGGCGACACACGATTCGTCCTCGACTTAACCCCCCACAACAAGAGCCAGGCTGTCACCTGTAGCTCTTGAGAGGCAGGGCAACACCATTGCCCCAGGAGGTGTCGGACCCATGCCCGGCCCACACGGGCACGCACTCTGGGGGCTGTTGCACTAGGCTATGCCACAGCAAACGACACTCGAAATGGAGTTTCGAGTGCGAAGAAGGTTCCCAGGGTGTTGGGGCCAGGAAAGAGGCCTAGGGTTAGGGTTTGGGGTAATATAGGTTAGGGTCCACATGGGATGACACGTGGCTCCAATGGGACATGGCCGCATGGCAGTTGCCCAATAGGATAACGCCATGTGGAAAATGGGTCACATCTTTGAGGTCTAAGCTACTGCCCAGTTATGTTGGCTAGTGGGGTTGTCCATCATACACAGAGTTGCCATGTCAACCTGAACATTCAGTTGCCAGGAGTATCGGTTTGTTTAGATGCATAGATTATGAACATTGGTAAGTATGACCTCATCGTTGGTATGGAGTCCTTGGCCGCTGCAAAGGTCAATATTGATTGTGAAAAGTAAGAGGTCACATTCAATGCATCTAATGGGGCCCGTATCACCATAGCAGGTAACCCAGTTACACCAAATATGCAGTGTATTTCATTGAGGCAGTTGGATAGAGCCATTAGAAAAAATAGGGTTGATTGTATTGTTAAACTTGCATCATTAGAATCCATATCTAAGCAAGAAGAGAGGCTTGACCAAAGCCATTCACACTTTGTTTTGGAAATTCCATAACCTTTTTCCTGACGAGATTATGGAATTGCCACCCTTCAAGGGAATGAATGCGAGATCGCAGTTGCCCCGTGTATCAAACCTACCAGTAAGTCTCCGTACCGCATAAGCACCCCATAATTGGCAAAACTTAAGAAACAATTGCATGAACTTCTCAAGCTAGGATTCATTCACCCAAGTGTCTTACCTTTTGGAGCTCCTATTCTATTTATCAAGAAAAAGGATGGCACCTTAAGGATTTGTATTGATTACCAACAGTTAAATAAGCATACATCAAGAACCAATATGCTCTATTGTTGGCCGATGATCTTATAGACCAATTGCGAGGAGCTAGGTACTTCTCCAAGATTTATCTTCGATAAGGGTATCATCAGATAAGAATCAACGAGGAGGACATCCATAAATCAGTCTTTAGGACTCACTATGGGCATTATGAGTGCACTGTTATGCCCTTTGGGCTAACCAAGGGCCTGCCACATTTATGCGGCTAATGAACAATGTCTTCCGTGAATATCTGGATGAGTTTGTCATCATCTTTTTTGATGACATACTTATTTACAGTAAGACCTTGGAGGATCATGAATGCCATCTTCGGTTGGTCCTACAGAAGTTGCGATGCCATCAACTTTTTGCTAAGTTCTCCAAATGCAAATTTGCGACCACCAAGATGGAATATTTAGGACATATCGCGCTGTGGAAGGCATTTCCACAGATCCAGCTAAAATTGAAGCAGTTAAATAATGGCCCACTCGTACAAATATTTGGGAGGTCAGAATTTTTTGGTTTGACGGGGTATTATCAAAAATTTGTTAAGGATTTTGCCAAGATAGCAACCTCTTTCAACAACCTCACAAAGCATGAGAAAGTAAAGGATTGGATGACACATTGGAAGGAGAAAGTCCAGTAAGGGTTCCAACAATTGAAGAAGCATTGACCACTGCTCCAGTTCTTATGTTACCAGATCCTCAAAAGGATAAATGGGTTGCCACCGATGCGAGTAAGATAGCTACTGGATGTGTTCTAATGCAAGGACGGGTTATCACCTATGACTCTAAGAAGATGAATGATAATGAGCAGCGATACCCAACACATGCCAAGAGTTGCTTGCGATTGTGCGGCCCTTGCAGATTTGGAGGCATTATCTCCTTGGGAGAAGGTTCCAGTTGGATACCGATCATCAAATCCTCCAATATATCTTCACGCAGTCCCATCTTAATCTTCGACACAAGATAGATGAATGGAATTCTTGGAAGAATACAATTTTGAGGTTGTCTATAAATTGAGCAAGCATAATATTGTTGATGATGCCCTTTTTAGACATCATTTGTTGACTCACACGTATTGTAATACTATCTCTACTCTCACCAGTAAGTTTGGAAAGACAATTGAGCAAGTTCTTCCAATATATCCTGAATTCAATGAGATCTGACAAAGCTTGTCTAAGGAGGCTAGGGCAGATAAGGAGCGTGAAGCTTTTCGTCATTATAAGAAGGAAGGTAACCTCTTTTATGACAAGAATAAACTATATGTGCCAGAAACATCAAGGATTATAAAGCTCATTCTCCATGACACACATTAATAGTCCAATAGGGGGACATGTTGGGTTTATGAAAAGCTATTTTAAGGTCAGATCCAACTTGGCGTGGAATAAAGAAGCACATTACCGGATACATTAAGCAGTGTCAGCTTTGTCAACAAATAAAGGTAGAACAGTTGCAGATTCTAGGGGAGTTAAAGCTGTTGGAACTTCCCAATGCAAAATAGGAAGTCATTACCATGGATTTCATTGTGGGTCTTTTGCGAACTCTTATGGGATTTGATGCCTTAATTATAGTGTGGACAAGCTCTCTAAGATGGCACATTTCTTGCCATGTCGCATCACGGATACTGCCTTAGATACGGTACTATTATTCTCCAAGGAGATTTTTCGCCTTCATGGTATGGCGCACACCATCATTTCAGATCGATCATTTCAGATTGTGATTCTAAGTTTGTTAATGCGTTACGGTCTATGGAAGGATTTCTTTAGCATGATGCAAACCGAGCTTGCCATGAGTGCAGCATACCACTCTCAAATAGCATGTTCCACTAGGGTAGCCCATGGAGGGTTCTGTATGCTGTCTATATCAAAGGAAAAATGGATTAAAGATGAGATGTGCGTATGAATCAAATGGAAAATGATATAACATATACAAAGATCATCTATACAAGAAGTAGTCTAAACAAACCATAAGATCATCAAAACTTATATTATATAATGCCAAAAAGAATATCAATTATAGCTATACATAGAATAATGCCCGAAGTTCAATACATTATTACATAAAAAAGTAAGTTCACGAGCTCGGACCCATGTCTTCCTCCATAGGAGTTGGAGGCTCAGGGGGCCGTCGATGGCGAAGCAAGATGACGCCTGGACTGACGGTGAGGGCAGCCACTGGTGCAATCTCTGGCAAGAAGGTGGTTGCCAAGGGTACTGCCACGAGCAACTTCATGCTCATCCATGCAGCTATATCGTCCCAAGGCGACAATGGCAAGGTCACGTCATCCAGGACAAGAGTGAGTGTGCAGTAGTTTATCTTCTTGTGGCCTGCCAAAGTTGGTAAGGCACGAAGTGCCCACCATGATGCCTCGCCTCAGGAGCTAGATCCCGAGCAATGGATAGGATTTGCTGATTTTAGTTTGTAATTGATACGAAAGAAAAACAAATCATGGACACGAAGTTTGGAACCTCACTAATTTGGAAACTCACTAATTATAAATGTCCAATTTCCAATTTCCAATTTTTGACTTGTATGAAAGAAGAACCGATCACGGACTTTAGTTCGTGAAGTTTAAAACTTTAAAAATTGAATGACTTCAGTTTGTGACTTATATAAAAGAAGAACAACCACAGACTACAGTCCACGAAATTTGGAACTTATCATGGACTCTAGTCCCTGAAGTTTGGAACCTCCAATGATTCCAGTTTGTGACTTACATGAAATAAGAAAACTCACGGACTCTAGTGTGTGAAATTTCGAGCTTTAGAAATCATCATGAGTGAGCCACATGGATGACCACAAGATGTATAGAACCTTGAGCCATTACAATATGTGTGGCACCTTGAGCCATACAAGCCAAATGAAAATGTCAATATCGATGAACCTTTAAAACTTTGAGTAGGTCTATGAATCATAAGATACAACAAAAAGACAGAGCTATATTGTGATGTAGGAATGAGACTATACTATGCAATAGAGGAGGGTTAGTGTATAAGATGTGCATCAAAGTATAGATAGATAAAAGGTTCTAAACTATAAATAGAAGGTTGACCAAATTGCAATTGCCCTATTAATTGGGTATCTAAATAGATACAAGGCTTTAAATAACATACACTAATAGAATTCAATAAAACTAGCGATGGCAAAACTATAACTAGGAATAAGCAACACAGTTTATTATTTTTAAAAGATAAAAGGCAACATTCTATTCAAATATTTATCAGCAAAACATGTTTTTTAAAAAGAAGTGAAGAGGGGCAAGCCAAAATAAGGAAAAAGGCTGTAAAGTTTGAATACGGATTAAAGAGTCCATTTATACTTGTAGGTCTTTGCACCAAATTATCTTTATGATCGTCTTCACAGTATGCTTAGAATTTAGAGTAATTCATAGTCTTGTCAAAATGATTCATACACTGGACTTGGTTTCCTGGATAGACTGTAAAGAAATTGATGGATATAGATTGACTAAAGATATGAAACGACCACCGCTTATAAAATGTTTTGGCAAAATATCATTGGAAAACCCAAAGCAAAAAAAAAGGGACCTTTTTCATGCTTCTTCTCCGGACTTGCCACAACCGATGATGCTGCTGGTCTCTTTTTGCTTACTTTTTGCTTGCTTGGGCCTTCATTAACCTCTTCTATCGGCTTTGCTATCTAGCTTCTCTTTGGTTCTTTTTTGCTTGTTTGGGCTTTTAATAATCTCTTTGATGACTTTGCTGTCTGGCCTCTTTTTCCTTTCTTTCTGCTTTCTTGAACTCTGAACAATCTCTATATGGCTTTGCTTTGCTCGGCTGCATCCATCTCATTTGCTTCATATGATACTCTAAGGTGAATTAAGTGTGCAAAAGGGCCAAAAGTGGCACGTATACGAAGGCAACAAAGTTGCAAAGATAGAAAATTGTGCATTGATAGAAAATTGTGCATTAAAATTAAATGGTAATGAATTTTGGGAACGTGCCCTAAACCTATTCTTGCTTTGACGAAAATCCTGAGCGCTTCTCTGTTACGAAAATGGAAGGCAAGCAGCCGATTTGGCTGCGGGATGGCCATAGCTATCTGCTAGAAGCCATTTCGGATCTAATAGGAAGAAAGAATTGAATGTAACGATCGTCTTTTAAGGGATCATGATAATTCACATTTGCACCATCTTCATCATGTTGATCCTCAAAACTTGCAACATTCTCATATTTTCAAAAGTAAAATCGTCTGAATCATGTAAAGGTAAATCTGTGGAAGCATCCTCCTCACATCACTCAAATGCGTCAAGATTCGGATCCATTGGGTTGTATGCAAGCATGGAGGGAAAATGATTCAAAGGTGTGTAGAGTGCATCCCTCGTAAAATTTTAAACCTTACAAGGGCTTTACTGCGGCGGCGATCACCATCGCAACATAGCATCTGAACAATATCATCCTTTTAACCATTCTTTTTGACTTATGTTTACAGTCAAATCATCAACACTTAATTTAACACTTCCATGACACTGATCTAAACAAAAGCTACTCTTTATTTTTTCGAAAACAACAATAATCAATATAAAGTGTCCAAGCCATGTTGCATGGTTGCTAATGTCAAATGAAAGCCATCATCTTGACGAACCAAAAGCACCGCCAGCTGCTACAGGTCCTATTGGACTAAGAAATTGCTGGCCATATTGGCGATTACTGGCCGATAGAGAACGACTTAGAGCCGTTTTTTTCTCTGTTCTATCTCAGAACAACTTCCTTTTCAATATCTAATTCAGAATAGAGCAGCTTTATTTTCAATCTCTCAACTCAGACTATTTCTACTCACAGCCAAATGCAGCAGAGCTTAGAGCTTTTGCAAAACTTAGAACTTCACGGCAACATAGCAGAGCTTAGGGCTTCTGCTATTTTAACGACCCAGCTTAGCAGAGCTTTGGAACCTCTGGAAAAAAGAAACGTTTCCTCGTTTGAAACATTCGAACTCCTACTTACTTCACTTTTCTGAATCTCCCGTTCCTTTCATCCGAAAAGTAATCTGCCTCCGTCTAGTAATCACAAATTTCATTCAATCAATACGTGCTGTTCAGTTACTGTAGCACCATCGTTGGAAAAAAAAATCGCAACACCTTTTTGATAACAAATAGATTCGGTATAAACAAACATCAATTGACGAATTCTTACCAATAATTGCTTGGCAGAGATATGGCAACCATTCCTATTTTCCTTTATGCATGGAAAATAGGAAGGGTTTCCATGGCATTAGAAAATAGGAAGGGTTTCCACTCAAGAGTTTGAATTTTAAAATTTAGGGTGACGTGCGTACTTGATGGACCTGCCGCCTTAATGGAAGGCGCTCGCGTTGATAAGTGTGATCCTTAAAGGCTCACACGTGCGCATATTCTAAAAATAAAATAATTTTATGGAAAGCCTTCACATTTTTCCTGGAAACCCTTCCCATTTTCTGAAACGAAAACCCTTCCTATTTTTCAGGGAAATCCTTCCTAATTTCAAGGGCTAGAAATTTGGAAGGCTTTCCATGAAAAATAAGAAGAGTAATCTTGGAAACCCAAAACCGGAGGGGTTTCCCTGGAGAAAAAAATGGGAAGGGTTTCCGTGGGAGGACAAATCGGGCATATATAAAATAATTATTATAAAATTTGTAAGGGCATTTGCTAGTTTTCCTTATAAAATTTAAAAGGGAAAAACTACAAAATACCTTTATGTTTTGACAAATTTCACGACATACCCCTCAGTTGACATCGAAATATACGTCGACCAAGGGCATCTCTGTAATTTATTTAGACATTGGGATATATGTTAACCAAAGGCATCTCAGTAATTTATTTTAACTCAAGGGTACGTGGCACAATTTGTCAAAAACATAAAAAAACGTAAGGGTATTTTGTAGTTTTTCCATTTTAAAATCCACGATTTTTAATTTGACCAGACTGCACTTTGACATGGACCCAAAACCTGTCACCTCAAGGCCTTAGGGTTTTGGATTCCCGTAGCAGTAGTAATTCAAACGCAACTGAACTAGTCTTCCATTTTGCAATACCGGCTGGAATTGCCATAGACAACATATGGCTATGCTGGCACGCAGATGGAGCACAGTTGCCCTCAGAACAAGTAGATGTGATTCATGGGCATTTGAGGCTGGAGCTGCAACTTGTTGCAAATTTGATGCAATTCATGGATCGGCTAATGACAATGGCAGATCTGGAGCAGATGGTAAACGATATGGGTTATTGTTATCGAGTGCTGGAGCCATCTTCGGTGCAGTGGCATGTTGGGCTGCCAGTTCAAATCAGGTAGCGTTGCAGTTCATCTGTTCGTGAAAATTCAGACTTGTTTTCCATTCTGTAATTAATCATAGCCTAATGGCTCTGGAAGGCCCATTTTTAAGACATTTGGCCAAATTTTGATGGATCCATTTAATATTACTTTCTTGAAGTTGTTATCTGTATTCTGTATTCTTTGCTAAATGTTTTACACTTCCATCTCCAGCAATTAAGCGGGACAGCATATGCAGATGCCGAAAAAGTTGGTATGTTGATTGCAAACTGATTGTTCCTATAGCTCGATTTTAGACAACTCTTTGCTACTGCGATTTGTTGTATAGATGGGTTAAGATATTGGATTTTGTAAAGGCCAAAATATAAGCACATAGGGAGCTTTGTTGAACCTTAATTTAAACTCTGGTTTTCTTGATTCTTCCCACAACGAGTGGCTTTGTTTCTTACTGCAGCTTTAGATCCAAATGAGTGGCGCTTGTTCAAGTTGTTGGAGACAGAGACAATTACGCATAATACAAAATTGTTGAGGTGTCCTGTCTCTTTTCATCTCCACAATCTTCTCCTCAGTAGATACAATGCATGCCAATCTTTTCATTTTTCTTGTGGGATCACGCAAAGGATCCTGCCTCAAGTTTAATGGTTCAAGCAATGTTTAGAAAATGACGCATAATTGTTTTGGTGTGTTATGTTGTAAGTGTCAGCCATAGCAAAAAGAATAATATTGATCAAGGGATGGAAAATGCATTCTTGGCAATGCTGGTGCACTACACTGCAATTATCCTACATGAAATGGGCTTGGCCTTTCAAAAATTTGAAGGGCAAATCTTGTTTCTTTTAGCAGCTATTAATTACTGCTTACAAAAATGGGAGTGTCATAAGAGCAGTATTAAAACCATATCTGTAGAAGACTGTATGCAAAAACAATGTAATTATATTATAGACATACATTTGTGCAGTCATTCTTCCCTGTTATCTAAGTCTGGCTTTGATCTTTGACAGGTTTGGGATAGACAAAGATGCTGTTATTGGCCTGCCTGTTGCTTCCTGCATTGTCACAAGGTGATTGATTCTTTTGATTTTCAGGGATAACCAGGGGGGATCTGAATCCTTGGTTAATAACACAGGGCATCTATTGGAAAGAAGAAAGATGGGAAGCCGAACTATGTCATACGTCCGTAGGTATCTCATGCTTTCATGGGTGCGGCTTCTAGTGTCTCTAGTTTAATTATTTTTTTTATTTCCAGGTACACCCCAATATCAGATCCTGAAACACATGGCTACTTTGACTTGATGATAAAGGTATATATCAAATTAGTAAAAACTTCTCGGTTGAATTAATCATATTCTATGAGTATCCTTTAGGTTTATCCTGAAGGCAAAATGAGCACGCATATTGGAAGTCTCCAGCCTGGTGATACATTAGAGGTCAAGGGGTAATGTTTTTCCATTCATCTATTTGGTTGGTCAACTTGTGTCTGCTAATACTGGCGCATTGCAGTCCAATCTCAAAGCTACCATACACCCCGAATATGCTGAAGAGAATTGGAATGGTAAGATTGGGTGCAATTGATTCCATGGCAAGCTGGTAACGCAATAGACTTTATAATGTCAGGTTGCAGGAGGCACTGGCATTACTCCCATGCTTCAAATAATAAATGAAGTGCTAAAGAACCCTGATGACAAAACTCAGGTTATTACAACATTTGTTTACAATCAACTTTTGTCTGCCCTCATTTACTGCATGAGATAATTATTTTATTGCTAGGTTATCTGAAGCTATTTGCCATGTAGATCTCGCTGATATATGCAAATGTGTCTCCGGATGATATATTGCTGAAGCAAAAATTGGATTCCTTGGCTGAAAGTCACCCAAATTTCAAGGTGGGGATGTCAATTACATTCCTTTACTTAGTTGGAAAGATGGAACTAAGCCATTTGATCCTTGCTTTTCCCAGGTTTACTATGTTGTTGATAAACCTGATAAAAGATGGAATGGCGGAGTAGGCTATATCACAAAAGACATGATTATGAAAGGGTTACCTGAACCTTCTGATGATAGCATGATATTGGTAAGGTGTCAAAGGAGTGCCAATTAATGTCACTATTTACTGATTGAATTCAGAACCTCGTAACTTAGTGCAGAGATTGTTGCAATTCTATTGCAGGTTTGTGGACCTCCTGGAATGATGAACCATATATCTGGTGATAAAGCTCCAGACAGGTCCCAAGGAGAGGTTTGGGTTCAAGCCATTTATTTCTCCTAACAGATACTAGTTATTATGCTTCCATGCACATTCATTGCTTTATGAATTCTCCCAACAGATACTAGTTACTATGCTTTCGTGCACATTCATTTGTTTATGAATTCTTGTTCTTTCAGGTCAGTGGATTGCTAAAAGAACTTGGTTACAAGAAGGAACACGTATTCAAGTTCTAGTGCTGCTCTTTCCATTTTTATGCGTTAAGGGGGAAAAACAATGGGCATCGGGTACCAATAATGGTTGATGTCTGCTGCTCAAAGAGATAAAATGTTAGGCAGTTAAGGTCACATATTATTACACACATTATTAACTTCATGCAATAAATCTCTATTTTTTCACATTGTTGATAATTGTACAACTATCTTTCATTTTCTGGGGAAGCAAATAACAAAATAAAATTACACTAAAATAACAAAAGCTTGGTTCCTCTACTTTGGGAAAGAGAAAATTTTGGGTTAAAGGACAAATAGTTTAGTAGTTATGAAGAAAGCATATTTGGTTGTGATAGTAGCATATCAGGTAAGTGGTTGTTGCGAAGGAAGCATACCTAGTTCACTGCTAGTAGTTCTTTTAGTAAAGGTACTAGAGCTATGGGTTAGATAAGAGATCAATGAAAGGAGAGCATGGATGAGAATTGAATTGAATTAGCTTTTATCGACAACGGAGACCAGATGGCCTATGGAACTCAAACAAACAAACAAGGAATATCCAGCCTATTACACTTCAGGATTAATGGGTCTTTGAGGGAAAAATCTTAGCAGTAATGAGCTTGCTCATAAAATATACATTTATAGGATGCCAGTGCGATGATCAAGGGCACAATTGAGTCCTCCACGAATATAAAATGCATGTCAACTACCTCATCATCACATGTATATAAAATATATGCGGTTGGGAGTTTTGAAGCTAAAGTCGTGTTCATCATCACATGTAGTTGGCTAGGTGTAACCAACCCCTCATAATCATGCGGTTGGGAGTTTTGAAGAATACAACTCCTAGCTGACAACATTGGCAGACCTTGTTTTCTGCCTCTTTCCGGGCCCATCTGCCTGCCTCAATTCTGATGTGATGTGCTCTTGTGCGAATGGACACAATCGCTCTACGTTTTTTAATGGGTAAATGTGTTAACGAGTACTACTATAGATCCCTGGCAAGTGTAGAATTAATCTAGTTTTTGTCGTGCGATGCCTTTACCAACTCCAAAGCACTATTATTCTAAAGCTTACTTAGGGACGTGTGGCCAGAACTGTTTTAGGCGATTGTGATCCTTATTGTTTTACACTTGTATGACTTGAACCTGCACATTCCATTTGGAAAATCAGATTGCTTGTTTCTCCTTCCAGCAGGTTTTAAAGCGTTGTGGACCTACGGCCATTATGTAGACGAAGTTTGGAAGGTGTGAATCTTCTATGCTTACCACTTTCTGATAGTATATTATGTGACCTTGAAGAGCAGCTCTTTGAAGAGGTAGGAACTGTTACGTAAAATGATGTATCGGTAGTAAAGCTAGTGCCGTATAGATGGTCTGCAATAATAAAGCAAACGAGATTATGGACATGTGAAATTAAATGGAAAAAAACATGAGTATGTAAAGTGACATATTGTAAGTAAAGCTATGCATGGAAAGAGTAGATGACTGCAAATAGAAGAAAGTGGAGCGAACGTAAGTAAGGAATCACCCAAATACGTAAAATTGGTGTTGTAAAAGCAATAAAAGATGTGCGGAGTCTAAAAACATGAAAAAACCACCTAACAACATAACTGTCATCCACTGTCAAGAACATAGAATGCAACTTCGATAAGCTTCAATGTTAGATGATGAAGAACAATCGCCAACATAATGACAGATCTCAGAGCAATGCCTCAAAAAAGGACAACAAATTAACGTGTTTTAAGTGCAAGCACACATACGAGAAAGAGGAATGCAAGCCAATGAAACAAATGCAATAAGAAAATAACTCGCACAAGGTCCCAAAAATATATGAGCCAAAAATACCCGTTGGAAATCATATGGGTTCACCATTTAGACATGCCATAAAATCCCCAAACTATAAATCCGCAAGGTGATGAATGAAGTGGTCCAAGAAATAACTATTTCAAAATAGCATCCGAACGCAAGCTAAAAAATAGAACGAACAAAAACAAGTTGTGCGGAATGTAACCTTAGACAATGTATCTGTAAAGGCAACTGTAAAATATATCTACAGTATTTGTCAAAGAACCCTTGAATAACATGGAACTAAATAGGTTTGAGACCCTGTTAACCAGGAAAGCTCCAAACTATGTGAAACACACTTTAGAAACATAGGACATATATCCCTACATAGGCTAGAAATTGTGAATTCAAAACTTCAAGATAAATATCCAATATCAATAGAATAAAAAATGTTCGAATATATAGCAAAAAATTAGAAAAAATACCCATATGCATATATCTAGACAAAATTGAATAAGCCAACCAAAAGGACTCGGTGAAAGAAAAGGTTCCGATGAATATTTCCAAATGAATAATTGTTAGTTATTCATCTCAGCAGATTTTCTACAATGATGGATAGTGGGGTAGCCGCACACATGCAAACTACCCATAAAAAATAAAGGGAATGTCCAGTTATACAACTTGGACCCCAAAAAATACAATGCTAATAGATGTTTTGTTTGTGTACCTGCCGAAAGCTTATTACCAGGATTAACCCGCCCTTTTGGGTTTTTGAGGAAAAACCCTAGTGATAAGCCTTCGGCAAGGGGCTTGGACAAATGTAAGGCTGAAAAATCGCTCCCAAAACACCCACGAATGGAGAAGTCGAAGCTGTTGTCGCTTGTCAACCTATACCTGCACATCACCAACACTAGAACAAATGTGAAAAAACAAACCTCAAGGTTGATCGAGATTAGCGAAGGAGGAAAGGATGGCGGGCGGAAGCGCGAGCGTGAGTGCCTGGTTCTGAACAAACCTAACTAGGGTTTATATCATGACTAGGCTCTCGAATCGGGGTAAGCAAGCAAGGTTTCTTCTATTACATCTTTAGATCTTGGCTTTTTGGGTCCTATCACTTTCCTGGAAAGGTATCTTTCATCTCTGTCACTTTCCTTCTCTCTCCTATTGCCATTCGCTAGTCTTTCCCTTATTCCCTGATTTCCAATCATCCTTATTCTCCTTTCTACTTCCCATTAAGTTCCCTTACCTATCTGGCACCAAATGGCCCCACTGGATCTATCAGACGGATTATCTCCTTACTCAATCTTAAATATTTTCTGCTCCTTAAACCCTGAAGAGCAGAACATATTGGCTCAACAACAACTTATGCTTCAAGGAGATTTGGTGCCAATTCAATTTGGTGAATTCACTACCTTTATTCCGGCAAATATAACGCCCAAGAATGCTCTTCCTTCAGCTTTCACAAACAGACCGTTTTGGGACTGTCACGCCCCCTTTGAATGCGAATTCAAGCAACATCTTCATCCATAGATCTCAATTATATAAGGAAGACATCTACGTCAAAGAGGATATCTTGACCATGAAGAAGCATAATCCACCGACATATCGCCATTATAGAGGTATTGAATTATAGAATGTTTATAGTCAACCTTGATTTTCCTATGGTTCAATGAAGCCCCATAGGTTCAACAAGGTCCCTCTCATTTTCTTACATGGTCGAAACCCCAGTAGGTTCAACAAGAATGAAGCCCCATAGGTTCAACAAGGTCCCTCCCATTTTCTTATGGTCGAAATCCCAGTAGGTTCAACAAGGACGCTTCGTGGCATGGTGGATCTAGTGCGCGCGTCCAATTTCCAAACCATGAAAAATTATGATCGCTTGTGATAGTGCTATTTATCTTTTATTCAGCTTGTCTTATTCACAAAATTCCATGAACATGTATAATATAACCTTGGGGAGGTTTCTCAAAAAAGTTCCTAAAAGCAAAACAAATTCAACCGCATTCCAATTCAAACCACTATCGAAATTTTTGAAAATTTTATATAAATTCATTATTAAAAAGAAGTAGTACAGAGAGCTCTTTTGCCAAGAAGAGCTTGTGAGAATACAATATCTTAATGCAAACCATGTTTTGAAGAAATAATACTGAGCCAGCTTCCTGATATCAAAGTTGAGAATCTCCTTGTGTAGGCTTACCAGACATCACACTATTTGTAGCAAGTATATAATTCTTCGATTCTTCTTTGCCAATTTTCCTTGCGATCAGAAATCCTGTGCTGGAATCTTCGGAATGGAAACCTCCCCTTCCGCTGGGCTTCAGATTTTTGCTAGTTCAAGAGTTAAACCTGCGAAAATTTGCAAATTTAGGTATGAATTTGTGATCTCTTGCTTCGTTCTAACAATGCAACACAAGACTGGAGGACAAGTATAATAAACAAAACTAAATTCTTGGAAGCCATAGCAACACAAGCAAGGATCAAAACTTAGAAATGATCTTATAGATCTGATAACAGCTCAACACAATTTTACACCAAATCTGACAATTTTACACCCAATTTTAACACAATCTGACATCCAATTTTACAATGGTTATAGACTCAAAATATGCTTTGAAGCAATCAAAACAAGGGCTTGAGCCTAGAATCCAATTTCCATATAGGATTCAGCAGTCAAGGTGGGAAAAACAGGAATTCATGCAAGTCTTGAGCTGGCTCAGATTTCGGCAGAGGTCGGAATTGGAGCGGCTAGCCAAAAAAAAAAAAAAAAGGTTGCTGAGATCAGATTGAAGAGCAGAGTCTTCTGAGTCCCTAAAACTGGCCGACATCCCTATTTTATAGTCTAATCTGCCCCTTTTTTGTCTGCAAATAGGTGTCCGCCATCGTCTTGTCATTCTATCTATTCCAACAATAGTCCAAAGAGCAAAATATGCAAAACTCCAAAAACTGATTTGCTTACTCCAGTTTTCAGTCCTTAAAATCAAGAATCAAAGCTTTGCATCAAGAGCAGCTTACAGAAAATGAACTTGAAAAGCTCCAAATAGAAATTCCTGTACGAAATCTGAAAGGGGCAATCTAATTTTGCCGTCGATATTAAATCCTTTGCATTTATGAGGAGGGAATCTCTCCGCTCAAAAAATTCTGATTCAAAGTGGAAACCTCCCAAATTTTTCTATGTGGAAACCTCCCCAAGCTTCCAAGCTTCCATGGAAAGCTGGGGAGGTTTCCATTTGGGAAAATTGGGGAGGTTTCCATTCTTGAGAGTCTAACCAAATTCGGGCGCAGATAATTTGATCGCGTCACTCATGTTGATTAGTGTCTAGGGTTTCCACAATTTTGGGGTTGCTATTTCTGATTATTTCTGTAGAGATTACCACTACCTGACATGCCACTCATGTTGACCATTGCCTAGGGTTTGCCACAATTTTAGAGTTGCTATTTCTGTTTACGGTGATCGCTTCTGATCATGACTTGATTCGCTCCATAACTGATGGAGCTCATTGTATTTCAAGTTCAGTTCTATATTCAATAGATATATGTTGCATGCTTCATTTTTAATCTATGCTTCTTTTCATGTACATGGTATCAGAGCAGGCTTTCGATTAACTCATATAGAAAGAGATCTACCTGCTTATTTCAGATGGCAAACACTAGTTCAAATATCTTGCATCTGCAGCCATCAACATTTGAAGGAAAAGGATTCGATGGATGGAGGATGATGACGATATTGTACCTCAAGGCTGAATTGCTTTGGGAGATTGTTGAAGGCAGTGAGCCAAAGCCAGTCATTAGTAAGAAAGATGATCTGGCTCAACAGAAAGCACTTCTGCTCTGGAGCCTTGGCTTGCATAGCCTTGTGTTTGTCAAAGGATTTGTTGCAGATTGTTCAAGGTGAACTTGAAAAAGGCAGCAAACATATCTGGGATTTTCTCCAAACTAGATATGGAAGTCGCTTTGAAGTTGAATTGATGCAGATTCATATTGAGCTTGATGGACAGGACATCCGGATTGCCAAGCTTCAAGAGAAGTTTGATTTGTTGGCGAATGCTGGGAAAGACTATGCTCTGTCTAATCCACATAAGAAGCTTAGATTGTATACCTCTCTTCCTGCAACATGGGGTAGCACTGTAGAGCTTTTAATGACATCTCGCAAGACTGCAACATGGGATGAAATTGTTGAGGATTTAGTTGAGCTTGCCACTATGCATAAGCAAAGGGGAGATCGGGCCAAACATGAGCAAGCTTTTGTGATCCAAACACGCTTCCAAGGATCTCCAGCATCTCAAAATCAACGTCCTTTGGCTTGAGATGGAACTCCATTGCGCAAGAACCAATGCAGTAATTGTTTAGGTTTTGGTCATTATGCTCCGCAATGTCCAAGCGAACCACATGGTGCACCAGCTGCTCCCACTAAGAAAAAACCAGAAGAATTGGCACACTTTGTGGATGGCCTTAGCCTTAAAGAAGAAAATTGCCTTCTTGAAGAAGCATGCATCTCAGGAATTTTAGATCTTCTTCCAGAGAATAATCCAAATCTTGAAGAAGCATGCCTTGTTGCAGCAGATTCTATTGTTGAAGAAGGTTTTCATCTTGAGATCAGCCTCCTGCTCTCATAGTTGATTCTGCATGCACTTCTATTACGGTTAAGTATCCCCAACTTCTCAGAGATTTGAACCAGTTCAAGGCGGTGTCCAATTTGATTCTACTGCCCATGTATCAATCACTGCAAAAGGAGTGTTTCACCTTCCACTTCTTCATGGCAAGGAGGCAGCACTTTCAAATGCTCTCTTGGTTCCCAAACTCCACAAAAATCTATTGTTTGTGGCAAAGCTGACAGACCATGTGATTTCAGTCTTCACTGATAATGTTGTTCTTCTGTTTCCCAAGGATGTTATTCTACCAGCGAATCCACTTACCAAGGGGCATCGTTTTGGAAATCTATATAAGCTTTCGGAAGCGTCAGCTGAGAATCAAGTGAACTACACCATAAATTGTCTTCAAACAGAGGGCGATGGTGAGTTTCTTGGACACCTTTTCCAGGACATATACAATGCAGCTGGTATTCACAGACAAATCACAACTTGGCACACCCCTCAACAAAAAGGTGTTGCTGAGAGAAAAAATCGGACAATATGTGAAGCTGCCAAGAGTTTGTTAGTTCAAAGGTATTTGGGACGTGAATTCAGGGAGGAAGTGGTTGCTACTGTAGTTCATACTCAAGATTTTGCTCCTATAATAGCTCCTCCTAGCTCTACACCTCACAAAGTATGGTATGGATCAAAGCCTGATGCCTCTCACTTGCGAGTTTTTGGTAGCACTTTTATGTTCAAATTCCCAAAGATTTGGACCATAAGAGTGTGAAATGCCCTTTATCGAGTATTCTCCAAATCATATGGGTTACAAATGCTAGGATCCTTCCACGAATCAGGTACTTATCAGTTCTGATGTCCATTTTGATGAATCCGAGATTCTTGGTATTGAAGAAAATGCAGATTTTATTGATCGGCAAATGCTGGTCCCTGATCCTCCTGGCCTATCTCTCATTAATGAAGAGGTAGAATATCATGTTCATGCTGCTCTTGCTCCGGATACACCTCCTCTTGTTGATCATTGCCCTCCAATTGAACCATCTGTTATAGAAACACATGTTGTGCGATCCGAGCAACTTGTAGCTTCTTACTCCTCTCAGTTTTGTAGCTTCTAATTCCTCTCAATCTACCTCTTCTCTCCCTCGCAGCCAGTGCATGCACACTCCACCCTTAAAATCATTGAAAATGCTGAAATTAGTATTGTTGAATGGATCTGCCTTGCCACCCATGGTACTCCTGCTATGCTTCATGCTGCACGAAATGGACCAGATACTTCTCATTGGCACAAGGTTGCCCCTGAAGAATTGTCTTCTATGAAACAAAACCATGTTTGGGATTTAGTGCCCCTTCCTTCTGGCAGAAAAGTTGTCGATTCAAAGTGGAGTTTTTCTAAGAAGTTCAACGAAGATGGATCTCTCGCGCGTTACAAGGCATGTCTTGTAGCTCGTAGATTCGCTCAAATCCACGGTGTTGACTATGATGAAACTTTCTCGCCCATGATTCATATGACCAGTCTTTGGACGATTCTTGCTCGTGCAGCTAAACATGATTGGGAGATTTTTCAGCTCGATGTGCATACATCATTCCTCCATGGCGATCTTCAAGAAGAGCTTTTTATGAAGCAGCCCTCTGTGGTTTTTAGGATCTCAAATTTTCTAACTATGTATGGA
Source organism: Isoetes taiwanensis (assembly GCA_021234155.1). Taxonomy (NCBI): domain Eukaryota; kingdom Viridiplantae; phylum Streptophyta; class Lycopodiopsida; order Isoetales; family Isoetaceae; genus Isoetes; species Isoetes taiwanensis. The sequence goes on along the minus strand of JAJEKV010000098.1, from coordinate 2,639,096 downwards.
GATTACAGAAGGCTATTTACGGTCTCAACCTAGCTTCACGAGTTTGGTTTCAATGTTTTGATTCCTGCCTTCGAGATCTTCATTTTCAGCCTTCTCCCGTAGACACAAGTGTTTATCTTTGCCAAACAGGCTCCTTCATTCTCATTATCTTTTTTTTTTTTTTTGAAGGAATGAAGCTTTTTAATCATTAATTATGGAGAATAAGTACAAAAATAGAGAATTGCATGACTGAGGAGTCAGCAATATGTAACATAAGGAAATATTTTTTTGGACTTGGTGAAGCCCATGTAAATAGTAGCAGCAATATGTAGAGTACTTGATATAGACAAAAACATAAAGTGTTGCAACATAATAAGGATGTAGATGTTGAAGACAGGAGCACTTTCAGAAGGAGCAAGGTCTTGTAACTTTTTGCTGATGCAGCCAAATACATTTCCTGTAGATTCCTTGAGCCAAAAATCTGCACAAAAAACCAAGTTATGGACAGATGAAGCAGGGATCAGAAATTGTAGGTGTCCAGAAAGTGGAAGTGGTCCCTAAACTGAGGATAAAGTATAGGAATAAAATTCTTTCCCCAATCAACAACCTCGATCAGCCTGTTTGAGTTACATGTGGAATGAAGGTGGATAAGAGTGCCATAACAATCTGCTCTGCCCCTATGGTAGTAGTAGCATTCCCTATAAAACTCGAATTGCCTATCTGTCATGTCCATACTGTTAGCATACATAAACCACCATAGCACATACATTAAGTGGGTCTCTCTGCAGAATTCCTTAGGCCACTCAACCTCTTTCCCTGGAATTTCTTCTATGCTCTCATATAGCTTTCCCTTTACATGACTTGTCCAAAAACTGTAATCCATTTGGTTTTGCACTTCACTCTGAATCTCGTGCCTTTCTGACAGGGGAAGACCAATGTATTTGGAAGCCTCAGTTTCATCAAATTGCATGTCAAGTTTGTACTTGCAGTTCCAGAGATACTCTAGGAAAAATAGAATCAGAATTAGTGTTATCAACATGACAATTTAACTTAAATAAATTAAAGCAACCATAAAAATGTCCAATAGAATTCCACAGCTGATCAAATTGAGCATCAACATATTTATTTCTTTGTGCTGTTGCTGTTAGCTCTAAATCATAAATCACCTGTAATTCTCATTATCTTCCTGTGGTTGATGACATACTCTTGTTCCGCAACCATCACACAGACCTTGGCCACATTTATTCCCTCCTCAACTCAATTCTCCATGAAACATCTTGGTACTGCTGCCTTCTTTCTTAGCCTACACATCTGTCATGTTCTCCCCAACCATATCCTTCACCTATATCAGGCTCTTTACACCCAAACAATTCTGACTCGTTTCCATATGTTGGATGCTCGCCTTGTTGCCACTCATATGGAACCAAATGTTAACCTTTTTGAAGATATGGCATCCCTTAATTTATCTCCTGATTTGCCTTTTCGCTCACTTATTGGCAGTCTAATGTATCTCATGATATATATCCGCCCAAATTTGTCTTATACAGTCATCACTCTCTGTCAATTCAATGATCATTTTCTTGAATACCATTCGACTCTAGCCAAACGCATTCTCCGATATTTGCAATCCACCCCTCATCATAGCATCACCTTCTTCCATGGTTCTCATTCAATCCCCTTCAACCCTTATGGTTGATGCATGTTATGGTACAAAAGCCTATTCCCGATCCACTACTGGGTGCTGTTTCTTTCTTCATGGAGGACTTGTTAGAGCTGCCACAATAATGGATCTTCCGCAAAATCAAACGTATATTTATGCTGCAGAAGCTCCACGTGAGGGTGCTCAGGAAGCTTCTATAGTACGAATCCCAGGTGAGATTTGTAATAACTTGATTTTATCTCATTTTCTATAGCAATTGTTTATTTTGCTTCAGATTGTTAGTATACTTATTAAGTAAGCATGATAGTTCTTGGAATCGACCCATGAGGACATGGGATAAATTTTAGAAGGTGAGACTGTAACGATCCTGGCCCGTTGATGGGTCAGTATATGTACTCATGTACGTGTATACAAGTTTGACATGCATGCAAGGTAGAACATGCATGTTTGGCATGCATGCAAGATAGACACATGCATGTAGGATAGAACTATAAATAAGCAAAAGCTTTACGATCTAGGAAGGCAAATTGAGAAAGAAATTTTGGAAGTTTTTTGGAGACGGGATAGCATAAGAGGAATTCCATCGGTGGCAAAAGCTTGGAGCTTTCACCTGCATCGGATCTTTTTCTTATCAGGTGGGGTTTGGTTTCAATAGATTGGATTCCATGAGATTGCATAGGCTGCCAGGAATGGATTCGATTTGCACATGCTGCTGTGCTATTGTTAAATTTATGGGCTGATAAGAAATTATGTGGATAAGATTGCTATGAGAGGGTCTAGAGTAAGCCAAAAGTAACCATGATGAATCTGACTGCTAAGCATGGGCTGCAACAACGGCTTTTTCCTGCAATGGAGTCGTCACAGAAGGAGCTAGAACTTTTGGAGGCATCCTAATATGACCTGGAACAGGCCAATTTGGCAGGTTAATGGGCCAAAATGAAGGAATCAAGACAGATTTAATTGAACTAGGAGTCCAGATTTCAGATCAGAAATAGGTTCTCGTTGGTTTCCTGTTTTGTGTTGTTAATTAATTTGTTGAATGTTAATGTTTTGTTGGTTGCATATTAAAGAAATGTTACTAATGAAAAAAATACTGAATATAATAAGATAAAAGGGAAAACATGAGGTGGACATGCTTGAATTGTGCTGGGATTGAGCAGAGAGCATTCACAAGGTAAGTCCAGGTGCAGTTGCAGGAGATTGGGGAAAACAAAGTAAGAAAATATGTAGAAACTTGTGTTTGAAATTAACGTGTTAATAATTTGAATAGAATAGAATATCAGATAATTATATGGGCTTGCTCCTTGAGATGGGGCTGGGCTAAGAAGCAGTTGAAGGTGATATAGGCAGTTGCGGTCAGAAGACCTTACGAATTTTTAAGCTGGAAAGATGTATAGGGGGATGCCCACCGGGAGCACTTTCCGGTGTGGACCGGTGGGGCCCCGCGACCGGCGGAGCCGGGAGCGGTTCACCGCCACACCGGAAAGTGCGACCGGTGGGCATCCCCCTACAACATGGAAATGGGGAGCGATTTTTGTGCGTGTCGAGCTATGGCGCCTGGCAATTTTTGTGCTATGGCGGTGTGTCGATGATGGTGGATCCGGGCAAGGTGAGGAAGCGGCCCGTGGTTTGCCACCGCGATCCCCCTGCTTTTGCCCTTGCTTTTAACCCCTGCTTTTGAATCCGAGCCGCCGTGTTTGCCATCTGCGATCCCCTGTTTTTGCCCTTTGCGTAACCCCCTGTTTTTTGAATCCGGATGGCAATCTGATTCGCTCCCTCAATTTCACTGCTTTTGCATGCCCCGCATTCTTGCATGGGTCGCTTTTGCAAGCTAAGAAAATAAGAAGCTATTCAATCCCTTTTTTTTTTTTTTAATCATGCTTCAAGGGCAGAGGCATATTTCCTGCGGCAGATCCTGTATTGTCCAAGTGCATGACAGATTTTCTCTATTTTACTCTTGTATTTCTTGGCTGCTCCTATTGTAATTATTTTACTCTGTTCTGTCCTTCCAAAATGGAGAATCAAGCATTATTATTGCTCCTCCCGATCGCGGGATCTGTGAAATGCAGAGATTGGTCGAATCTGCAAAAATCACGGAAAAAATCTGTGGGTTCTTGTGCTTCTATAAACTGCTCCGAGCTGGAACTGTAGAAGCTTGGACTGTAAAACTGGGAGCTTGAACACAAATTCGTGTTAATCTTTGTATTACCGGGAGCAGACTGTAAAGTTTTAGTTGCTACGGAATTGTCGTGCCTCTTTCCATTCCGCATTGTAGGATCATAGCACGTGGCAGCACCTAATAAAGCCTCCGACAAAAATGGCGACCCCATTTCCATGTTGTAATTGGAGGTTCCACTTTGCATGTGTGACATAATTGATTAGCTATGGAAATGGAATTTTAATATTAAAACCTTAAAACCATAGCTAAGGATCGTAAATAAATAATGTTGAAAAGTTAGTTCTGCATCGATTTTGTAGCAGTTATTTGAGCACGCTGCATCGACAAGTGGGTTGCTGTTAAGATTTCGTCACTGAAACTGCTATTCCAATATGGGCAGGTTGTATGGGCAACCTTGGCAGGGGTATGGTTTAGACACTTGTCTAGAAAATATTTTAAGGAACATTACATGTTGTTGTCATAGCTATTATGTCACAATGCTTGATGTTTATTTATGTATTTGGATCCTCCGGGGTTGGACTTCTAGGTTCGGTGGCCTAAGTTGCTCCGGCATGAATCATGTTCTATGTTCTTTGTATTTGTGCTCTGTGACACCGGGCGTTAGTTCTCCTGGCCGGGATTGCTACTTCAGTCAACTCTTGTGAACTCCCATGGTAAGAGGTCCTCCAGTGCCAGACGTGGGTTGAGAGGGTATGCGCATACGAGGTTCACCCCACCACCTCGCTACAGGGCTTGGAATGTAAAAGTCGGCCGAAGCGTTATCCCGCTAATCCGGCCCTATGTAGGTCGGGCCGAGCTACCCATTGTTCCGGAGTTTGGTCATGATGGTTTGGTACTTTAGTTATGTTCTTTTCTCTGGATGTTCATGATGTTTACTTTATTGTCATCGTCTAGCATTGCACCATAGGTTCTTGTATCTTGGGTTGTTTATATTCTTGTTATCCAAGATTCCAGAGTGTTTCCATGTATGCAGAGGCAGCTATGGGATCCCCACTTAGTCACGAGGACTAACCCCTTTAAGTGCATGCAGTGATTGAGCAAGGTGGTGCTCGGGCCAATAGCAGTGGTATTGTTCAGGATCGTGGCTGACTTTGGAGTTTTCTAGAAGCTGAATCTTAGCTTTGGTTTTGAATAAATCTATTATGGATGTATTTCTCTTGAAACTATATTACAATAGTTGGATATTAGCTATATATAAGACGGGAATAATTCTCCATTATTTATTGGAAGATTAAATTCTTCACCAACATAGTTGATTAAAGTTAAAATACTATCTATCTATCTATCTATCATATCAACAGAGATCTAGCCTTAAGTATAGACAAGATCCCGAGTTGCCAGGAGGGTCAACTCGGCAGGCTTGTTACAGTGCTTTTTTTTTTTTCAAGAATCCTCATGCAAAAGACTATGTTTTTGCCCTCCTCGTGTATCAAGTGCGCCCTCACCCTATCTGGACCACCTGTTTTGTTGGCCTTGCAATACTTGCATATCCAAGATTTATGGCCTACCACATCAACTTCGTCCCACCAAACAGATTTTCTGCTTGTCATTCTACGAGATAGAAGAGAAAGAAATGGATTACAATTTTGCACAAAATAATGCAACCTCCCCTAGTTTCCTCGAAAAATTGGGGAGGTTTCATTAAAATATTTTAAAAAATAAAGGGCCGTAATTAATAAAGGCGGGTGTAATTAATAAGGGCATGCTTACACAACCATCAAGGTGGATATTAAAGAAGCACGTGGATCAAGGCAGATCGTGGAGGGCTTTTTTTTACTAATTTTTATGGGAAACCTCCCCAATTTTCCATGGAAACCTCCCCTGTTTTCGTATATGGAAACCTCCCCTGGTTTTTCAAGAAAGTTGGGGAGGTTTCCATGGGGAGGTTTCCACGAAAACTTCCCCTATTTTCCAAAATGAAAACCTCCCCAGGTTTGCCTGGAAAGTTGGGGAGGTTTCCAGGGAAAGTTGGGGAGGTTTCTGTGGAAAATTGGGGAGGTTTCCATTGAAGTCCAAATCGGAGTGCCAAGCTTGGCTTGGGTTCGGCTATGGCTACTTCGGCCATGGCAGCTATGTGTACAAAGGCTTAAATGCAAAAAATTAAAGATTCGGCCATGGCCGCTAAATGTGAATTAGTTAAAGTTTTTATATATCCATGGTTCACTTTGCCTGATAAATTAGCTTAGCCTTGTATTGTTTTACGGTTTCTTGATTTGTTCATTTTGCACCATTGGAAGTTGTAGACTAGTTTTTGATGAAAAATTCACCAAATCTATGGTCAGAAATAAAATATACAAATAGACCCAGCAACTATCTTTAGAGATGCTCGTAAAATCCCCTAGAGAGCTTCCTCAACTATGAGTAAGATATTTGTGTAGGGCTTTCATCGTTGAACGCTCATGCATGTAAGGGAAATCATTATGGGCCCAGAGGACCAGAATGCCTCCCAAGTCATTTTCCTTAATATACTTTGCCTTCTCAACCATTGACTTGTTGTTATCATAAGTATCAATCACCCTCCGCATCGGATGATGGGCATATGCTGCTTTAGCTTCATCATCCCACTTCTCTTCAGATCCAGCTTCTGGCAACCCCTTATAATCAGGGTCCCAATTCCAACTGCCAGCAGGCATGCCTATCCCATCAGTGTCTGCATATCTCATGGAATCTAGTGAACCCACGATAAAAATCTTGGAAGACGGTACCCCATGGGAGATGTACATCTTCACACTTTCATCTGTATTATGCTGTTCAAAGGAAGAACTAGCATACAAGGCCGATCTATGAGATGTAATTTTACTGCTAATGACAGGAAGGTTCACATGGATCTGATCTAGCAAATGAATTGCCTTTTCTATTGGCCATTCCTGCGCAGCAGATGATGTGCAAGTTAACGCAATCATAAAACTACCAACAGGTAGTTCTTTTCTAAGTACCTCAAGAGTAAGAACCAAGTTATCAACATCTTTTTCACTGGTAACATTGCCAGCCTTACCATAATTCTTCCCGTTGTCACTGATATAGCTCCAGTCAATAACCAGGCCATTGAAGATTGGGTAGCTTTTCAAGAGTCCCACTACAGAATTGACGAATATAGTGCGAGTTGTTGCAGTAGAAAAGGCAGTAGAGAAGCACTCTGAATTGTCCCAGCCTCCTATATAAAGATAGAGATTGAACTTTTTTCCTTGATCCTTTAGCAACTTCTTGAATTGCCCAAATATACCTAGATCTTCAGGATGGCGATTTTCATGTGCAATGCTTTCATATGGATTCAATAGAGTATTCCAACGATCCTCTATTTTTAATTGTCCAGAGGCTATAAGACGCACGGAACCAACAAACATAATATCAACCAAAATGTCTACAGGCAAATCTGTTACTGAGTACCGTCCCTTACAGATAGCGTTGTGTGACAAAGCATAAATAGCTCTCTTACCTGTCAAAGTAGAACACGGAGATATGATCGGAAGAAACATGTGCCTTCGTGATTTTGCATTATCTTGATTAGGATGAATGGCAGAAGCACTTGGAAAGTTTTCAATCCTTATTCCTCGTAGTCCACTTATTTTGACTTTGGCCAAGACTTCTTCTTTCACAAGCCACAAGCTATCACAAATTTCGTCAAAGCCGGGACGTTTGACATCATTAAATTCCATGCAAGAGTTTATCAGACTTATTAGCATCTTAGGAATGTCTTTGGGTAGAGTTAATTCTTCTTCTCTATTCTGACGTACCTTCCCTGCAAGAATCTCAAGACTAATCAAACCAAAACTGTAAACATCAACTTTTCTTGAATACTTTGTTGATCCTGCCAGCATTTCTGGTGCCATGTACATCATGGTGCCCTGGAAGCATGTATGGGATGTTGCAAATCCAAAAGAGTGTTTAGAGATGCCAAAATCAGTCAGTTTGATAAGTAGACTTCCATCCTTTCTAGTTTTGAGCAATACATTAGCGGGTTTAAGGTCCCGGTGAACAACATCCATGTTATGTAAATGCCTCAATGCTTTGGCTATTTGGAGAATCAAGTGAAGTGACTGAATTAGAGGAAGTGGAGATTTTAGCCCTGTAATATGTTCTTTCAAATCCTTACTCATAAGCTCTAATACAAGTAAATTACTTGTAGAGTAACCTAACATGCGTACAATATGGGGAGAATCAGCATGCAGCAGGTTCTTATAAACTGCTAATTCATCATGGAAATAACGAACATCAGTAAAGTTTTTCACAGCTACAGGCAGTTTATGCCACTGTGCGGTCTCAACAGTTCCAAAACTACCTTGTCCCACCTTTTCCTGTCTAGACAAATCAGTGTCGCTGATTTTAGGCTCTGCACTTATCAACATAGGCACCAAGCTGGACCATACAGATCTAGACACTGGGCTATTATTCCAATTTCGTATTAGAGTCTTCTTGTCCTGTTGATATGCAGTTTCAATGGAAGATTGCAAACTGTTGCAGTCCGACACTACCTGGATTTTAAGGTTTTCAACATAATTTCGTTGTTCTTCAACATTATGCAATGAATTCGGAAAATTCAAAATGAAGCGATTAATCATCTGGGCATATACCCTTGCATCATCAATAATCTCATTTAACTCACCTTTAAAACCCAAAACAGCAAGAGCTATGTCAGCAGAAGAATTCTTTTGGCCAGATAGAATTATGAGTTGCAGGGCGTTCTCCAGAACGCTAAACAGCTCCTTCCTCAAATTCCACCATACTTCTTCACCACATAATGTAATCCATATTTCCATGTATCGCTGGATGCAATCTGCTAGTAATTTTACCAAAAGACATTGTTGCTCATTTATTTTACCTTCCTGGTCCACTGCTTCTCTGATCCTGCAGCATAAACCAAGGACATCAAAGTCCCACTCAGGGCTTGATTCCATTGTTAAGTCGACATCTGAAAAGCAGATGTAATACACGTTTGGTTGAAATTACTGGTATATTCTGCAAGTATATTCTGCAAGTTTTATTCTCTGCTATCCGTCATCTGCAAAGCGGGGCCGCTGATTACTCTCTTTCTGTGCCCGTCTCTTCCAATCTATGAGCCCGCAACTGAACAGCTCCAAGGACCTAAGAGAGGTTACAATGGCCTAGCAGAGCTTACATTTGGGGCGATGCCATAGCAGAGCTTGACTCTGCTCTATGTGAAATAGGATCAAAAGGGAGAGAAAACCGGTTACTTCGGGAAAAATATCGGCAAGGAAGCGCTTTTATTTTACAGAAGTGTGTACATGGCTTGGCTCTGCTCAATCTGCTTAAGAATCTCTAGAGGCGTCAGATCTACCCTGAAATCTGGCACAAAATGGTTGCAAGGCGGTGGAGCAGCGATTGTTGCCCAAGAAACCTGCCGAAATAAACAAACCTTAGATTTTTTCCCAAGTTCAAGTACTCTGCTCACTAAATCATACTTGAGGTCATGTAATTTCAGCATTGTTATGGTGAAAGCCATGGGAAGGCCAAGCTTAACAATGTCTCCAGCATCATAATATCCTCCCACCAGATTTACCTGTAAAGATATGGTCAAACCATTCAGTTTCGGGCTAAATACATACCTCCGCTTTCCAGATCTACCTGGGTCGCTGATCAATGGAAATTGAAAAAGAATATGATTAATTCTACATGTAGATCTCAATTCTAAGACGGGATTGCATGAATTTTTGAAACAATGTACTTACTACTCCTTGCTGTCGGCCATCGTATTAGAGCAGAAGTCGCCCTAAAATCTCCCCTGGCTGGCAGAAGCTCCGCCCCCCTAGGCCAAAGGACTATTCGGACGTTATGTGGAATGGAAAGGGGTGAGGCATTCTTGCCAGCCCCCTGACCTGCAGAATCCGGGCAATGCCTTACCCCTTTCCATTGCACTACGTTAAGGTAAGCTCCTTGACCGGATTCTACAGATTTTTGTGAGGTTATTTGTCATTCTGAAGAAGAATGAATGAAGAAAATGACGGAAGACTCATCCAATTACTGTCATATTCCGTGGATTTTGTACCTAAGGGGTAAAATTGGCCCCCTTATTAATGCAACCCTGACCCTGAGTGTCACATTATCTTGAAGCCTAGCCTATCACACATTATCTTGAAGCCTAGCCTATCCACGTGTAAAAAAATTTGACCTGGCCTCTTCTTGCACCGTTAGATTTAGATCTATCTTGAAGAATGGTTGAAAAAAATACTTAATTCGTGACTTTAGGGAAGGGACGTATTTTCTGCGGTAAGTATTGGTGGTGTATTTCTAACTCGGAAAGCCTGAGCCCGAACTTCGATCTGCATACCTCACATTTATCTGGTCAGCTCTGCTGTATAAGCTGTGGCGGCCTCTCGCTTTTGATATTTGTGTGCAGCAGAATCGATGGAGGTCTAAAGGCGTCGTATCAATGGCAAAATGCATTTTTCCCTTTGGCAAAAAGAACAGTGTTTGTTGCCTCAAACGACTTACTTGTTTTGCAAAAGTCGTTAAGCCTTGGCGCTTAAAAATCACAAGTTATTGTAGCCAAAGATGTAAAACCGAAGCTAGAGAAGCTGCTTGTGTCCTCTTGATATTTTCATGTAGCCTAGACTTGAAATCTCATCTTGTGGTCTGATTATAATGCCTTTACTTTAGTTTGTAGTTCGAATTTTTGCTCTTTCTTTGAGCTGGTGAGAATGGGTTAGGACTTCGATACTTTAGCTTTGAGCTTGCTGAGATTTCTGATAGTGTCTATGTTAGATGATCTGTGGGTTTGAGCATTTCAAGGGAAGTTTTTACTTTGAGATGTATGTGCATACGCAAGTAAGAAAGTATGAGCTAAGCCCTTTGTTAGGAACAGGCACATTTACAAAGGTTAGATTCGCCGGAAGCATAGAAACAGGGGAGCATGTGCCAGTGAAAGTTCTAGACAAAGACAAGGTGCTTAAGCACAAGCATCCTAACGTAGTCCATCTCCATGAGGTCCCGACCAAAATCTACTTAGTTATGGAGTATATCACCGGAGGTGAGCTATTTAACAAAATAGTGGAAAAGACAATGCTTCCAGAAGATGAGGCAAGGAAATATTTTTAGCAGCTCATTGATGCTTTGCAACACTGCCATAGCGGCTATGTTTTCTACAGAGATATAAAGCCTGAAAATCAATCTTGTTAATTTGGAAATTTTTGGTCTGGTGGAAAAGTTTTTTGAAATTTATTTTTGTGTGATTTCCTAAGATTGTTGATGTTTTAACGGCCGGGAAATATTACCGTTCTTCCAGAAATTTACAAACATTTTTTTTTTTTTTTTTTTTTTGAGCGGGGAATTTGGGACCCGATCCATCATCTCGGCATGCATGCCACGGACGCTGAAAGACCACAGGAGTGGCTTTGGTTAATTTTTATACCCCTTTGATTCGTGAACATGGCCTCTGTATTGCAAGTTTTAAGTTGTTACAAGCCACATATACATCTGAGTGACATTTATGCTATGGTATTTCATCTTGCAGATAGGTATTGAAGCTTCCGATTAACAAAAAGTTGGTTGTCATGTTGCTCTGGAGAAGGGCTGTTTTTGGTGGCTCGGAGTTCTAATTGGCTTTCAGAACTATGAGATTCTGAGGTAATTGTATTTGTTTCTTGATTGGTCATGGTAAACACGATTCTTGGCTGCATAAGTTCATCTCTATCACTAGCCCACATCTTCTTGCAAGATTTCATAACTTCCCGAGACAGAACTTCTGACGATGGCTGAATTTGTAGCACATTATACATGTTGGAAACGCCATAAGTAATCTGATGGACTCTTCCATGTTGTTATCAGCTTATGTAAATACAAGATGACAACAATGAATAATATTTTCAAATTTGTACGTTTTTTATTTGATGGCTTTGTATAGATAGTTTTATTAATGAGGAAAGGGTAACAACCATGATCCAGAGCAGGCGACGGAAGTCTTTTTTTGAGATAAGGCAAAATGATTGTCATTGCTCTGTTAAACATTTTTTGTTAACCTAATTTTCTTTTTTGTTCTAGCTAATGCCCAGGTGCTATTTGCATAATCCGGCACGTTAGGAGCAGAGAAAACACTTTATGATCTAGGACTATGAATCAAGTTTTCCATGTCTAGGGCCCTTAGCCGAATCTCCTTAGCAGAGAATTCCAGATGAGAGGCATCATTGCAGTTGAGATAATACACTTAACATTTTTTTTTTTCCTATTTCATGCATTTCCTAGGATGTGATACTAACAACAAGATGTAGGTTACAAGATGGTTACGAATAATTACCTTACTCTGCCACACTTCTTAGTTGGTTAATGATCTCTGGTTTAGCAAAAACAGAATATGTATCTTTTGAAAATGTTAGAGGCAAATCAATTTCAATGCTCATTGCCCATATTAGTCACCAGTTTAGAGGAAAATGTTATAAATGTTTGCATTTGATTCATTAGAGGAAACAATGCTGCATTAAACAATTGCTAAGTTGTTACACAATAGAGCAACATATTTTGGACATGCTAGAATTGGTTAGATTTGTTCTTTGTCCTGACAGAGTTGGATATCCATAAAAATGATGTCATTTTTGCTGAGTTACAACAATGGCTAAAGCTCAATGAATATTTATGTCTTACAAATCTCTCTATATGTGATGTTGAGAACTTGCTTCCATTATTCTTTCTATTGCACTTATCTCTTCAACTAATTCCTTCAGATCGCAAACAGGCAAAGGACATGCTAATAATGATGTACAAGAGCTTGGCATTGGCTATGATAAGATATTTAGCTTTTGAAGTATGAGTTATGAGGTTTCAGTTGTACAATATTCCAGTGCTTAATTTTTTTTTTCTTCTATATATTTTCGTTTTCTCATCACATAATCTTAGAGACTGTAAAATTGGCCTTGGTTGGATATGCAAAATAGGGTTTCAATTGTAAGCTATATCTGCCTTTTAGTGAGCATATATAAACCACACAGTAGAAATATCCTTGGTTGGATATGCAAAATAAAGCTTTTATTCGTTCTAAGTTATGGCTGACTCCTAGATGTGAGCATTATAAACATATGGTGGGCAAAATATTTGGCTGGACATGAGTATATGGATATGCATGTTTAATTTTATATTGGATTACATCATGATAATTTTTGCCACTATTTGCAAGCAGTTTGACTATCAGTGTCGGAGTGTCGATAAGTGTTATTTAATTGTTAAGGTTATGTAGTTTTTGTAGAAAAGATGGCTTTGCATGTTCGATTGCAACACGGGTTTACGTTCCAAAAAATATCATTGTCTATACAATAGAGAGAATACAAATGTGAGGTCTCTCTCTTACTACAACACCTTAGTATGACTTATTTAGGAAAAATTAGACTTATTCAAAGTTTTTAGACATTTTTGACATAAACTAGAAAAGGAGACCTTGCAAAGATGTTTACATTTATATAAATTATTCAATAGAATATAAATCCAAATTAGTTTGCATTCATACGAATGTTTATTTGACATGATAAATAAAATGAAAAAGCAAACGTTGCAAAGATGTTTGTATTCATATAAATCACTCAACAGTACATAAATCCAATGCAATAGTTGGTTTCACTACTTCATGATACTTGGAACTTTGCCTAAAACGACCTTCCAAACCTATTTTCCAAAAATCTATATATTTTGAAATGCCGGATATAATATTTTTTTCTCCTCTCATATGTTCAGCAAGGGGCACTGGCTCAGGTTCACCTTGAGGCAACATTTGTATATCACCATCTTTTTTAAAAAGTTCAACATTGGCTTCTAGTTCCCATATTGCCTGCTTAGGATGCACCTTATACTGCATTTTGGGAGCTCCTTTATCATCTAAATACAACCGAAAATGTAATGGCCTGGTATGCCCTACCAACTTATTGCACCCATCTTCTATATAACCATCCACAAATTTCTTAAAATCAGGAACTTCTTGTACGAGATATGGAACATTTTTTGCAGATACACATGTTTCAAACACTTCAAATAACTGAGGCAAAGTGTGAGCATGACGCGTTCTTAAACTTTCTCCAACTCTGCTAAAGAAAGCATCAATATCTTCATGCGTATGCCCAACCATAAGAAATGCCATCAATATTTGTTTGAAATGTCCTCTTGCCACTAATAGTGCCAAGTATGCCAAGACATATCAATTTTTATTCTCAGAGACACAGTTATCCACCTGTAAAAGTAGAACTTTTGGAAGAGGCTTAAAACCACCATATTCTTCCTTTATCAATTGCTTACCATCTGTTCTTGTCAACAATGCTTTATGAAGGGGTTGTATTGCTGAGGTGAAAGTTGGAGTCAAATCACCCTTATCTCCGTCTTCGAAACTCTCTAAACTCCACAAACATTTCGCAATAAAACCTATTGTAAAGTTTGGGTCAAATGACCAATTCCATGTGGAAAAATGGCCATAAGAATAGAATAGAATAGAATAGATTTTCAGTGTCCACGGAGAACCGACTGGCCTATGGGACCCAAACAAAAAGAGAGCAACAAACGTATTACTGACAGGATTAAAAAACCCCCGCCCCGAAGGGTTTTCGAGGGAAAAATCTTAGCAGTAATAAGTCTGCTGGCATGCTGTACAATTGTATAGGACAGTTCACCGCTGTCCCGGAAGACACAACTGAGTCCGTGCATCCATAACCTCCTGGAGGTATGACCCCAACAAACCCACTGACGTCGTATTCAATAACTCATGCAACGGTTGGCCAGGCACTAGTAATCGAACATACCGCTCTCTGATATGGGCAAACACTAGGCAGATCTGGAGGGCATGACATTCATCCTCAATGGCGCCCTGGTGGCAACACTGGCAAAGCCTTTGCTCTCGTGCTTCCCGAGCCCAACATCCTGTCTCAATACGAAGGTGATGTGCACCCGTGCGAATGGAAGCTATAAGTCTGCGCTTCTTCATGGGCAACTGGGTGTACAAGTACTGGTGTGGGCCTCTCGTGAGCCTGGGATTGAGTTGAAGGGCCATGCCCATGGGTAAGCATTCCTGTCAAAGCCATAGGCAATTGCATAACATTCACACCGACCCTAATTTTAGGTCCACTGTTGAAATCATTAGTTTTTTTTGGTCCACGTGTACTTTATTCAGAGATCACAGAAAAACCTACATGTAGATCTGTAGAAGTATGGTTCTACTAATTGATGGTATTGTTTTTTAAGTGGACAAGGAACGTCCATTGTTATTTTTTTAAGGAGCTGTAATTTTTGTTCTTTAGGAGGTGTGGCTTTTTAAGGAGGTATGTCTTTTGTTAAAAGGACTATGATTTTTGTTTTTTAGGTGGTGGTGTTTTTAAGGAGGTGTAGTTTTTGGACATGTGGTTTATAGGTAAGTGTAGTTTTTAAGGAGGTTTTTTTTAAAGGATGTATGATTTTCTAAAGGGGTATGATATTTTAAGGTTCTTTATAGCTAATTTTGTAAGCACCATTATACAATCATTGCACAACTCCCATCCATATGACACCCCATAAAGTATTCTCGTTGTCATTACATGCCATGTGTAAAAATGCAATATCTCATCTATTGTCCATCTACCCCTCATGCTATAAGAAAACTAGAATGCAAAGGTATATCAATATCCCAGAATTGAGTTGAATTGAACTTAACTTTAACATCCATGGGGACCAACAAGTCTATCATATCCTCCGTGTGTGTGTGTGTGTGTGTGTGTGTGTGTGTGTGTGTGTGTGTGTGTGTGTGTGTGTGTGTGAGAGAGAGAGAGAGAGAGAGAGAGAGAGAGAGAGAGTTGCCATTTTGCCTCAAATCTATTTTTTGAGCATATGCACATGATCTCATATCTCATTCAGGCTTGCAGGATTTTAAAGCACACAACAAAAACCTTATAGAAATCATGATTCAAAAAATTGTTTGCTGGTTTATTCTTACAGTTCATTGACATAAAACTTTATCCAATTTGAACACATATCTCTGCATCACCTTAGTTCCAAATCAAGCCAAATTTCTTTCCACACGTTCCTGTAAGTTTTCCCTGATAGTCATTTCAAAAATCAATTAGAAATGTTAAAAAACACTGAAGATATCATCATTTGAGTGTGCGTACTTTTTTCTGCAATAGGGATGTGCAATAGCCAAACTTTTTGTCCACTTGGATCAAACATGCCGCCTAGGCTCAAACATGTCACCAAGATGGCTCCAACA
This sequence comes from Isoetes taiwanensis, assembly GCA_021234155.1. Classification (NCBI taxonomy): domain Eukaryota; kingdom Viridiplantae; phylum Streptophyta; class Lycopodiopsida; order Isoetales; family Isoetaceae; genus Isoetes; species Isoetes taiwanensis. Next base: position 2,623,118 of record JAJEKV010000098.1, on the reverse strand, counting down.
TGCCACCTAAGCTCCAACATGCCAAGGCTTCAACATGCCAAGGTGGCTCAAACATGCCACCTAGGCTCCAACATGCCAAGGTGGCTCAAACATGGCACGGAGGCTCAAACATGCCACGTGGCTCCAACATGCCACCTAGGCTCCAACATGCAAGGTGGCTGAAACATGCCACCTAGGCTCAAACATGCCACGCGGGCTCGAACATGCCACATAGGTTCAAACATGCCAAGGTGGCTCACAACATACCACCAAGGCTACAACATGCCAAGGTGGCTCAAACATGCCATGCAGGCTCCAACATGCCACCTAGGCTCCAACATGCCAAGGTGGCTCAGACATGCCACCTAGACTCCAACATGCCACCTAGGATTCAACATGCCAAGGTGGCTTAAATACGCCAAGGTGGCTCAAACATGCCATGTGGGCTCCAACATGTTTTATTAATGAGGAAAGGGTAACAACCATGATCCAGAGCAGGCGACGGAAGTCTTTTTTTGAGATAAGGCAAAATGATTGTCATTGCTCTGTTAAACATTTTTTGTTAACCTAATTTTCTTTTTTGTTCTAGCTAATGCCCAGGTGCTATTTGCATAATCCGGCACGTTAGGAGCAGAGAAAACACTTTATGATCTAGGACTATGAATCAAGTTTTCCATGTCTAGGGCCCTTAGCCGAATCTCCTTAGCAGAGAATTCCAGATGAGAGGCATCATTGCAGTTGAGATAATACACTTAACATTTTTTTTTTTTCCTATTTCATGCATTTCCTAGGATGTGATACTAACAACAAGATGTAGGTTACAAGATGGTTACGAATAATTACCTTACTCTACCTTACTCCTGGAGGATCATGAATGCCATCTTCGGCTGGCACTTCAGAAGTTGCGGCACCACCAGCTGTTCGCTAAGTTTTTCAAATGTAAATTTGCGACCACCAGGGTCGAGTACTTGGGTCATATTGCTTCTGCTGAGGGTATTGCTATAGACCCAGCAAAGATTGAGGCAGTCAAAGAGTGGCTAGCTCCTACCAATGTCTCGGAAGTCAGAAGTTTCCTGGGATTGACAGGATATTATCGGAAGTTCGTTAAGGACTTTGCTAAGATTGCAGCACCCCTTACCGACCTCACAAAGCATGAGAAGGTCAAAGATTGGGCATCACATTGGAAAAGCAAGGTTCAAACAGGCTTCCAACAGCTGAAAGATGCTATAACGTCGGCACTAGTCCTTACCTTATCTGATCTTCAGAAGGATAAGGTCGTTGCGACTGATGCCAGTAAGATAGCAACTGGAGCTGTTTTGGTGCAAGAGGGATGCGTCATAGCCTATGACTCTAAGAAAATGAATGATGCGAAACAAAGATATCCTACTCATGACCAGGAATTGCTTGCAGTTGTGCGTGCCTTGCGCATCTGGAGACATTATCTTCTTGGATGGCGGTTCCAACTAGACACAGATCACCAATCTTTACTCAGGCTAATCTCAATCTCCGACAACGCCGATGGATAGAATTTTTGGAAGAATATGACTTTGAGGTTTTGTATAAACTCGAAGAACACAATGTTGTTGCAGATGTCTTATCTCGGCATCCGTTGACCACATGTACCCATTATAACGCTATTTCCACTCTTGCAAGTGAATTTGGGAAGACTATTGAGCAATATCTTCCAACGGATCCCAAGTTCAGTGAAGTGTGGGGCAGCCTTTCTAAAGAGGCCACGACTGATAAGGAGAGGGACACATTTAAGCATTATAAGAAGGACGGTAATCTTTTATATTACCTCGATAAGTTGTGTGTACCCGAGTCATCAGGAGTTAGGAGGCTTATTCTCCATGACACACATAACAGCCCTATTGCTGGTCATGCTGGATTTATGAAAACATATCTCAAGATAAGATCCAATTACTTTTGGCCTGGTATGAAGAAGCATATTGCCCGCTACATTAAGCAATGCCAACTTTGCCAGCAGACAAAAGCAGAGCGGCTAAGAACGCCAGGCACACTGGAACCTCTTGATGTCCCCAATGCAAAATGGGAAGTCATTACCATGGACTTTATTGTAGGCATCCCACGAACACTTCGAGGATTTGACGCCTTAATGGTAGTAGTTGACAAGCTTTCTAAGATGGCGTATTTCTTGCCATGCCGCACCATCGACACTGCTTTGTATACGACACTTTTATTCTCCAAGGAGGTTTTTGGACTCCATGGGTCTTACTCTAGATACGTGGCATAACCCAGTTTCCAAAGTGGCAATCTCACAACAATTGCTTACCGATATGCAAGTTTCGGTAGAGGAAGCACGCCTGTATAGTCGCCAAAAGAGTTTAGCAGATAGACATCGTACCCCGCGTGAGTTCCAGGTTGGTGAATCTGTGGGGTTGAAGATCAAGGTTAAGCAGGCCAAGCTCAAAATTGGGAATTGCAAGAAATTGGCACCACAATGGGCCGGACCATTTCAGATCATTGAATGTATAGGTTCTCAAGCCTATAAGTTTAATTTGCATATTCATCTTAAGGTCCACAAAGTTTTCCACGTGAGCCTTCTGAAGAAGCACACCCCGGATCCTCATGAGATTCTTGATACACCAACACTCCTAGAGATGACAGAGCCTGCAAGGATCCGGCCCTCAGAGCAGTGGGCAGAAACAGCAGTATTACCAGGATAAGGGCAACGCATCGGGAAGTTATAGCCCTAGGGCAGCTAGTCCAGGACTAGCAAAGGCTCCATATAGTGGCAGCTATGGGAAGCAGCAGGAAAAGAAACAAGTATCCTTCAAGGATAAGCCGCAGCAAGAAGGGTCAAACTATTCGAAAGCGGTGCGATCCTTTTTGCAAGCAATGCCTAAAGAGAAGAGGCAGGAGTGCATTGAGAAACAGCTCTGCTTCAGGTGCTTTCAGCCAGGCCACAGAACAGCAAACTGCCCTTTTGTCATGAAAGCGGCATTAGCAGAGTTGGGTGGATGGGAGACCCCCTCTGACGACGACGGCGGGGAGGCACGCGACTTCATTCAGGGTGAGTGTCATATCTTTGCAGCCATAGATTCAGACCAAGCAGAAAATCAGTATCAGGTAATCTCCACAGTAGGGAAGGCCATGGCCAAGTCTTTTATAGTCCAGTTTATGGTCGAGATGTTAAAGCTCAAACCGTTGAAGTCAAAGTCGAGACCCGTGGTGTTAGCAAGCGGGGCAGTGAGACACACGGCAGGCAAGAGGATAAATTTGGACATCGATTTGCCAGGGATCAACATCCAAATGGGAGCAGAAGTGATGAACATCGACAAATATGACTTGATAATAGGAATGGAGTATCTTGGACCAGCAGGAGCCATCACTGATTGTGGGAAGCGGAAGGTGACCTTCACGGTGATCTATCCATTTATGCTGGTGTCTCGAGAACGTGACATCAAGATCCACTCGAACGATCTTCCATGGATCTGTTATATCTATCGAGCAAAGCATCAACATCATTGATATAGATTGAAAAATATAAAGAACCCTTGAAAAGATCCTAATGTATCCCATAAATGATCATAATCTGCTCCTTTTAGCATTCTGTGAGCCATTGCTGTTTTGACCAAAGGCATTTGAAATTTAGATGTTAGCTTATTAAGGCTAGGCTCGATCTGTGATAAGGCAACATTATTCCTGTGCTTCCATATGGCCCAGCAAGAGATAGTCCTTACAGAACCAAGGAAAGGATTATCATAGTCAAGGAAGGAGAGGAATTCTAGCTCAGAGGTGGGAGTAAGCCAGAGGTTTGATCCGGTTCGAAAGAACCTGAGAAAAGATATGGGTTGAGGATTCCCTTCCTTCACAGTCCATTGGACATCTGTCAAATACCTGAGCATTATACTAGGACACATTTTCAAACAATGATTCAGCGCCAGCCATCTAAAGCATACCAACTTTTTGGCACAGTAAAGCTTCCACCCTTTTCTGATCATTGATGTAGCCTGCTGTTGAGAGCAATTCCACATACGCAACTTTAAAGGAGCTTTCAGGAAGCAGCATAGCATATATGGTAGCTACGTTGTACCCCTTGCTTTGGCAGCTCGAGTCAAATTCCCTCTGCCAGCCAGTGATATGGCTGATTGTTGCCTCATATATCCTTCTGTTTATATCACTATTGGGAATAATTTGGGATAGCTCTTGCCATGTCCTCCATCCCAAAGGTGTTCTAATACTGTCAATTGTACTAAGGCTAGTTTGCTCCCATTCTTTATATTTGATAGAATGTTTGAGGACTAGACATCTGTGACGTTCCAGCATAACATACGATCTGAATACGTATATTATACTGCCACGTCACACGTACATGTCACCACGACAAGTACTTGAGAGCCGTAAAGAGTTGCACATAGGGGGCAACCTTGTATGTTGTATTTTGCGAATCTTGTTATACAGTATAGCAAATTTTATACTTGCATACCCCACAAACGAGGAACTTTATGCACGGTGTAGATTAAGGAATAAGGGGTGAATATGCCTATCTTACAGCTCTCGCTGCCCTACGTCACCCCCCGTGTGAATATGCACCAAACCTAAGGGGGTTTAAGGGGGATTTTAATTTAAATGTGTTGGACCTAATGGTTGTGTTAATTAATGTCAATGGTAGTTATGTGTTGGTTGTTAATGTCAATGGTTGTTATGTGTTGATTGTTATGTGTTGGGGGATTTAATTTTTATATGTTGGATGTTAATGGTTTGTGTTGCAAAAAATTTTTTTTTTTTGCCCCTTCCGGGGCTTAGAGACGCCACCTCCCCTCTCCCCAGGTGTGATAAAAATATAGAATTCAAACCGAGAAAAAACTAGAATTCATTAGAGGCTTTCATCACACAGCAGCTTTTGAATTTGATCACAATAAAACAAATAGAACATAAGTAAAAGTTACCATAAAGATAGAGCAAATTGATCCCATTATTGTGAAAGTCATAAAGTTTGCAACACCCATACACAAACATTTTTCAACTGGAATTTAACAGCAGCCTTTGGCCTCCATGGATTCTTGTGGTGAGAAACCAAAGTGGGAAACTTTTATGCTTGTTAGCACAAGGATCTAGAAGCCTTGGAATTTGCTTAATAACTGCCTCAAAATCTAAAAATGCATGGTAATTTTTTGCAAGCTTCATTCGGAATGAGCCATAAAATAATATCCAATAGCGCAATCCTGTATTAATCAGCTGGTAGGATGTGAAAGCACTACATGCGCCCTTCAAGCCCTTCATGTGCCCATTATGCATCACACACACAAAAAGAGGGCTTTTGTTGTGAGCCATTGGTTGTTGACCATTGAAAAAAAAGGCTAAAATCAATGGCCCTTCATGTGCCCATTATGCACCACACGCAAAAAAAAAGGGCTTTTGTTGTGAGCCATTGGTTGTTGACCATTGAAAAAAAAAGGCTAAAATCAATGGCTCAGAAATGGTGCACTCTAGATGTACGCATTAGTACATCTATTTGAATATGTCACGAAATCATAGGAAAACCTTAGTGAAAAGCGTACAAAAACACAAAGAAAACCCCCTGTTATTATGCTACATATTAAACATATGCAATTAAAACCCCCTTGTCAAGTGGCAATACCCCGTTTGGTCCCTTCTAACCTAACCCTAAAAGTTCATGTATAAGGAACAAAAGGGGAAACCCTAAACTTTTCCCCTTTTCGTATTTTTGGCTTCCCTGCGCCATTCCATTCCGACCAAGGCAAAATTTGCCATTCGCATTGCCCGTTGCCAGTGACATAGTTACCAAATCACGGATCACGAATACGATCTGCATGCCAAAAAAAACAACTACTGAATCTGAAATCTGGAATCTGAAAAATCGACCAAAGTACTCAAAATGCAATTGCTTCTAAGAATGAATGAACAACATATTTTGTAATGCATTGAGATTCCAAATATATTATAGATTAGGCTTTAAAACATATAGAAATGTTCAAATAAAACACAAGTTTAAGTTATATGAAAATATCATAGTAGTTTTTAGAGCACATAAAGAAAACACAAGTTTAAGTTATATGAAAATATCATAGTAGTTTTTAGAACACATAAAGAAAACATGTAGGAAAACATTATAGACAAACATGTAGGAAAGCAATATAGACAAAACCATGACTTATTACTTCCCGTATTCTTCTCAGTCTCAACTACCCGCACCTCTTTCCACCAATCCATTGGCCTTGGCCCTTTGGTTGCCTCACTTGTCTTCCTTTTCCTCGTCATGACAAGAGTACCTAAGATAAACAATGAGAAACAATGAGCATAGCATTCCCAAATCCATATTTAAATAATAATCCAATTTAATCCATGTTAAGGTTTCTTCCTAATTCTATTTTCCTCAAATTATAACTCGTCACATTAATAATGTCCGGTATGCTTGCTTTTAATGCAGGTAAAGGAGACTATTCGGGATGTAAAAGTTTCTCCATAATGAATGCTTCATTGCAGCCGCACAAAAAAGGTGTGATGAAATTTAAAAAATGCAAGCCAGCTTGACTATTCCTAACAAATGTGCTAAATTCTGTAGATATGTTTATATCTATGACAAAACAGGCGCTGAAGTCACTGCTTAAAGTCCACTTCAGGAAATCTATATAATTTAATTTTTATGAGATGCTTGGTTCTCAATCGGTCCGATTTTCTGCACAGAACCATGTGTCTCCTCCTCTCAAACTTGAGTTTTTGGGGCGCCACTTCTTATTAGCCAGCATAAATAAAGCTGACACCCTACATTACCAGGATACTAGTACAGGACAGGTGGTAGCAGAGCTTCAGGAGGTTTGGGAAGAAAGTCTATTGGAACTAATTATAGATGTTGTAGATAAAGTTTATGTTTATGTCAAAATGATCAAATAATATGCCCAGTCTTGATCATTCAAGGGAAAAAGCATGTCGTAGATGAATAAACTAATCCTTCCCACTCGCCCTTCAGCATTGGGGCTTCCATCCAATTCCCGTCTTTCTCCAATTTGATGGCATATCTCTGTAAATAGCCGAATGCTATGAAAAGGCATGGTTGAAAAGAGGGTATTGATTGGGAAAGGACTAAAACCTGAGCAAACAGGGTTGCTCGCAAACAGGCATTTAAAAGAGAGAGTTGAGATGGAAGCAGGCAGTCAAAAGCATTGAGATATGACATGTGCAGTTGGCGAAACTGTTTATCTTCACCCTTCTTCTTCAGTTCATAAAACTGCCCGAGATTATCTTGTTTACAATGAGCTTATTACAACCTCCAAGCCTTACCTTTTTGCTGTTACTTCAATAGATCCAGAATATCTGGATGATTGGGACGAATCCGACCTCTCAGTCTCAGCTCTCAGGGCTCGAATCTGACCTCTCAGTCTCAGCTCTTAGGGCTCAAATCCGACCTCACGACCTCACAAATCCGACCTCTCAGCTCAGGGCTCTAAATATTGTCGCAAATCTTCAGCCGCAATACGTATATCATCTTTAAAAGAGCAATAAAAGATCCACGATATGCACTACACGTATATCTATGTAGATTGTAATTTTATCAACCTATAGGTAGTAGTTAATCATGTATTCTCTACATTTGGTTGTGTTTGTTACTACACGATATTGGAGTTTATGCTAATTGTACATATAGTTTATCTTTTAAGAAATGCTATATTTTTTATGAATGTAAGGCTTCATTGGCAACATAGATCTCAAGTTTGATGTGAAAGTGACATAGTAGTTGCAAGATTTAAATATAAATATCCATGAATCATTAATGGTCAATACTTAGACTTTTCAAAATTTGAATCATTTAATCAAGATGACACTCTTTTTCAACTCACATATAATATTATACATGTGCATAGAGATTCTTGATGTCATATATTGCAAAAAACACAAACAAACCTACTTTTCTCTTGCTATCATAAACTTATTACTGTGTTTGCTGCCAGAAGTATTGTAGGTGAAGTATGACAATAGTGTATGTAGATCATCTTTTATGATGAGCTATTTTTTTATGGATGCAAGCCTTGCTTGGTAATATAGATCTCTAATTTCATGTTAAAATGATTATTGGTCCACAGAAGACAGAAAACAATTTTGACCCTGTCATCTTTGATGAACCCTATCTTCCTTCTCATACCTTGGAATGAGGTGCAATTTTTTGTGTTGTACTCTCTAACTCGCATAGAAAAATAAGAAAATACTGAAAAGAATCGAAACAATCATTTCATTAAGATAGTTTTACCTTATGTAAATATAAGGCAGTCTTGGCATGATCCCCTTGGATTCATCTACGCATAACTTCCAAGAATGGAGGTAGATAGATTTTTAGATATTTTTCATATGAAATATGACTGCCATATAACAACTTCTAGGAAGGGGTTTATTGAATTTTGAGCCATTGATTTTATATGAATTTTAAAGTGAACAGTGCAAGTGCACCATTTTTGGTCCATCGCCTGACAACTCTAGTGCTAAAACACACGATAATTGATATATCATCCAATATACATGGTTGGATTTTCCCTCTTGATTGCCATAAATGATAAGTCATTGACGGGAAGTTTAAAACACACAATAATTGACATATCATCCAACAAACATGTTTAGGTTCTTCCCCTTGACTATGACAACTACAATGATAAGTGAATTCCTCTGCTTTGTCTGCCTCTGCTATCCAACGCTACACACACTTCGTTAGGGATAATGGACGCTTGATCTAGTGTTAGAGAGACTTTGAAATACTCGTTAGGTGTGGGCCTAGCTTGCCCCATGTAAAGATAAGGGGGAAGTTATTGCTTGCCACGTGGCTGTCATACCAATCACAGAATGTGAAGATGCCCCTTATCAACCTTGGCCCAGGGCATCTTCACTTTCTATGGTATCTTGACTTGGTGTGATTGAACTACGTGGAGTCATAGGTGAAAGGTGTGATTAACATTAGAAAGTAATTGTCTATCATCTATGTGATTGGAAACGAATGGATAGAATGTAATTGGACTACGTCTATCACCTATCTATGTGATTTGTACGTATATGGCCGACGTGATTGGCGAACCTAGAAAGTGGATATTTTAGACTATCTGTTTAGGCCTGAAGTAAGGTGAAATCTGTTGCCGCTGTTGCTCAAGCTACGTGATGGGCAATCTTTTGTTTGTTTTCTTCTTCTTTTCCGAGATCTCTTCAGCTTTGAGTTATACTTATGTGGATGTTGCGGAAGTGGGATGGAATACAACCAACTATTCTCAAGAGCCACTCAGCAACGGGAGGAGCTACAGCCCAGGAGGGTTGGCAATTCCAATGTTCAACACCACCACAATCAAGGAGGATCGGCAAACGATGTGGTTCTGGTTGCTGTTTCTGGGAGATCAAAGAAATGTGGTTCCGTCTATAGTGGCCTGGAATGCCGATCTTCAGGATGTAGATGATGTTATATGGGCTGCAGCAGCTAGCAGGACAGTAGGCATCAATGCCACTCTTCAACTTCAAGCTGATGGGCTGGTTCTTAAAGATGAGAACCAAGTTGCTGTTTGGTCTACTAACACCCCTGGAGTAAGCAGAATGCGCCTTACTCGATACGGAGCCTTGCTTCTTCTGGACAGTAATAATAAGACCCTGTGGAGCAGTTTTAAGAACCCAACAGACAAGCTTGTATGTGGCCAAGTTTTGGAATATGGCATGGAGATTGCAAACGGAGATTACCGTTTCAGAGCAGAGAAAACTGGAGCTGCCCTCTACTTCCAGACGCATATCTATCGAGAATGGAACTTTACATATGATAGCAGCGGCACTACTTTTGTTGCTCTTTGCTGTGATGGATGGGGACCAACTCTTCAGCTTGGATATGATACAGGCAACATATCTGATGCCGGGTATTATACGCAGAATTATAACTTCTGCGGTTACCAACCCACAGTGGAGTATATGATGTGGCTGTGGTGGGGAAGCAATTACACAAGTACGGTTTCGTATGAGGCTGTACTCTCTCTTGAGGGCAATGGGGTTCTCACACTCAAAAAATTATCCCCTCAGACTTCAAAATTTCAAGGTAATGACTCCTGTAATTTGCCTAACATTTGTGGCCAGTTTGGCGTTTGTTCTCCCACTGATGGCAGCTGCACTTGCCCCTTGAATAATTCAGCCTACTTCACACACATCGATGATTCAAATGAAGCTGCAGGCTGTGCACTTGGATCAGGTTACACCAATTCTAGCGATTCTGGCAGTTGTGAGATGATCAATCAGACTGGAATTGATTATTATGAGACTTCATTTTCCAGCCCCAGTCTAACAGGCCAGGAAGCAGAGTGCTATAAAAAATGTCTCGATACTCCTAACTGCGTTGCTGCATTTTATCATCATAATACCAGTGACTGCTTTTTAGTCAATCATCTATACAGCCTTAAAGCTTCAAATAACAGTTATTCAGCTTCCTTCAAGCTATGCAAGATCAAAACTAATGAGACCACCATAACAAAGGGGATCGTCAAAAAGAAGGGAACCAATATTGTCCTTATTGCTTCAGTTGCTGCAGGAGCAGGAGTACTACTCTGTATTCTGATTTGTGTTATTGGCTTTGTTGTCAAGCTCAAAAGAGAAGATGGGGAGGAAGAAGATGGTATTTTAACCAGTTACTTGTCAGAGGCAACTCTAACAAGGTTTTCCTTAAAGGAAGTAGAACAGATAACTAGTAGCTTTAGTGAAAAGCTGGGAAATGGCGCATTTGGAACAGTTTATAAAGGGCAACTACCAAATGGGAATTATGTGGCAGTGAAGATCTTGAATGGGTCAAGGCAGCAAGCTCAGGACTTCTATGCTGAGCTGACAATACTGGGCAGAGTTCACCACTTCAATTTGGTGCAATTTCTTGGATTCTGTAGTAACAAAACAACCAGAGCTCTGGTATATGAGTATATGGCAAACAGATCCCTTGATCACTGGCTCGTCGGCGAAAACACCACTCCTCTTAGCTGGGAGGCCAGAATGGAAATAGCTATAGGGGCAGCTCGAGGAATGGCCTACTTGCATGAAGAGTGCCTTGAGAAAGTTCTACATTTGGATGTGAAACCTCAAAATATTCTTTTGGATGATAATTTTTATCCAAAAGTAGCAGATTTTGGACTTTCAAGACTCCTAGATAGAGGCGAGGATCATTTTTTTATGACTACAATATGTGGCACCCCTGGCTATTTGGCCCCAGAATTGATGTGGGGTGAAGCTATAGGAGTCGAGAGTGATATTTATAGTTTTGGAGTCGTATTGCTAGAGATCCTTGCTGGAGTTAAACCTCCTCAACCAAATGGGGAAGAGTATTGGAAGCTTAGTAGAAATGATCATGCTGTTAAAAGCCTTGTTGATAGTAGGCTTGACGAAGCATTCATTTTGGAACAAGCCAAACGAGTTATTAAAATTGCAGCTCTTTGCCTCAACCATGACCCTTATTTACGGCCTCACATGTCTTCTGTGGTCCAAATGCTGGAAGGCAGTATCGAGATTCCTGAATTTGTAAGTACAGTCCAATTTTTTCCCAAAATACAACCTACAGCTAATGACGAATTTATGGCATTGTTGGAGTCTCGAGCACGAAGCTCTTCATCTTCTCAAGTGATAGCAAGCACCTCCATGTCCAGGTCAATACTCTTGCCACGTTGATAAAATACGTTCTTCTCCTATATACTTTATTTCTACAAGAAATTTATCGCAAGAGCCTTCGGCGCCGCGAACATTTCTTTCATTCCAAGGACCCCAGTTAATGTCCAACATTTGATAATGCAATAAGTGATTCTGGATTGGTGTAAAGCATTTTAGTAACATCCTAACCCTCATTTAGAAATTACATAATACAATATTTAGATTCTTTTAATAAATTGGTCAATACTTTTTGTTATTCAAGGTTCATGTGTTTACAATACATCAGACTTTAATTAGAATTGCAGATTTAACATCATCTATACATTTAACATCATCTCTCGATACAAAGGTTAGTGAGTTACCAAAAGCACTCAACCACCATTCATAAAAGTCAATATTAATTTAGCTCAATAATGTATTCTTATTTCATCTGTGCAATCTCTGCAAACATCAAAACATAATTGCAAATCAAATGTTCGCTATTGAGAATAGCAGGAATTGGCGGCAAAACCTATACTGTTGTTTCGTGGATTTCACAAAAGTTTTTGACACAGCGCCCCGGGACAAGTTATGGGATAGATTGCGGCAGATGGGGACCCCCGTTGACTTGCAGAACGCAATATACAGGCTGTACGAGGCATGCTTAGGACGTGTCACATCATCAGGACAGTCGGTAGTCAGTAGTATTGAAGTACATCAGGGTTGCCCCCTGTCCCCCACACTCTTTGGCCTATACATTGATCAGCTGGAAGACTGGCTTTCTGAGCACGAAGGTGTGGGCGCCCATCTCATGCATCACACAATCCAGCAACTCATATATGCTGATGATGTCGACCTCCTGGCCTATACTCCAGAGAACATGCAACATCACCTGGATGCTCTTGACACTTTTTCCAATTCATTGGCATGCGAGTTAACTTGGCCAAAACTAGGGTGTTGCTAGTTTTGTCATCTCATCAGCCAAGGCTTCCCTCATTCACTTACCAGGGATAAGATGTAGAGGTGGCTTCGACCTACAAGTACTTGGGGATCGAGTTCTCTACTACCACCTATTGGGATGCTGCCATCAGGATGCGTGTCACAACGGGTTGGAAAGCACTATATGTGATGGTCGTCACACTATATGCCATGAAGAGCAACAGCCACAAGGCAGAGTTATATGTCTGGGGCCACCAGTCACACCTGTTTAGGGCCTTGGTCGAGCCGGTTCTCCTGTACGAGGCAGAAGTGTGTGGTCCGGTGATATCCCTCACCATCTGGAATGATCTCGAGCAGGTGCAGAAAGCCTTCTTGGCACGAGCCCTTGGGGTAAAGTCCACAGTTCCATACCAGGTCCTCATCAGCGGTGCATTGGAACACCATATTATTTAGTTCAAGAAGGTGGTCGCTATGGGTGATACACATTTGCCCAACCTTGCTTTGGTCGTAACAATGGGTCCCCAACACCTCAAAGCCTGTTGGAAAGATAAGCAAGCTCAGTGGTTCTCATGTTGGGATGTACAGGCAAACGGATGCATGCAGGTACAGACAAAGAAGGATCACAATGCACTAAAGCTATACCTAGATGGTAGTTTCCTTCGCAAGCTCTGGGATGCAGATGCCCTGACATACATTAAGATGGCACACTATCGGCAACAAGTCGGGCCCCTAGCATTAGGGCGGATTTGGGGTCTCAAAACAGACCTCCTATCAGCCATTCCACGTCATATTTCCGGCTCCTTTTTTTTTCCATGCCACCTAGGATACCAAACTCTCATAATTACAGATTTGCTTGGAATATTCTTCCGGAATAAGGGGGATTGCACATTCATGGCGCCATATGTATTTAATTCTGTTGGTTGTCAGACAGACTGATGCAACACGTGGCGCTTCTAAAATGCCACTTGCATTATAGCATACCGGCAACTTATGACGGTGTATCTTGGTTTGTCGATACCAAGCGTCGCGGCGTCACCGCCTTCTACATTTCAAAATTTGAATGTGTAGGTTGAAGCTTTGTATCGGATCGGACTTTCATTTTTTTGGCGTTAGCGGCCGCTATAACAACCGATCTTCACTTCATCCCTAATACAGGCTTTCCGCCCCTACAATTCGAAATTTGAATTTGCTTAATGTATAAAAGCATGGATTGTAGGAGAATGGACTTTTCGATTTCCATATGCACGTTGCAAATTTCAAAAACGAAAGGTTAGTTAGTACCGGACGTTCGCTCACACGGGGCGAATTGTGTTGGGGCATAAAATTGTACACCTTCATTTCATAAATGCGTGCAATCCACGCAGATGGAAGTTGCTTGTTGTCAAATTAAACTTAAACACAAGTGAGGTCGGCACTTACGTGGTTTTCGAGGAGGGTTTGGAGTGTTTTTTTTTAAATCCCAATTATCGACATAGTGTGGCGTAGCATCTTGGTATTAAATAGTATGTTAAATTCGAATTATATCGGTGTTCATTTTCAGGTTAAACTCAAATCATATAGGTTTAGGAATAAGGTTAAAAAAAGGAAGATATTGGATATTTAGGAATAAGGTTAAAAAATGAAGATATTGGATATTTAGGAATAAGGTTAAAAAGGGAAGATATTGGATATGGCTCAAATTTCAGAGACATGCACATAATGGCATGTAATGATGGTTGATAAGACCGAATTGAATCATTCCCTCGATTTTCACGTCTAATCCAGCCTATATCTATTCCAGCCTAGATTGGCTTCCCATTCTCCCCCCAATCTCCTGAATCTTACCAGATCCTTCGCCCAATTTCGCTAGTCCATCGCCATGAAGAGATCAGCTACGGAAGAGCCAGAGGTGTCCTCCAAGAGGCGCCTATTATGGCTGGAAGAGGTGTTCCCTCCGCAGTTCCCTCCGCTGCCCATGGTTCTTGCTTTGAATGCCTCTGATTCCTCTGAATCCTCTGATTCCTTTGACGAGCAATCAGAGAATGAGGAATCATAGGAAATTTCGGAGCGGGGAGTTCATCACATGTGTTCTTGAAGGTTTGGATAGGAGATTCTTGAGAGAGAATGAGTGGTCTACCGAAGGAAAAGAAGCCGAAGATGATGAAGAAGATGAAGAAGTTGAAGACGAATCCGCTGACTTCGAGGAGCTCATGGCGTTGCTAAATGGTACATGCATGTTTTCTTTCTTTTCTTAAGCATTCAACTAACGGTTATTTCTTATTTTTTTGTTTTGCAGATGGTGAAGCAGATGAATGAAATTTGTTAGGGCGAGCACCTCTTTTTTTTTTTTTCCTTGTTCTTAGCCTCCAAATTAGCCTCCGGCTTGCCTCGGCTTAGCCTCCGACTTTTCCCTTTTTACCATATGACTTGCAAGCCTCCGGGGTTTTTGTTGTGAATAGTTGAAGCCTCCCAGCATTTAAATTTACAAAATGATGTTACGATGTAAAGCCATACGGCCATAAAAAATTTTGAATGTAAAAAGTTTTTGCTTCTAATTCCATTTGAATACCTAACTTGTTTTTTTACTGTACATGTTTTGGTGCTTATAGGATTTGTGTATGTTTTACTGTACATGTTTTGGTGCTTATAGGATTCCATTTGAATTGGATGAATGTACGCAATTGTATAAATTTTATGAATTGATGTGAATTGTATGGAAATATGCAATTTTATGATTGGTTTATACAAAGGGTTTATACATTCTTGAAGTACAAAGGTTACGATGTTTGTGTTTAGATACCTCTAATACAAGAAGTCTTTGACTACGTTTCACAACATATTCCTTTAAAAATCTATTGCTGTTTAAATTATAGCAAAAATGAGTCTTGAAACTCTTTAAGTAGTAGAAGAACTCTTTGACTAGTTATCCATTTGATGACCATTTTTTAAGAAAATATGATATGTGACATTCTTATATGCAAACATTCATAAAATTTATGAACATTGAAGGTCAAAGCCATCCTTGTTTAAAGAGGAATCGCCTGGTGTGATCCTTGCGTAAAAAAGTAAATAGAAACACAAATATTGAACTTACAACTTAGCGTAAACAAATAGTATTTTAATAAACCAATACTTTACATACTAACACTTTACACTTTAAATATGATATTTCTTTCTTTCCTTTTACTTGAAAGCTATTTTTTTTTTTCAAGATTGATCACACCAAGCGAATAATACATATGCAAAAAAAAGGGACACACTAAATTCGCATGGTGTGATCCACTTTCTTATTTGTTGTCAAATTAAAATTAAACACAAGTACTCATTCCTATTTGTATCTAAAATGCTTTACCACTCTTAAGTACATAAGTCATTATCCCTTTTCAAAGAGCATATTATTTTTCAAGAAGGATCACACCAAACGAATAGTATATATGCAACAAAAATGGAACACACTAAATTCGCATCGTGTGATCCACCTTCTTATTTGTTGTCAAATTAAAATTAAACACAAGTACCCCTTCTCATTAAATGCTTTACCATCCTAAGTGCATAAAGTTATTAGTCTTTTTCAAAGAGCATATCTTTTTTTAAGAAGGATCACATCAAGCATCCTATTTGCATCTAAAATACTTTACCAACTCTAGTAGTACATAAAGTTATTAGCCTTTTTTAAAAAGCAAACACTTTATCAATAAATGAGCACGTCACATATCCACACTTAACTTCAAATAAGACACATATATATTTCTTTTATTAAAAGATAATCAAAGTAATTTTACTATAGGAAGTCATCTTTTTCCAAAAAGATCACACCAAGTGAATT
This sequence comes from Isoetes taiwanensis, assembly GCA_021234155.1. Taxonomy (NCBI): domain Eukaryota; kingdom Viridiplantae; phylum Streptophyta; class Lycopodiopsida; order Isoetales; family Isoetaceae; genus Isoetes; species Isoetes taiwanensis. The sequence goes on along the minus strand of JAJEKV010000098.1, from coordinate 2,606,800 downwards.
TTGTATAAGCTAAAAGGTTGGAATATACTAAATTCGCATGGTGTGATCCACTTTCTTGTTTGTTGTCAATAGATAATAACACCAAGTCCCTCATCAATAGTCTCCCATTTGCATATAAACTATGTATCATTCCAAGTTATATTATGTTTTATGAACTAAACTTTTTCAAAGAGGGTCCCAAAGCAAAATACAAACACTTAATCAATAAGCCAACACTTTACCAACAACCAAAGCTTTATTAAATAAGATTTTTATGTTATTTTATCAAACCTAACAATGTTTCCATATGTGACACTTTTTGAGTTAACTGATCCAAAGGCTCATGAAACATTTTTTATACAATATATCTTTGGAGCTTTTTGTGTATTAGCATTAGTAAACACCTCTAATGGAGAAAATATTTTGTAACTCATTTTTTGAACAATCCTCGGATGCCGTCTTATCAAACATTTCTTCATTGCAAGGACACCATTCTCATAAGGCTTGCACAATTAAACTTAAAAGAGGTCATGGGGCGACTTTCAAAATTTGGGCTCCCACAACTTTACAACGTGAAACTAGATGCCCATTGCCCCGAATGTATATCTTGGAAAAGCATGTCTCTTATATCCATATGTTAGACAACAACGATGCTAGTAATGCTTTTCCCTAGTCTCAAATCCCGAACATCCGATAAATATAGCCCAAAGAAAAATATTTGATTCAATGAGTGAACCCTCAGCCTTTTCTCCTTAGGGAGGGGTGCGTCGAGGGTGCCCTTTGGCGCCCGTTTTTGTTTTCTGATTGTGGGAGGCACTTTGTCTCGGTTTTTTTTGGGGCAGGTGGAGGGGGGGTGGTGGATGGGCTTGGATGGAGGATGGTAGTCGGCCAGATTATTAACGGTTCAGTGATGACACTTTCCTCTTCTTGGTGGCGAGAAGAGGAATTTGCGGAATGTGAAGGGTTTCTTTGGATACTTTCTCCTTGGCCTCGGGCATTCTTACTAATTGGGGTAAATGCTCCGCATTATGGGCCCAACTCACGCCTCCCCTTGTTTGGCTCTATTCCCTGGAAGGTGCTTCCGGGTAATGTGTGTACTAAGGCTGTTGGGTATTCCCTTTGGAGGGATGTTTCCATGGGGAGGTGTGGGATGAGATTTCGCGGGGGTTGCGAAAACACCTCAATTGGTGGAAGGGTAGCAAGTTGTCCATGGCGTAGGATCACTATTGCCAAGTCGATTACTTTGTAGCACTCATGTGTATACTGACATCTGCGATGTTGGCTCTGATGGTAAGATCTGTGGCTTTGGATAAGATTGTTCGAAATTTTGTGTGGGGCGGGGATGATGAAGGGGCAGTTGTTAAAGTGGCTTGGTGGAAGTGTCTCAGCCCCCGGGAGGATGGGGGCTTGGCCATTCTGGATTTGGCACTACATAGTAAGGTGTTGGTCTCCAAGTTTGTTTGGAGCATTCTGCGAGGATGGAGCATCTTCTCACAGTGCTTGTGTTTGTTGTTGCAGTCTCTTCGCCATTGTGTGGCGTTTGGGAAGCCGTCTGTGCATGTGGAGTTGCCCAGGGCTTTGTTGTATGGTCTCTGGCCTTTCCCACATGCATCCCCTTTTCTCCGCAGGGGGGTGTGCGGGCTTGGGATCATGTCGTGTGCTCTTCCGGCTAGATTATGCCTCGGTTTATCACCACTCTTCTCCTTTCTTGTGGGTTCCTCTACCCCTAGCGCTTGCCCTTAGGCGCCCGCTTGTGCATGCTTTCGGTTGGCAGAGGCCGTTGGAAGCGGCTGTTGTGCTCACCTTGGAGGATTGGTATTGGAGTGGTCAACTAGCCCGTGGGGAGTTCTTTTCGGCGTGCTTTTCGCTGAAGGGCGTGGGCGGACTATCGGGAACAAGTGGCGAGAGTATTCCGCTACACATACCTATAGTCCCTCGGGGAGGATGTGGTGGTGCGGTTTGGAAGGTTCATCCGGATGTTGTGTCTTCTTGTTTTGTCTGCGGTCTTGTTCTTAGGGTGTTGGCTATTCATGACACTCGCCCCCTTCAAGCAAGTGGTCTCTGCAGCCTTCCTGGTTCTCGATGGCTTGGTTTGGGCGGGACATGGAGCTCACTTCCCCACCGGAAGTTAGGGGTGCTTCGCCCGGGTGGTGCACCGTATCGTGGTGAATGTCCTTGTGGAGTCCGGTTTAGGCTGGGTGTGAGCCCTCTTTGCCCTTGTTGTGGCCTTCATCATTGAGGATCAGAGCATTATGCGGTTTTATGCCCTCACTTGGCAGTCAGCCTCGATTGGGTCGGGGCTCTATTTCGTGAGATTGACTAGCCGCCATTCTTCTCATGTGTATCCTTCGGTGCTTGGCCGCTGGCGCAGCAAGCCTTGCATCCGTGTGCGGCTTGGTTGGTGTGGTTGATTTTGAAGCGGCCGGTTGTGGATCTTCGTGGATTCAAAGGCCTGCGGCCCTCTCCGATTCCTCGACTGGAGTACAAGCTATTTCAAAGCTTTACGGTGTTCCCGGATTAGTAGAGCGGAAGTTTGCCATTTAGGCGGGACTTCTTGGGTGTTGTAGATGGTGATGGTCGGTTTATACAAGAGGGTGAAAGCATGCTAGGGTGTACCATCTAAAGTACCTATTTAGGTAGTACAAAACTACCCGAGAAAAAGTACCCACCCAAAGACTGGATAACTACAAAAATCTTGCCAATAAACAATAAGTTTGAAAGTTAATTCATTTATTTTAGTCATTAGTAGTATTGTTATCCTCTAGTACTATAGATTGACATGTTATTGACCCTCAATTCAAAAATTTCGATTGATTTTAATGGAAAGAAAAAGCGAAAGTACCATTTTAAAAGTACCCAATAGGTACTTTTGAGGGTTCAAAAGTGGTACAAGTGGCATGCTTTTACCCAAAGAGTAGAGTTGCGGTTTGTTTGTGAGTTTGTTGTGGAGTGTCGGTATCATTTGTCTCTTTGGGGCGATTCTCCTTCCTCCTCACTTGCTTTGTAACATTACCATTCTTTTAATATATTGATGACACAGTTCTTCAAAAAAAAAAAAAAAATCAAGAAGAGGGAAGAAAAAAAAAGCAAGGATCACATGGCCGAAATCTCACTACACATTTACAAAGTGCATATGCATTTTCGCATGGTGTGATCCATGTATTATTGAGGGTGCAAATTTGCAAATATCCTCCTCTTCAAATCCCTTCCCCCCTTCCCTTCCCTTTTTTTTTTGCAATATACTATCCATAGCATTTATTTTGAACCCTATAGTTCTACCTATTCATTGCGTATGAATGTCGCTCCGGCGATGTAACTCCATAGTCACCCTTCGTTAAGGATAGCATTCTCACCCACGAGCCTATGGATAGATATCCTTCCACCGTCAGATCGATCGGTCGTTGAATTGTAAACATGGCATGTAACGTACGTTTGCTTGTCCGCACATCGCCTCGCCGTTGTTGCTTAACTCTATGCTTCGCCCATAAAAAACACGACACTATTGGAGACTTGGATTCCAAATGAAGAGCGAAGGCGGAGAGGATGCACGTAGCGGCGCTAATGTGAACAATGGAAATCTTGGTGCCAAAATTTGATAAGGTGGTTGGTGCATGTGGGCATGTGCACAGTAGGCGGGAAAAGTAGCCATTATTTTGGTCCGCGATACGATTTTCGAAAAATGCGGGCCATTAATGTGGTTGCAATGAATGCACAAACATGTCCTATGAAATTTTGCCATGTGGATGCCAAGTAAGCCCCTCCTCTTTCTACTTGCCAACTAATCTTGACTTTGGAAAAAAAATGCAAAACATCATTGGTCGCGAAAACATGGCGTGGAATTGGCATCCAAGATATGGGCCATTTTGAGACCCCAAATCCGCCCTAATGGCTCACGAGAGGCCCACACCAGTACTTGTACACCCATTTGCCCATGAAGAAGCACAGATTATAGCTTCCATTCATAACGGTGCACATTGTCTCACTGTATTGAGATAGGGCATTGGACTCGGGAAGCAGGGAGGATAGGCCTTGTCAGTGTTGCCACCAGGGCGCCATTGAAGATGAATGCCATGCCCTACAGATCTACCCAGCATTTGCCCATATCTGAGCGTGGCATGTTCGGTTAGTTGTGCCTGATCAGCCGCTGCATGAGTTATTGAATATGGCATCCGTGGGCTTGTTGGGGTCATATCTCCAGGAGGTTATGGATCGCGGGACTCGGTTATGTCCTCACGGGAAGATGTCGAATTGTCCTATACAATTGTACAGTCTACCAGTATACTTATTACTGCTAAGGTTTTTCCCTCGAAAACCCTTCGGGGCGGGGGTTTTTTAATCCTGACAGTAATACGCTTGCTGCTCTCTTTTTATTTGGGTCCCATAGGCCAATTGGTCTCCATGGACGATAAAAAATCTATTCTATTCTATTCTATAATATACACGGCGATAGAATCCGAAAAATCATTATGCCAAGTTTAAAGGACATTGATATCTAACTAATGAAGAAAGCAAATATGGATTATAGACAACATATTTGCAGGATGTTATGTCAAAATTTTCCACTTAATCCTTTGCGACTTCTAATAGTGCTACTCCCGTTTCTCCTATCCCCATGAACTGATTAAAGAGCATTCATGTCGACGAAACATTTGATCTAGTAATACTATTTAATAGAATATATCAAAGTAATTTATAATAATATTAATAATATAAAAATGTCCACTTGTTTTTTCGCTCCCGCTTGCCCTCTTTTCCTTGACCAATGTGTATTATCAAGAAAAAACGTGATCCCTACAATTTACAACCTTACAAAAATCAAATAATAGAGACTATAAAAATCAAATAATAGAGCCATATATTAGTACAATATATATTGGATTTTTTAACAAGCCATCACATAAAACTATAGTATTTTGATCTTCAAGCTATGATACAGAATAGAGTTCTGGCTGATCCCACATGGGTTTTCCTCAACCCTGCATATGCCATCAGTTTTCCCTTTCTACTTAACACTGACAGCGGACAATTAAATCAGGCTCATGCCCATAGAATTAACATTAGATTGGTTATATTATTCCTGAGACAAAAGCCAAATTTTTAATTCAATCCTACTGCTTTCATTTCATCATCTACCATATGCTTAACTCAATCTGCAACCTATGGAATCTCAAATAGACTGAAACCCCTCTGAAAGAGGAAGATCGATGTAGTCTCTTCAAGCTCTTGCCTCCACAGCACCACAAAGCTCCAAAACCCTCTGCAAAATTAGTCACGTTTTCAAAAAGCTCCCTTTCAAAAATTCCCTTTTTGTAAACCCATTGTTTACATGGATATATGCATGCATATATTCCCATTTATCAGGTTACTGCATTATGTGCAAATATTGTACAATTGTTGGCCTCTTAAGTCCTCTTAAGCTAAGGCACAACCTAAAATCCCTCAATAGCTACCTAGCTTTATTCTTCAACGAGACAACAAACCAAGTAATTCTTAAGCAAAGCAACAATTCAAACAACACTTATTAGCCTCAAAATTTATAATGTGGACCCAAAAGCTCCTGACCTGCAGAGAATCTTTCTGAAAACAACTTGCTTTTTAGGCATGGCCAATATCCTAAGGCCAAACCGACCTGTAACCAGTCCAATCGGCCTGTTCAGATCATTTTCAAGTGTTTCCGACCATTTTTCTCTTCCTTGTGTAGCATTCTTGGTGTAGATCATATCGTTGCCACCCATGGGTTCGCAGTTAGATCTCTCCTGGATCAATTTCGGCCTATTTTCCATGGATTCGAGTTAGATTTGAAGCAGTTGGGTCACCGTCCTATGTTACAGAATAACCCAAATTCTTGGCAAGCCAATTGACTTGATACATCCTAATTTCAGCCCTTTTCCAATAGTTTTCGACCTTCGTCTCCAATTGTTTTTCACATAGCCGTTTCCACTATTGGCTAATCCCACATGGGTTTTCCTCAACCCTGCATGTGCCACGGTTTTCCTTTTCTACTTATCACTTATAACAGACAATTAAATTAGGCTATTAGAGGTAATTTGAGATCTCCTTTTGTCCCCATAAGAATCCTCCAATAGATAGATAGATAGATAGTAGTTTTAACGTCACGCCACTAGGCAGCATCCAACTGGACATGTGACCACACACCACACTACATTGCTTGGTTGGGCCCTGCCCCCAACCACCTTACATGGCGTCTGTTGGGATTTGACCCCTTAACAATCACAGAGAAAAGGATTCCCCGGTCTCGAACTTCGGGACCACATTGCTAAGGAACTAGTGTGTTACCACTAGACCAAATGCCCAGAATGAGTACTCTACATCAAACTGCAATTAATGCAGCTTTAACAACTTCATTGCCGTTGTTTTTTCCCTATAACTTTTGATCTACTCATGAAAATGCTGCGGCGTTTGTTGCATTAGATGCAGAATGAAAAGATCTTTCAAGTGATATATGGTTATGATGTATTTCAATACAAGCCATATGTGTTAACCTTAAAAAATATGGTTTTTTGCTCTTTTCTTATATATTTACATCCCAAAAGATATAACAATGGGTTGTCATTAGAAAGATCTTGAGGAGATGAATCCATTGCCACAAATAGTATTCGAATCGGAGTTTTTGATCAAAAGTTATAGTAGAAAAATGACACTGCAAAAGTTAGTTAGAACTGCATTAATTCTTTCTTTGCCACATATCTTGGAATAAAATACACTGGAGCTCTTCTCTTATTGGGCCAGTTTAAAAAAGTATGTGGCTTTTTAAGCATCCCTTAATGGGACAAAATGAGATCTCAAATTACCTCTAATGGCATTGTGTGCAAATACTATCCAGTTGTTGGCCTCTTATGGCATAGGACCGTTACTGCAGAACATGGATTGATAACACAAAAATTGTATGCACACAAGATGGCTCGTGAGGGTGCTCTTTAAACCCGAGTTTAGTCTCTTGATGCATCTCAATCCTCTAGTGTTGCCCAATATGTCTTCTAATGGCATGAGTGTGGCCACCTCAATTGGAGGGGAGCTCCATCTTCTTCCCTCGTCCCCGCCACTTGCTCCAATTTCCATCCCGGACCTGTAGTTGCAAAGAACTATAGTTAAAGGCCGCCCCCACACGCCTGGTGAGATTGGAAGCCGTGTTGTGCCATTGGAAAACTCTTCCGAGAGTGTCACACCTCCAACGCGACGTTGGAGGTTCCCTCAGACCGTGGTGCGCTCGGCCAATTAGCCTCCAACATTCGTTGGAGGTTAAAGTCCAGGCGGGGACCCTGGTATTATCTGCCGAGATTCTTTGGCTATTAGCTCCTCAGACACAAAATGGAAGTCCCTCATATATATCGATTCGGACCTCATGTGCCTATAGAGTGCTCCTCTCGACCAGTTTGCACCTAATAGTATTACACAGGCGGCACCTCCAATACAGGTTGGAAGTTCCCTGGGTGCGGACTACTTCTCTGTGTAGTGCTCGGTGGTGGTGCAACCTCCTGGCCCGGGTGTCACGTCCAACACACGTTGGAGGTTCCTTAGGGCGAGGAGGAGTTTCCCCTCTTCCCCCCGGCAGCCCGGGGCTTACATCCTCTTCCATTCCCCGAAATCGCATCGACCACACCTTGGAGGTCATCCGACACGATTGCTCGAAGTTCTGGTGTCCCGTTCTGCAGTGGCTTTGCAAGGGCCTCCGCGGCTCCTCGCCACCTCTGGGCGTGTCTCCTGAGGCCATTGCCACCATGGTGGATAATAACGGGAAGGAAGTTGTGTCCTATCTCCAAAGCAATTGCAAAGCCAAGCAAGACTCTATGGATGTCCAGCTCCCATCGAGGCGAAATTTTTATGAGGTTCGGGAGTGCGGGGGCAACTTTTGGCGTTTGGGGCTCCAATTGGTTGAGATTAGCCATGAGGATCATCGGCGACATGTGGGCGGTTGGTTCGTGTTCCGTGGTCTGCCACTTCAATTTGGCCCTTTCCTAGATCCGGGCGTGGGATCTTGGTCATGCAGGCACCTTCACAAGCTAGGGCTCCCTCGCTTATCAATCTATCAAGCTTGTGGCAAAAGATCAGCGTTGCTTTCTTTTGATGTTTGAATCTCCGAACCGGCACTCAACTCATAGAGCGAGGAGTTGATCCTCTCTGGAAACACTTCTTGCTCTATCAACGGTATGTTCCCGGATCCTTTCCAAATAAAGCCGGATGCCTTTACGTGCCCCCTTTGGTTTGCTATCAAAGATTTTCCTCCAAAGTTCTGATTCCAAGTTCATTTACGCCATTGCTAATGAGATTGGACTCCATTTGCAACACTCCATAACCAACGGCATCACCAAGGTTTGCGTGGCAAGGATTCATCGTGATTTGCCTCAAACAATTGTCGTCCAAAGCGGGCCCATGTTCTTTCCATTTAAGCTGTCCTTGTTGAATGGTCACGAGCTAGCTCTCATGTTTCCCGAAGCCCCTCTCTTTGCTCAATATCGGAGGTTCACCAACAGATTCTCCATCCGCTCCTCCCAAGACTCCATGCTCCTAGATCGGCTCCCCACCTCCATTGGATATCTCACAAGTCCCTATGCACAGTGATTGCCTCCCCGCTCTTCCAGTTCCCGGCTCCTCCACCTCGGTCTCGGATCACCAAATGTTGAGACCGGCCGGAATCCAAATCGCAAGAGCAAATTGAAGAGGCTCGGGGCGTATATATGGACATTGATGCGTGGCATCCACCCACCGACTAAACATCCATGAGCTCTTCGTCAACCACGAAAGTCGCTAAGGGATCTAATTCCTCTGCGTCCCGCCCTCGGTTCTACGCTTGGTGTACTTGCCCCTCCCATTGCATCCCATGGTGGTGGCTTTGATCCACTTCGATTGGGCTGATTTGGTTGATGAGGTTTCTTTGCCATGCCAGTGCCGAAACATCCTCAAGTTCCCTTGAGACACCGTGGTCTCATCGAATTGGCCCCATCACAAGATCAATGCGGTTAGTCTCATGGAATGTTCAGGGTAGCCTCCTCCCCCTCAAAGCGAGTCGTATTTCTTTTACTTATCTAGATTGGATGCTTTCGGTTTGTATGTCTTCAAGAGCATAAGTGTCGTAAGGAGAGGCGATATCAAAGCTTGCGGACATGATTGGTCATGAGTTTAATGTCCTTATCGCTTGTGGTGATTACGCGGTCAAAGAGGTCGTGATAGCATGGCTTCCTTCCTTGCCCGATCATCTTTACTCGGGCTGATCGCTTTGGTCGTTGGGCCCCTAATTGTATGGCGGGAGCAAAGGGGTTAAATATGGTCTAATTAATGTTTATGCCCACAATAGACCGCATCGAGAGCTTCACCGTGGGCCTCTTTGCGGGAAGATACTCGGCTTTGGGCTGCCACATTTCATGGCTTCTTGTTGGGGATCTCAATATGGTGGAAGTGGAGTCCGATCGGTTGGGCGACCTCTACAGTGGTGTTCGGTTTTGAGCGCCCGACAATGGCCGTCTACTCCATGTTTGTAACCTCTGGGAGATTGATGGTGAAGGTGCCCTCACTTGGTGCAATGGTCAAGTTGGTGGGGGTCGTGCAAGCTCTCGGTTGGATAGAGCTTATTGGAATCTGATCTGATTCGCGGCACTTCCGGTCTCTTTCGATTACATCTCGAGAGATAACTTCGGTTTGAGACCACCATCGCAACTCATTTTCGACGAGCCCCTGCAGCGACCACGGAAGGGCGATGTTTTCGCTTGAGCGTGAAGTTCTTAAAGGATCTTGACTTTCAAGAAGGTTGCAAGAATGCTTGGACAAGCTGCCTTCAATCGGCGTCCGAGGTATGGTAGCATAGTGGATGCAATTCTACGGTGAGTCAAGGGTTTTGCCAAAGAGTGGGGTCGAGAGTGCGGCGGCCGGTCGCGTGCTTTCTTGGACACTTTGTATCGGGACCTGCTCCATTCTCGCCGGGGGCGTCTTCCGGTGTTCATGATCGTGATATTTTGGCGCCGAATCAAGCATTGGAGGAGGAGCAAATTCAGCAAGCAAAGATGAAGGTAGGTCCTGCAAAGTGGTTTTCGTGATGGAGACCGGATTTATGCAGACTTCTTTTTCGCGGCTAAAGAGGCGTGCGATGACATCAACCATGTCCTCATTGCTTTTTTGCCGAATGGTTCGTTCTTGTGAGCCGACCGAACTTCGAAAGACATCGTGATAACCACTTCCGTGCGTTTTTCTTTGAGAAACCTCTTCCCGTTGAAATATGGGGTTCTTGGCATGCACCTTGCTGCGCAGCAGACCATGGTACCGGATGCAACAAGGCTGCCACAAATGCTCAAGAATGACAAAACAAAGGGGAGAAACTCAAGAACACAAACGAGGGCACAAATGCCAAGAAATGAACAAAGTGGATCATATTGCCAAATGAGGCGCCTCCAAAACGTGAGCTGAAACCTAAACAATGAGGGGAAATGCTCTCTCTATATAGTGAGCAAACCCTAACCCTATATGATGACAACATGTGGCCATGTGCCACTAACATCTATGATGACATGTGGCCTATGCCACTAACGTCTATGACTTAGCCCAAAGGGGCTAACACTCCCCCACCAAACCTCACTATATGCAAACCTTTATAATATTAGGTTTGACATGTTTACAAAAACGGAGGGGAAGTAACAAAATATTTGCCAAAAAGTCTTCTTCAAGGTGTTGGTGACGAATTAGATCAAAAGAATGTTGATGCCGTGTAGATCACATAGGGGCAATAAATAATGATGGCCATCCCTTATATCATGGGGAAGGCAATTGTAACCAATAGTGGCAAAAATACAACTTAAAATAATGATAGAGGGTCTTCAAAAATGTAAGCACCAAATATCAACCACGGGCGTGGACAAGCGTGTAAGGATGGCCCGTGGGTGGGCGTGAAAAAACTTGCAAGGGTTCAAAGCGTGGCCCTTAAGTGTTGCTAAAAGTATTTCAAAGTGTGAACCGTGGGCGGGCCCATGCTTGGCAAGAGGGGCCCTTGGTTGGGGCGTGACCAAAAAGGCTGCCAAAGTGTAGCTCGTGGGTGGGCTGGAAAAAGTTGCGGGGAGTTAGGTGGGCCAAATGTCAAAGTGTTAGAGTATGCACATAACAAAAATAATTGGGCGTGGGTTTTAACAGGCCCGTGGTTGGTTAATGACAAACATGTGCGTGTGTTAACGTGGGTAAAATGACTAGCGTGGGCGCGTGCATAAAAGCGTCGCCACGTGCGTGAAAGTGGCTATGGGCAAATGATTTTCAAAAAAGCGTGGCGGGCGTGGGTAAGATTTCAAGTACCTCTGCGTGGCCCGTGGGTAAGAAGTGGAAAAATTGCAAAGTGGTCCGGTCTGCGGGGATGGCCCGTGGTTGAGTAGGGAAAATAAGTGTTGACCAAATAAGTTGTTCTAGCCGTTGCGGGTGGTTAAGGCGTGATGAAAAGTGTTGCGGGTGGGCGTTGCATGAACTTCCAGGTGAGAAAGTGTATGCCCTAAAATGTAAGTGTATCACGGGCCATAGAGTAGGCGGCAAATCTTAGCCGTGAACAAAAATTGCCCTAAAATCTTTTTACTCTGTTTGGTTGTCGGTTTTGTCTTTGCAACAAAACGACAAAAATGGGTCTGCCCTGAAGTTTGTAACTTCGATTTTGTTGATGTCTTGCTTGAATCTCTTGGCCGAGGCGGCGGATTAGTGTCAAAATGGCCCTGCGTCTTGAAATAAATTTGAAAGTTCGATTGTTTTTTGGTTTGAATCTTGGCATCCTGTTCACGAATAGCGGGATTTGCTTGAAAAACATAGTGGAGTTCTTTGAGTTCAAGAATGGCGGCCCGATCCGAGCTATTGGGCGGTTTTGCTTGGAAGGCGAGTTTGGATGGTAGATATTTGCATGATTACGCACAAGGGGCGATTTCTTTGGAGCAACACGCAGTTAGTTGCTATATTTCTTGGATTCGTTGCAAATGGTGGCGGATCTTTTATGCAGGCCGAATCGGGTGGTTGGGATTTGAAGCGTCCTCGCCTCGCTAGTGGGATGTTTGTGCTTCTTGCTTCAACGGTGAAAAACAACATCGATTCTTGAAAATACTAGATCGAGACATCGAATCCAGGCATACCCATGTTAATCTTTGTGCTTGTTTCTTTTTTGTGCCGGTGGTTTTGTTGTTGCGAATGAGTCGACTTGAAGATTTGTTTGCAGATGTTGCGAACCAATAGCGAAGCGTCAAATGTCTCACGAGAGATCTTTGCTTGCTTGAAAAATAAACCTGGCTGCTTTTTTCTTTTGTTGTGTGCTTGAACAGAGGAAAGGGGCTAGCCTAAGGTCTTTGGCCCTCCTAAAAAACTTATCTGAAATGTTGTGTTGATTTGATTGTTGTAAAGCTTTTGCGAGATAGATTCACCGCAGTCTTCGTGGATGTGCTTGACCGGTCGATTGGAGTTGTTGCTGCGGCCTCTATAGGCTTGAACAGAGGAATGGGGCTAGCCTGCTTCGCCCCCTCTTGAAAATTTTAGAACAAGAACTTCATGGATCCGAGTATGATTGTTGTGCGATGTGTTGATAATTTGTTGTTGCGGATCTTTGAATCTTTGAATCTTTGAATCGAAGCTTTCTTGAAGATGATTGTTGAAGAGTGTTGAAAAATTTGTAACAAGAGTAACAAGAGCCTTCGTTTTTGGCACGCTTCAAACAGGTGATTGTATGATAACCCATAGTTTCTTGCGGATGATGACGAAGACAAAGAAAACAGAGGATATTTTGGAAATTTTTAAACAAAACAACAAAAAACGTCCGGTCGGGGGATCTAAAAAGCTTTCGAGAGGCAAAAAAAAAAGCATGATATTTTTGGCGGTTTTTCAAAGAAAACGTCCCTCCTGTAAATGGGACGAAAGAAGCTTGGAGAAAACGATTTTTCGAAAATTTTTAAGAATGAAGTCTTGTCACCACTCAAAATGCGGAAACGGATCAATCGCGCTTGCTGCAATTGAAGAACGAGTTTTGAAAACGGCTTTTGAACAAGATTGATTGGATCACCGGCTTATCATCATGGTTGGTTTGATTTGAAAGACAAAGGGCCTCGGACAATTCGGCTGGTTGGGCAAATGAACAACAAGGCCTCGGACAATTCAGCCGGTTGGGCAAAGGAAAAGAGTTTAGAGTAGTGTACACAAAGTTTTCAAAGATCAAGAACCATGAGAGCAAACAAGACAACGGGATAACAAAGAAGGATCAAGAAATTCTTGAGCGAACCCTGCATCGGCGGCGCCAGTTTGAAATATGGGGTTCTTAGCATGCACCTTGCTGCTTGAGACCATGGCTGCCGGATGCAACAAAACTGCCACAAATGCTCAAGAATGACAAAACAAAGGGGAGGAAACTCCAAGAACACAAACGGGGCACAAATGCCAAGAAATGAACAAAGTGGATCATATTGCCAAAATGAGGCGCTCCAAAACGTGTTTGAAACCTAAACAATGAGGGGAAATGCTCTCTCTCTATATAGTGAGCAAACCCTAACCCTATATGATGACAACATGTGGCCATGTGCCACTAACATCTATGATGACATGTGGCCTATGCCACTAACGTCTATGACTTAGCCCAGGGGCTAACATTCCCTTCAATCGAGAAATACAAGATCTTTTTTTATCTAGGATTTCCCCATCATCTCTGGTGAGCGGCCTTGAAGTCAATAGAAAGCGACTATGACGGTTGTGATTTAAAATCGGCGACCTTTGAACTGAAAAAAGAGGCAAATGCCGAGGTTTGGATGGTTTGCCAATTGAGTTCTTCGGGGAGTATTGGGAATGGGCTTTGGAGCGGATGTGTATGATGCTTTCTGTAACTTTCGGCGGTCCACTGCTTTGGATAGAAGTCTAAACACAGGTGCCATCTCACTCATCCCCAAGGTCAAGGATCCTCGGACTATTTCAGCAGAGTTCCCAGCTTGATGCTTAATCTTGCTTGATCTAGGCGATGGAGACCCCTAATCTTGCCTAATCTAGGCTTTTAGGCCCCCCGATGCAGCCCCGATGTGGCCGGAGGAAGAACTTCGGGCCCCGATAAGCCCTAATGCAGATCACGAGAATAGATGCGGATAGAAGATCCTAATGCGGAATAGAAGATCTTGATGTAGACTAGAAGATCTTGATGCGGTCCCTGATGCCGCCTCTGATGAGGAACATAGGAATGGCAGCCGCAAAGAAACTCTATTGGTGGCCACACATGCTCCGAAAAAAAGAGCCCCAAAATTACACGAAAAATAAAAAGGCTGAAACCTCAAGGAATGGGTGGTGTCTTTGAAGGTTACGTTTTTGCTCAAGATCCATGAAAGTGCAGATGATTAGAAATTATATAGCCGAAAAACACAAAGGAGGTATATATTCCATAAAGACCATTCACTATGAATCTAAGAAGCCAAAAGGTGTTTGGAAATGTAGGATTGACCAACGTGAAGGGAGGTTAACCTTCCCTTCAAGGGGTTATGCAAATAACCCTCTGGGCTATGCAAAATAACCCTCGAGGCCGTTAGGCGGAGGCAGTCATTTGCATAACCCCCGTGAAGGAGGGTTGACCTCCCTTGGCGAAGAGCGGGGGGTTTCACTTGTTCACAAAGGAGCTTTGTTAGGCGGATCGGTGGCCCGGTTTAGTGATCAATGGAGGCTTGGCAAGGCCGATGCAGGCTGCGGGCAAGCAAGCTATGTGAAAATTTTTTCAAGCGCCCGGTAGACATTAGCCTTCGAGTTTTTATGTTTTCTTGTTTCATTGCAAAGATTTTGCTTATTTCTACATATTCTTGGAAGATTTATATACATGCTCATACTCTTCATCATCAAATCGTGTAGATCGTGAAGCACATCTTGGATTGCAGCAAAGAAAAGGCAAGCAAAGCAAAATGGCGCCTCTTCTTTAAGAAACAGTTGGCTATGGCGGAGCCATCCCTTGAAATAATATTTTGCGGATGCAACTACGGATTGAAGCCACAATGCCGTCTTCTCTTATCGATGCATGTGTTAAAATGAAAAGATCTGGCGATATTGGTATGTTGAATGTAAAATGTCAGTTAGTCCAAGGCTAGTTTCTATCCATATATAAGGTTCAGCTAGTCATTCATTGCTGACATGTGCAGCATGGGAATCCATTTCGATTAGGTTGTGGAATAAATGTTATTTATCACATGCTGCTAATTCACTTATCAAACTGGAAGCTTCATGAGCGTTGTCTTACAAATGACTAATGAAAGCGATTACTTTCGGATAAGAGAGCGATAACTTCAACCCTCGAAAGTGAAGTATCTTTGGACAATCGCAGATATCCAGCTACCTCGTGTATTAATATTGATATTGGTATAATATTATATGTCTAATTCTATGCAATGTTTTCATTTCCATAATTTGAGCACCTCTACTTTGTTAGATTTGTGAGGCTATGATATACCATCCATCATTAGAGTATTAGGTAATGTCTATATCTACACCCCTAAACCATCCTTAAGGCCCCGAAAGGGCCAAAAATTTTTTTAGTTAACACAAATCATTAACACACAACAAACATTATTAACACAAACCATTGCATTTGACACATTTAAATTAAAATCCCCCTTAAACCCCCTTTGGTTTGGGTGCATATTTACACTTGGTTCACGTTGGGGCGTGAGCCTAAAAAATTTACAATACATGTACAAAATTAACACCATTAAGTACATTCTCTCAAACCTTATAGTATTTTGCAAATCTTAATATACAATATACAAAAACTTGTACATGCATACCCACAAGCGAGGATTGCTATATGCGGTCCGGATCTTGGAATAAAGGAAAAATATGCCCATCCCGGCCCGACTCTAGTTGCGGGAGTAACCCCTCTGTGAATATGCACCCAAACCAAAGGGGGTTTAAGGGGATTTTAATTTAAATGTGTCAAATGCAATGGTTTGTGTTAATAATGTTAGTTGTGTGTTAATGATTTGTGTTAACTAAAAAAATTCTTTATTAATGACTATAAAGATATCAAGTCCGCTAACAGACTTGAGGCCATCTATAGTTGGTATAGCTTGAATTCTTTATTAATGACTATAAAGATATCAAGTCCGCTAACGGACTTGAGGCCACCTATGGTTGGTATAGCTTAAATTCTTTATTAATGACTATAAAGATATCAAGTCCGCTAACGGACTTGAGGCCATCTATGGTTGGTATAGCTTGAATTCTTTATTAATGACTATAAAGATATCAAAGTCCGCTAACAGACTTGAGGCCATCTCTAATGGAACTGAGGTGAAAGACCTTTAAAACAATTGAGGTCATTCCTAACGGAAGTGGAATGAACGTCTCTAAAGGAATTGAGAAATGATCTGAGGCGATCCTAAATGAACTGAAATGATCATCCTTAAGGAATTAGGGTGAACAATTTTTTTTCCTCGAGATTGATGCAAGCGTTCAATGCGGGGAAGGAAAGGATTATTCTGACTTTATGTCGGCTTGGAGGAGCTCAAGCTCAATAAGGAATTATCTGGAATGTCACATATGTATAGGGAATAACCCACATAGTGACATAAAACATTGTTAACCTTAGCTATGAAACCTATTTCTTTATTATTGGAATGGCGGATAATGGGGCATTATGCATTACAATGAAAGTATTTGTGTAATATCGGAAGTAGCAAAGCATCCCAAAACCCAAATATATCAGTCCAATTTTATCTTATCAAAGCTGATTTGCCTATTAATAACTGAATTCGATCTTCCTCTTTGCCTTTAATCTGGATAGTTCTGATGCTAAAAGGTTTAACCTGGAAAGAGGGGGTCTTACTTTTTTATAAGTATGAGTGATGTTTTCATTCTTGATTCATTCAATTCTATTCAGTCTGAGCATTTGCCTTCCTAAAGCCAGAGTCAAGCCAGAATTACTACCATAGCTTGTGATTTGATTACATGATTCCTTGTTGGGATGCCAAGATAAAGGATCTTTGATGGATTGGGCCTGGTTGGGTGGTTGAGCTCTTAAAGATTAGATTGTCTTTCTATTTCTTTTATTGTTGCTTAAAAGCTGAGTTACTTGTGGTTTTGTATCAGGTTATCTGGACTGTCGATCTAACTTGTAAGTCAAATCTGGGCCGTCAAAAATTTAAGGCTCGATTCACGACACATATCAAAACATTATAATATAAGATAAATCAGCCCAATTTTACAAACTGTCTAAAAAGAAATCAAAAGTAAAAGCAAACAACACATCCACATAATCAATGACCATGAATACTCAATTTTGTTGCAAAAGCTCTATCTAGTATACATATCATATCATGTAACTATGCATTTAGCAAGAAAGCAGGGTCGTTTTTCTTTAAATAAAAATAAACAGACGGATATGATTACAAATGGGATGGACTTTTTGTTCTTTTTCATGATCATCCCTTTTCTTGTTACGCATTAACACCTCTAGTGATGATCAACACACCAAAAGGGCAGATCCTTTGTGAGCCCCAACCTCTATAAGGCTTTATTCTATACCCCCAGGCACACAGACCATATCAATTCCTCCCCTCCACGAGATGCTTGCCCTCAAGCATGTGAAATACACCAATGTTGCTACAAGTAATTGAACCTTGATTTTAATACCAAATATTAGCACTTCTAGTAACCAACATGCCAAATGGGCGGATCCTTCATGAGTCCCAACATCCATGAGGCTTTATCTCATACCTCCAGGCAGCCAGACCATATCAAACTCCTTCTAGCGAACGATTGTGTGGAGCCTGGGATCATGGTATATCTAGCCCTCCATTATCAGTCAGATAGGACTACACAGTTTCAAGCCTAAAACCAATCATTTTTTTTTCATTTCTTGATCAATCCATCTGATCTAAAATCTTTTCCACTCTTTATCAATCTGGATTAAAAGGCAGGCAAAGCAATAAAAAGGCTTTTTGAAGTAGATCAAGCCGCCCATGGAGCAGCAAGAACGATATGACCAAAAATGTTTGCCCCCCGTTCCCCAACACAGTTTCGCACATGGTGTTTTGACTGAATATACGACTTCTTTGGTTGAATATGTCACCGGGCTGATATTTTATGGCCAGATATACCACTTTTTTGTCTGGATATACCATGATCCAAGTGTCTATATATGCTTGTGCATTTTCCTTATGCACCCTTCTTCTTTATTGCAAGCAATCCTATGGTAGCTGACTTATTTTTTTTTCTTGCGTCTTTCCCTCTCCCTCTTCCTCTCTCTCTTTTTCTTTTTCTTTTTTTTTTCCTTTTCTATTTTCCTTTTTCCTTTTTCCTTTTTCCTTTTTCCTTTTTCCTTTTTCCTTTTTCCTTTTTCCTTTTTCCTTTTTCCTTTTTCCTTTTCTCTTTTCTCTTTTCTCTTTTCTCTTTTCTCTTTTCTCTTTTCTCTTTTCTCTTTTCTCTTTTCTCTTTTCTCTTTTCTCTTTTCTCTTCTCTCTTCTCTCTTCTCTCTTCTCTTCTTTTTTTCTCTTTTTCTCTTTTTTCTTTTTTCTTTTTTCTTGGGCAAAGATAATAGATGTGACAGCCAATGGGTGATATTCTAACACATGGCATAAGGGATTTTTTGAAAGAAAAATCACCCGCCAAGTATGCTACCATAGGTGGAAAGGATTAAAAATTTGAGCAGAGTTCTCAAAAGATTTCGAGTGGAAGAAATCCCTTAAGTTTAGTCGAGGGTTATATTGTCCTAATTTTAGTCGAGGTTATATTTCTGTCGAGGGTTATATTCTCCTAATTTTAGCCGAGGAGCCTCACGACCGATGGCGATCGAGAGCAAGTCTCCGTTGCTCCCCTAATAGGAAAGTTGAGAGGTGTCCCGACTTGATGTTGTGAAATGTGAATCACTCTTGTAAAAAAACTTTATCAATTCATCGAATTGTCAAATCCATTTTCTATTTTGTGTTTTATTGGAAAGGACTTGTGGCATCATCACAACATGCTTTCATCACTTCTAACGCCCACTTTACATTTTGTAAGCATGCCATACAATTTTTTTTTTTTTTTTTTTTTGGGACCTAAAGCCAAAAAGTTTATTAATCGGAGAAAAAGTACAAAAATTTACATGTCTCATCTAACGTGTAAGCACACGGAGATGCCACAGAGCACGAGCACGGAGCACAATGTACTTACTCCACAATAGGAGACTAATGATAAGAATCAATCCAAGATACCGAATCCGATCGTTCCACCGCCTACGAGTCAAGGGAAGAACACTTTCGTGAAATTTTGTCAATATCTTTTTTCTCGGGCCAATTTGTAATAACACCGTAATGCGGATGAATAAATGCCACGAAAGATGTGAATTATGCTGCGGCGGCTCCCCATATCGATCATAGGAGCCAACCTAACCAAGATGAAATGCCCTTTGTTTAGCCGGAGGCCATGCGTTGGGATAGGGCCTTGAGGAAGGGCCTGCCGGCGGTCAATGTGCTTTGTTAAACAAGCCTTGTAGCCGGACCACGGTTGAACCTCAAGACAATTAAAGAGACAATGCTCAAGAGTCTCAACGTCCGAGAAGGCGGGCATCATACTGCGGATATCAGGTGAGGATCATAGTGATGTCGAAAGGCATTAACCCGCAAGCACCTGTGGATAACCTGCCACCACAGTACAGAGACTTTAGGGTGGAGCAACCTATCCCAAAGCCATCGCCATGTACGACACAAAGTGGGATGTGGAACATGTAGGTGCCACCCATCTGGCAACTGGAGGGGTTGTGGTGCTAAAAGAAGGCGATATACTGATCTGACAAATTGCTTGCCTTTGTGAATATTTTCATGACAGTCCCATGGCACCCTTTCAAAGAAACCAAACTTGCACTATGAGAGGCAAATTTTTTGCGACCTTCTCCCATAGAGATACATCCCAACGAGAGCGGAACTTCGCCGAAATTCGCCGGAGCAAAGCAGCGGCCCTCCTCGCACCATGCTTGAATAGAGACAACACCGCAAGAACCCACCGCCTCTCGTGTAAGGGGATGAACCGAGGCGCCAATGGAGGTGCCGAGGGGTCCGGAGGCGGGGCAGTGCCCACCACCATGGAGTCTCCAATAGGGTATGGATAGAGGGGCATGGCGGAAAGAGATGCCCGACCGCCTCCCATCTTTGCCAACAAGCCACGCAAAAATGGAGAAGCGCTTGGAAAAGGCTGCAGAGTCTGAAATAAAGCCCAAGGTAGGACTGGTTTAACAGCCTTCTTGCCTATAGGGATACAGTGACCAAGAGCTTGTCTAAGAAGGCGTGAACCAGGAGAGTCATCCTCACCATTCAGGAGTCTCCAAATGAACTTTGAAATAAGCACTTTGCTCTGCAGTAAGAAGTCTATCATACCCAGACCACCTGCCCATTTTGGAAGGATGCACTTCGACCAAGCCACCTTAACCACAACACCTTCCTCAGTACCTGCCCAAATAAAGTTCCGAACTATTGCAATGAGCTCACGCACTTTGATCTGTGGTGCTAGCAATAAGGATGCCATATAAACATGGGTATTACTAAGGACTGACTTGGCCACTGTAATGCAACCTGCAAGAGACAACTTAGCAGTGGACCACCAGAATAAGTGTTTCTCTAAACCCCTAATGATCTCCTCCCATGCAGCTCCCATAGTAACATAGATGCCAACTGGAATCCCCAACAACTTGATGGCCTGTCCATGCGCAAGTAATTTCCATGGATAATCGTGAACACATGCCGGAGCCGGATTATCCAATGTCCACAAAGTCATACACCACGCCACCCCACAAGAACACCGGAAGCCAGTGAAAAAGTGTCTAAAAGCATTTTGGCAGCAACGAGATTCTCATCATTAGCGACTAGGAAGAGGAACGTGTCGTCTGCATATTGATTGCAAACCTCTTGGGTGCCGTCCTCCATTGCAAGACCATGGAGAAGTCCCTCTGTCGTTGCAATGGTGAATAACTGTGACAAAGCCTCTGCAACAATTGTGAAAAGCAAAGGTGCTAAAGGGCATCCCCGGCGAATACCACGGTGAGTGAAAAAGCATGTGACGACTCACCATGGAACAGATGGTCGCCCGGCGGAGATATGCGACTTCATAATATCTAATGTGAATTGTTCCCCAAATCCCGCCTCTCGAAGATACAACGACGCATGAATTCCCAGCTGACACTGTCATAAGCTTTTGCAAAATCAAGCTTAAGGTATACAACTGGAAGGTTTTGCCTACGTGCCCAATAAATTCCCTCGTAAGCAGCAGCAACATTATTCAAAATGCACCGTTTTGGAAGAAAACATGACTGGGTTGTTGAGATGGACTCTGCCAAGATGTCCTTTACCCGCTCTGCAAAAGCCTTGGCGAAGATCTTATATACGGATGACAATAAGGTGATGGGCTTATGATATCATAATCTTGGAACATTGTGACGAAAATAATACATATTTGATAACATATTACATTTTTTTGTTGGACAAGAACAACCTCAAAATTATAGATATATGAAACGAATATCAATAAAAACAATGATATACTTCAATAAAACATTAAGAGATCAATATGTGTTTTTCCACAGTAACAAGATGTGGTTCCATATCAGCTGTTCTATCTAGTTCTGGATGTGATTCTAACACTTTCATGCACTATCATCCCCATAGCCAGATTATTCATAATAAGTATACATTGGACCAGGAAGTCATCTGTTGCAAAGGTTCTTGGATCCTGAGATGGTGGATTGGGCCTAAGTTTAACTGTAGAATCACTTGGAGAGTCATCATAACACTTTGATTATTCATCCTTATTCGGATACCAAGTTGATCCGGTAACTCTTGAAGTTCTCTTAGAAAATCCCTTATGCATTTTTATTTCCATTCGATCCGAGACATCGGATCGCCATTCTAGAATGGGGCGAGCATGCATGTTTTGCATGCATCTTGGTGCGCATGCCCGTTCGGTTGGGAGTTAAGCTATTTTAGGCGCGTTTACGCTTCAACTTCTCATCGGGCGCTTCCTCTTCTCTCTCAGCGATTACCTTATTCTCTTTGAATTGTTTCGAGGCGGGGAGGGGCTTCTTCACCTGGTTTGGCTAATTTGGCGTTTCTTTCATCTTTGTACTTTCTCGACCTTTAGCCTTCATCCTGTGACCTTAGTCCCTCGATCCTAGTTTGTTAAGGAAGTCCTTTGGTATTGGGCGGTTTGTTGGTTTCATCACGAGTCCCATTCTAGAATCCCATCGATCCGAGACATCCGGATCGCCATTCTAGAATGGGGCGAGCATGCATGTTTTGCATGCATGCATCTTGGCATGCCCGATTCTAGTTGGGAGTTAAGCTATTTTAGGCGCTGCGTTTACGCTTCGACTTCTCATCGGCGCTTCCTCTTCTCTCTCAGCAGATTACCTTATTCTCTTTGAACCCACCCTCCCCTTCTTTGTTATTGTACTTTTTATCGCGTGGCACGCGTAATCAACCCCTCCACTCTGGGAGGTTTGTTTTGTCTTGTTGTTTTGTTGGTGATGTGCGCGTTGCGGGTTAGCGGCGACATCTGTTCGACTTTTCCATTCGTGGGTTTTGGGAGCGATTTTTATGCCTTCACGTTTGTCAAGCCCCTTGCGAAGGCTTATCACTAGGGTTTTCCTCGAAAACCCAAAAAGGGAGGGGTTTTAATCCGGTTGATAAGCTTTCGGCGGTACACTAGCCCAATATCTATTAGCATTGTATTTTGTTGGGGTCCAAATGATATAATTGGATTTTCCCTTTATTTTTTATGGGTAGTTCACATGTGTGCGGCTACCCACTATCCACCATTGTAGAAAATCTGCTGAGATGAATGAGAAGCAAGTCTCGGGCGGTTTGTTGGTTTCATGCGAGTCCCATTCTAGAATGTATGAGTGATGTTGTTATTACCCTTGCAAATCCAAATTCATGTTCCTTAATGTTTTATATGGTCCAATTGTGCATTCAAATAATCTCACATGATTTATTCCAACAAGTAAAGCCTAGTTAACTAACAATGAAAATCACGCCAAGCGTGTTATTAGCAAGCATAATATTGTAGAAGAAATTTAGTTATAGAGCAAAACCTAGTTAGCGACAAAAAAAAAAACAAGGTGCTGCGCACGGAGGGTTGCCCTCCATGGCCAGAGGGTATTTTTGCACAATCATACCTATACCATGTCGCAAAGAGCGGGCTTGAAGTCTGTCCAGATGTGGTCGAGCGGCGTCGCGGAGCGCATGGCGGCTTTGACTTGTTGGACTTCTTGGGTTAGAAAAAAAAAGGAAGGGGAATACAAAAGAATGGAAAAGCGGAGAAAGACAAAAGATAAATAAATAGATAGAATAGAATATTATAAATAAATAGATAGAATATTTAACATCCGATGATTAGAAAAAAAAAAAAAAGGGGAAAGGTATAGAACATTTAACATCCGACCAACTAGGAATAATGGGAAGGGAGAAAAGCTCAAACGTTTTAACAATGGAGAGTTATCGCGGGTTATAATCATGCTAGCTTTATTTTTTTGCAGAATTGCATTTGCAACCGATGCAAATTTAAGCATATTTGGTCGCATATGAAAATTTCAAAACTTTATGGCAAAATCTGATAATTTGCAATAACTTCTATATATAGATGCTTTCTTTTTAATATCTGGATCTTGTGCATTCTTGTAACACAATCTTGGACCATATGTAACATAAAAACCGGACTATGAACCGGGAAAGAAATGGATCGCGGCAGATATGTTCAATACTTGAAAAGAATCCTTTGTATGAGCTAGGACAAATGGATTTATTTACCATGGGAACATATGGATTTATTTTGCATGGGAACAAACAACTTTTCCAACAACAACATAAAAAAAAAAAAATGGGCATGGCGAGGGTTGACAAAAAGCTAGAAAATGATTGGCATGGATAATGTCGAACTTTTTTTCATTGAAGAATCTTGTGTACAACAAATTATTAGATAGATAAATAATACATTTTCAAAAGAGACATTTCTCTTCCACACCAGCCTCTTCAACAATGTAGGGACGTAAAAATGGGTGTGAGAGGAAAAATGCCCCTATTTTTTGTCTTCAAATTAAAATCTTTGATATCCGTCTTCCGTGATCAACCATCACAACATGGTCGATCACATCATGCGTGATCGCCATTTTACATCTTAAATCGCTGCGGCATGCTACATAGATCCGTTATACTCGTGGATCGCTTGTTATATCCGACACAGGTTGATCGTGATTTTCCCCTCTTCTTCGTGCCCGAATTAAATCGTTCATCAATACCGCATTGTTCAAAAATAAAGTTTCAATTTGATCGCGATTACTTGAGCTATCGAGCAATCTATTTTGCAATAAACGTAAGAACTTGCTTTTGTATATATCAATATCACATTACATTATGACCACATCAATTAATTCATCCCATGCAAATCATGATCCCTAGTACTTATCATTAAATCCACCTTTTTACCTTGACTTGTAGGCTGCGAAACTTCACGTAATTAATAGCTTTCTCTAGCATTGTCACTAAATCAACCTGCAAAAGCGGCCACCCAATGCATGTTATAAATCGGCGGGCTTATTCTTGATGTAAATGGATGCATAATTAACGTGGAAATCGAAAGGATTTGCCTTGGATCCATTGAATCGTCCGGATGCGACCTAATAACTCGGTGAATGTAGCATCCATTCTTCCGGGAGCTTCGGGAAAATAACCCACGGATGCATCTAGCACAATCACATCGCATTCTAGGACTCTACAAAATACAACTCTTAAGGAAGCATATTCAAAGCAAGTTTGCAAGTAGAATCTTGTATCTTCTAAATAGGTCCATGCGCCTTTTTCACTAACTACTGACTATGCCGTGAGGTGTGAACTGTTGGAAATGCTATCGGCATGTTGGAATCTGATCAACATGACAAAGATAACATGAAAAATTAAGTAGAATATGAAGTAAAATATAAAATGAATCTGCATGGCTACTTACTTGTCTTGTTGCATCACGGGCGAAAAACCCGGATGTATATCAAATGTATTCAACAACTCAACTTGAATGTGCGATCAAGATTGTAAGATTGTAAAGCTGGGGATCAAGCTATCAAGGCAACTCTGTCTGAAAAAATAAAAGCATGAGTAAATAATGCGAGCGAAGCACATGGAAGCATAGAGAATCTGAGCAAAGGCGCATTCTAAGAAGGTTATAAAACCAAGAGCCTATGCACGCATAGAGAATGTAGAGCCAAGCTAAGCTCGACCATTGCGGACATGAACAATGCAAACTCACAAATAGTGGAGCCTATAAGCGAAGCGGATGCTAGCGGATCCACGATCCTATGCGCATAGGCTATGTTGCCAAATGTAAAGAGAACATCTTATCTCATTAAGCCACCAAAGCTAAATTTTGCCGCGGATCTTGATTATTTTCTACTTAGAAGCCGACAAATATTTCAAAAAGGAGCCAAGCTAAGCTCGACCATTGTAGACATGAACAATGCAAACTCACAAATAGTGGAGCCTAAAAGCGAAGCGGATGCTAACGGATCCCGATCCTAAAAAAGCGGGGAAAAAGGTCGATGTGGACATCACGGAATTTGAGCAGGGATCAGCTGGGGGCAACTGCTTTCGGGCTATGGCATAAAGATTTCTTTGAAACTCTGCACTACTACTCGCCATCTTTGATTGCTTGGATTCAAACCTTCCTATCAACAGCTTTACGCCTCTTGAAAGCTAAAATTTGCCCTTGCTTCCTTTTTCACACCGCACCGGTCCACATGCCTCTGTTGCTGATAAGTGCAACCTTTCAACAAAATTTATGTCTTCGGTTGCATTTTTTCTGCATGACAACATTTGCCCATCGCTGAAATTTGCCCATTTACCTTGCTTAATCTATGAAAAATTCTAAGGATAACACGATACTCTCTTTCCCTCTATAACCCCAATTCATAGTTCCTATCTCCAAATGAGAGGCGAAACTTGGGCCAAACAAACCACGGCCGCCATAGCTCGCTTGTGCTTTGAGCCGGAAAGGGGTTCTTGTGAAAAATTGAAGCATTGATTTGAGCAAAAGTCTTTGACTACCCAAAAGAGTTTCTTAACAGACCAAGCGGGTGAAACAAAAAATTAATCTGGAAGCAATCGATGGAATTCCGATCAAGGCCGAAAGCCACGGGCATGTGCCCTTGTTTTATCGGCTTTTCCAAACAAACCACGGTCGCTATAGCCTTGCTTGTGCTAAGGAAATGTTCATCCTCTCTATAGCCTAAACACACCTTTGCCTATTACGTCTACAAATTTAACTAAGCAACCCTTGAAACCCGCCAAATTTATCTTTGGTGCAGCTTTGTGCTCTTTAGATTTAGAGTTCAAAGGGATTTATCAGAGTTTTGTGCTCTCTAAATTCTGATCAATTCAATTTAACGATGGAAGCGTGCACGGTTTACACAGGTGGAGTCTTTTTATTCTTAGCCTAGCCTCGGCAAAGAAGGCGTTATACGCAGCGCTCAAATCGTAAGGGTAATTTTACAAATTCTTGTCGACTTGAATTCTTATAACATCGGTACGTGAATTGCCTTCTAACGGTTATTGCACGTAGGTTCACGGGCTCCAGGTTCCCAATTTCAGTTCTGACGCGCCCGGGCAAAGCATCGTGCTTGCCTTTGAAAAACCCGAAGCAAAGGCTATATGCCCAAAGCACTCAAAGCGAGGGTCGCCAAATCTGTAAAAAATCTGAGCTATGGAATAGAACAACCACAAAGAAACTCCAAGCTTCGGCTAGGTTAGCCCGGTTTGCCCAAACATCCACCCGGAACAGCGGGCGACCTAACACTTCGAGGCACCGGCCGGTTTTTAGCGATCACCGGTATATGCTAGGCATATGCGGCATATACCGGATATGCCCACATACCCATAAAAGCGAGGTTTTGCCCCTAGGGGCAAACCCAAAAAAAAAAATCATGCCAAAGCGTGCATAGCGAGCATCATATTGTAGAAGATACCTTTATAGAACAAAATAAATCCGTAAGCGTGTATTAACAAGCATATTAATATTGTAGAGCTGACGTTGAGGACGTTGAGGATCTAAAGTTCTTTTTAGGGAGTGCAAAACTACCCAAAAAGGTACCCAGCACTGGGTACTAAAAACTTGCATAAATGCCTCAATAAACAATAAGTTTGAGTGTTGGTTCATTCATTTTAGTGTCTAAGAGTATTGTTATCCTCTACTACTATAGATTGACATGTTGTTGACCTTCAATTCAAAATTTTTGGATTGATTTTAATGGGAAGAAAAAATAGAAAGTACGAGTTTTAAAAGTACCCAATGTAGGTACTTTTGAGGGTTCCAAAAGTGGTACACCATAGCATGCTTTCACCCATTTGCCATTTTTGCAACTGGAGTTGAAGGTTACTATTTTGCTTGAGGTCTCCTCATTCTTGGGGCAGATCTTCTTCACTGTTGAGTTGTTTTTTGTGGGCACTATTCGGAACTTTCTGCGAACTTTAGTGTATTGTTCATTCACAGTTTTACCTCTACCCTACCCTTGATATTAACATGGTTAACGCTGCTTTTGTTTTCATGTGGTGTTATATTTGGGGGCATGTTCTCCTTGCCATATAAGGCTCATTCCTCCATCTTCATTTATGTGCACTTTGTTTTGGCCTTGGCTTGTCCATTAGAAGCTTACTTGCATCATTATTCGCGCATTATTCTAATAGACCGGCATGGTGACCATAGGTGATCAGATGTTGTGGTTGGCTTCCATAGCTACATATGTTTCTTGTCTCCAATTTGTCTGCAACTAACATCTCCACTCCTTCTTCGTTAGTAGCTCACACTTTTCATGAATGGTTTTGCTACTAACATGTCCTTTCATATTGTGTTTTTGATTCCTTTCTCATGTCCATTGCTTTATTATTTCCGGCCCTTCGTAAGGCCCTCGATTTATTCATACTACGTTCCATTACCTAGTCATTGCTCCTTTTTTACTATCTGGCTCACCTCTTCTCACCTCCTTGCACTCCGCCTTGACCTTGGCACTTTTGCCCTCCATATTTTCCTTTCCATTGGCCATAACCTCTCCTTTTACTAATTAGGCCTCATTTTTGCTCGATTTACGTTGATTCACATTAACCTTGATCTCACATTTTCAGCTTAACCTTGTTGTTGGTTTGCGCTAACATGTCTACAACATCTTCCTCAATCTTGTCCCTCGTTTGTAAGAGTCTCATTCTTTTTGGGACATTTGTCATGGCTTTAGGCATGGGGTCGTATTTTTCTTATGACATCAACACCCATCTTACCACTTCCCCATCTGTAACTACATCCCATTCCCTTAGCTTTAACAAGTTTCTTCTAGATCATTGTTCTAGGGCATTTGTCATCAAATTTGGATAGATAGATACCCAGCATCACTATTATTCGAACCTTGTTCATGGGGTTTCACAAGGCCCCCCAAAAAAAATTGTTGTCTGTTTTTTCCATCACTTTTTAAACGAAACCACTATAATAAAGTAATGTTACTAAGTGGGTTAATGTGTTGAATAACCATGACTAGTTACTTACCATAGTTCACCACCATGGTTCTTTATGATAAGATAATCATTTTAACGTCCACGGTAGTTTATCTGTTTAGTTTATTAGTGTGTTTATAATAGTGATTTTTTACTGTGTTTTAAGTATGTGGTCTAGGCCATAAGCCAGTAATGATTTTGGCATTGATTTTGTGTGCAACTTAAATTGCTCTTTTACATGAGGTTGTCTACATTTTTTTTTTTTTTGAACCAATGTTGTTTCATACATTACACCAAACAAAGTGCACAATCCAATTATGGCTTCCTCTTCTTCGCATCTTGATGATGAGAGCTCTTCAAATCAGGTCCTATTTTACTTGATTGCTTTTATCTCTGGTGGTTGAAGATCACAGAAGCATTTTTCTGAATGCTTTTAGCTCTCTATTAAATTGCTTTTGGAATTGATTACGTAATCACTTATGCAAGATTTTTTTGCCAATTTGCATTTATCACGTGATTATGCTGAATTTTTTGCTGAAATTATATGCTTGGATACACCTTTATGAAGCTGAAATATTTTGCTGAAATTACATGCTTGGATACACCTTTGTGAAGCTGAAATTATTTGCATAAGAGCGTATAACTGTTTTGCATATATTGTACAGAAGGTTCTTTGCGAGATTGCATTTGTGAATTGGTATAATTATTGATTGAATGCAAGTGACTAGATACATCTCAGCATTAGCGCTTTTGCGATATCATTTCTCTTAGTTCTCTTATACTTACATTATGGGGCTGATCACATCTTTATGTAGTTAAAATTACATGCATATTGACTAGTCTAATAGCGCGCAACATCTCCTACATTTACTTATTGATAGTCTTATTAAAATACTACTGCTTATGAGAAAAAGCCTTTCTTATAGTATTTCCTTTTCTTATTTAATTGCAACAAGCTCTGTCTATCTGGATATATCTTGTGTTTTGAAATCTTCATGAATATGGCTTCTATATTGTTTATCTTCACTATTGATTCTTTTTTTATGGAATTTATGATTGGTGTGAGACCGTTTTTTACATTCATAATACTTAGAAGTTTTCACATCGATAACAAGTGGTTCTTTGCTACGACACCTGTAATACGGCTTGCAACTAACTTCGTTTGTTTGCTTGCTATGGATCACAGGTAACGACAAAAGGCCTTAACCTGGCGATATTTAGACAACAGAAATTGCCTTCGTAGAAGGGAGTAATCGTTTCTGTTTGTTTGAATGCATCTTTAATTTACTCTTAAAGAGATATGTTACGGTCTTAAATATTACACTATTATACATTGAGTTAGTTAAAATATGGTTTTGCTTGGTTTAGCTTTTGCTAAGGTGCTCTCTCTCTCTCTCTCTCTCTCTCTCTCTCTCTCTCTCTCTCTCTCTCTCTCTCTCTCTCTCTCTCTCTCTCTCTCTCTCTCTCTCTCTCTCTCTCTCTCTCTCTCTCTCTCTCTCTCTCTCTCTCTCTCTCTCTCTCTCTCTCTCTCTCTCTCTCTCTCTCTCTCTCTCTCTCTCTCTCTCTCTCTCTCTCTCTCTCTTTCTCTCTCTCTCTCTCTCTCTTCTCTTTATTCTCTCTCTCTCTTGTTTGTTTTGTTTATTAAGCCGTTGTTCACTTTATTATATTATTTTGTTGCTTAGCGTTCTTCTCGTTCTTGAACATGGGTGACGTGTGATGTTGTTAGGTGTGTTTTCTATTCCATTCTATTCTATTCATTTTGTACAGACTTGGCATATGTTTTATTGCTTATGTGGCATCCATTTTATAGATTTGAGAGATCCTTTCTTTTCGTTAGCTCCACTTTGTCATATTCGCAGTAGGCTTATCTTTCCGTGAATAGCTTTGCTCACAATATGTACTATTACATACTCATTGTGTTTTCATTTATTTTTCAGTTATGGGGAGTTTTCCTCCATTATTCTGCCTTGCTCACTCGATCATTCTTTGTATTCTGCTCTAATGAGGTTTTTGGGGATTATACCATTGTTCATGTTGTTATTCAGGCAATCATGTTTTACATTTTTTCTAACAGTTGGGCTCTTGTTCGTGGTTATTTTCTTGTTGCGGTTGTTCATTGGTTTGCATTCCTCTTTTCTCATATTTATGCTTGGGCTTAAAACATGACTTTGGACACATTGCTCTGAAATTGTCATTATGTTGGCGATTGTCATTTATCCCGTAACATTGCAGCTTCGCGTTCTTGAACATGGGTGCCATGTTATGTTGTTCGGTGGTTTCTCCATTTTTTTACGGACTCGACACAGGTTCATTGCTTATATAGCACTAATTTTCTGGATTTGGGTGATCTTTTGTTTATGTTAGCTCCCCTTTGTCATATTTGCTGTAGGCTTCTTTTTTCGTGCATCGCTTTACTCACAATATGTAATATTATATACCTATTGTGTTTCATTTCCTTTAACATGTACATCCCCTCATTTGCTTTCTTATTGCAGACCAGCTGTACGGCCCTCGTTTTGCTAACAATATGTCCTTCTATGTAGACATTCTACCATGTGGCTAACCTCTTGGCACTCCTCTTTGACCTTGCCACTGTTGATTTTCGTTTCCTCTTTTCTCTTGGCCATAACCTCACCTTGAATTTGGCCTCACATTTGCCATGAATTGTTTGTGCATAGCCATCCTACTTTTCTTCAAACTTACGCCTTGTTTTTCTTGATCCATGATGTGATCCAAATTTAACTTCACTCTCCTCTCCCTTGACCTTCCTCTTGATTTGTACTAACATGTCTTCTACTTCTCCCTCCACCCTTTGTATTCATAGTGCTATTCATATTGCCGCATCCCTTCCTCGCTCCAAATGTCCTATTATCTTCCTTATGACCTCTCATTTGACACTATCATTTCTCTTTTGTTCCACATTCACATCTTGTTTAACAAGCTGCGTTGCATTGCATTTTTGTCCATAAAGTCGTCTTATTTGGCAAATTCTAGTTTGACATCGTGTTCTTGAGGTTCTTTAGTATTCTAGATTTTCTCGGTGCTATCATTCTATATCATTGGCATATTTGCTATTTGGCTTTATCTGGATATGATGCATATTGCGTTTGGCACCGCCTTCCGTTTTTGCAACATGGGTTTCTATTGGATCATCTTTTCTTTTTATGTTTCTTTTCGTCTTGATGGGGAGTATCTTATGTTGAACATTGTGCATAAGGTGTTATATTGGGCATATTCTAGTTTTGTGCATGGTGCTAGTTACACGATTCTAGTTATCTCGAGACATCCATTTTTAGTTGTCTGTTGAGGGCTTTTTGCACTTGTAGTGGATCTTTTTCTATTTTGGTAATATCATTGGCATATTTGCTATTTAACTTTATCTGGATATGATGCATATTGCGTTTGGCACCGCATTGGGATTTTGCGACATGGGTTTCTATTGGATCATCTTTCCTTTTTCTGTACAAGTATCATTCCTATTGGTGCATCTGGTCCTGCATGGAGTGTATTGCATTTTTTGTCGACAGCATGTTTTATTTGGCCACTTTTAGTTTGTTTTCGTGTTCTTGACGTTCTTTTTTATGGTTTTACATTGATGCTTACTTTCTCTAGCTGTCGCGTATATTGGGTTATTGTGCATGAGGTATTATCTTGGGCGCATCCTGATTTTGTGCAGTCCTGCCTAATTCTAGTTGTCTTGGGGCATTTATTTTTCGCTGGTTGTTGAGATCTTTTTTCCTGTACATTGTGCTCTCATTGTGCATTGCTATTATTATGCATCATTTGCCGGGAACTTCATTTCTAGCTAGCTGTTTAGCTCTTCTTTCACCGTGCATTGTGCTCTCATTGTGTCTTGTGCTATCATTATACATCATATTTTGCTATTTAGTTGTGTCTGGATGTGTCGAGTATTGCGTTTGGCGCTCCATTGCAATTTTGTGACATGGGTTTCTATTGGACCATTTTTTTTGTGGGTGGTCTTTGTTTATTTCCACCGTGATGGTGACACACATTTCTATTTATCATGTTTTCTTCCGCCCGTTGGGTGATCTTTATTTCCACCTCGGGGTGGCCTTGTATTTCTTTTTACATGATTGTTATCCACCCGTTGGGTGGCGGCTTTTCTCCACCCTATGGGTGATGCTATCTCCACTGCGGGTGATCTTTGGTTATTTCCACCTCGGTGGCCTTTATATTTCTTTTTTCGTAATTGTTTTCCACGGATTGTGTGATCTTTGTTCTCCACCCTATTGGGTGATGCTCTCTTTTACGCTACATGTTGGATTTTCTCTAACCATTCCGGGGTGTTTTGGAGTTTTTACGTTGCTTGCGGGTTTTTCGCCCATCGGCTTATAGTTGAGGAAGTTCTCGGTAGTCGGCGGGTTTGTGTCTCTTAAGAGTCCCTTCCCGAATAGCATCGATCCGGCGAGCTATTATATAAGGCCATTTCCTCTTCGGACCGGTTATCGGCGTCTTCTCCGCAACTCTTCTTCTATTCTCGTTGCTTCCCTCCCTTCACGCCTGGCTGGCGTGGGGGCATGAAGTTTGCTTTTCTCTAACCATTCCGCGGGTGTTTTTAGGGGTTCTTTGTGTTTGCTTGCGGGCTTCCGCCCGCCGGTCTGCTATATTTGTGTTCGCCATCAACCCAACCTTTTTGGTTCTCCGGGCCACACATTCAAAGGATTCCGCCCGTCTTACGGGGTCTGCTATATTTGTGTTAAGCCATCAACCCATCTCCTTAGGTTTTCCGGGCAACACATTCAAAGGTTGTTGGCGACCATTTAAGGGATTTTATCCCGATGAGAAGTTAATAAGCCATTACCCTTCTATAGTGCATGTGCACATTTCTTTTTATGGGGTAGTCCGATATTGTTCCTATGGTGGGCTACCCCTCTCTATTCTTCAAAACATTGTATCTTCTTCTTTGTGATGCATGACAAGCCTATCTATCGGCCGGTTTTGTGTCTCTTGCGAGTCCCTTCCCAGAATAGTGGGTCCTAGACCGCACACATGGTTTGCTGTTATTTCATGCACACATGGTTTGCTATTATTTCATATGTGATTTGCTACTGAGAAGAGTGAGTCGTAAAATCAAATCATGTTGAGCTTTACATTGGTTCATAGAAAAGTGGATTTCAAATCACACACATGGTTTGCTATTATTTTCATGTGTAATTTGCGGCTTAGCAACAAAAACTATGGTGGTAAAATACCTAGTGGTTAAACTTCGTGCTTGAAACTTGCAATGATGTTGACACATAAGTTTAAAAGGCATCAGTTCAATTGTGAATGTAAAGACATGCCTAAGGCTCAACACCATGGAGGAAGCAACAATATGAGTAAGTCTAAAACTATGGTCCCAAAAATGCCTCACCTCGAGAAGACATAATGTGGTTACAAAAATAATGAGAAAAAAGCTACTATATAGGAAAGGGAAAAAAAAAGGAACAAAGGAAAAAATGATGAGGACAATATCGACATATAATAAAACACCGCCACAGTAACTCAACATTACTTTACGGATGAGCAACCCAACATTAATTTACTTGGATGAAGCGAGGAACTTGTACAATAAAACCACAAATGCATGCCCTAGGACCTCGGGTGGCTGTAAAAAAAAATTAGCACCGACATCGCATGTTGGCAAAAGATTAATTTTGGGTAGTATCTTGACAAGACCGACCATGGTGCGGATGCAACCTCACGGTAGATTAGTGTAAACCGTGGCTGGGTTATTTGGATTGGAAATGGGGTTAAGATTCAAAAAGTGGACAAGGCAATGTGTGGAAAAATACGTAATGGGCAATGTGTGTAAAAAGATATAATTGAGATGAAGGAAATATAGTGAATGAATAAAGACGTACGTGCAAAAATGTAATAACATGACTCGCACTTTGTGAAAGCAAAATTTCAGCGTTCTCTATTATCTCTTTCAATGGCCGACCATGACAAATGTCCCAAAAAAATGAGACTCTTACAAGCGAGGGACAAGATTGAGGAAGATGTTGTAGACATGTTAGCACAAACCAACAACAAGGTTAAGCTGAAAATGTGAGATCAAGGTTAATGTGAATCAAGCGTAAATCGAGCAAAAATGAGGCCCTAATTAAAGAAAAAGAGGTTATGGCCAATGGAAAGGAAAAGATGGAGGGCAAAAAGTGCCAAGGTCAAAGCGGTCAAAGGGAGGTGAGAAGAGGTGAGCGGATAGTAAAAAGGAGCAATGACTAGGTAAAGGGACGTAGTATGAATAAATCGAGGGCCATACTGAAGGGCGGAAATAATAAAGCAATGGACATGAGAAAGGAATCAAAAACACAATATGAAAGGACATGTTAGTAGCAAAACCATTCATGAAAAGTGTGAGCTACTAACAAAGAAGGAGATGGAGATGTTAGTTCGCGACAAATTGGAGACAAAAGAAACATATGTAGCTATGGCAGCCAACCACAACATCTGATCACCTATGGTCACCATGCGGTCTATTAGAATAATGCCACGAATAATGATGCAAGTAGCCAAGGAGGCCAAAACAAAGTGCACATAAATGAAGATGGAGGAATGAGCCTTATATGGCAAGGAAAACATGCCCCCAAATATAACACCACATGAAAACAAAAGCAACGTTAACCATGTTAATATCAAGGGTAGGGTAGAGGTAAAAGCGTGAATGAACAATATGCTAAAAGTTCGCGAGAAAGTTCGAATAGTGCCCACAAAAACAACTCAGCGGTGAAGAAGATGCGCCCCAAGAATGAGGAGACCTCAAAGCAAAATAGTAACCTTCAACTCGATTGCAAAAATGGCAAATGGGTGAAAGCATGCTCTGATTGTACCACTTTTGGAACCCTCAAAAGTACCTACAGGGGTACTTTTAAAAGCTGGTACTTTCTATTTTTTTTCTTCCCATTAAAATCAATCAAAAATTTTGAATTGAAGGTCAACAACATGTCAATCTATAGTAGTAGAGGATAACAATACTCTTAGAGACTAAAATGAATGAACCAACTCTCAAACTTATTGTTTATTGAGGCATTTATGCAAGTTCTTAGTACCAGTCGTCTTTGGGTACCTTTTTCTGCGTAGTTTTGCACTCCCCTAAAAGAACTTTAGATGGTACACCTAGCATGCTTTCACCCAAATGCAATATGTAGCAAAATTTCGGGGGGACTTGAAACCATAGACCATATCCTAAAACAATTCAATGGGTTATTATAAAAAAACATAATTTAAGATAAAAATAGTCACATTTCACCAATTGGTTAAAGTAGTTATTATTAGGACATTTCTCCGTAAAGAGGCATATACCATCAAAACAAAACTTCATTATTGACATCTTAAAATCATAGCCAATCATAATTTGAGGGTCAAGCTCCAACATACGCATGATTGGCGGTCCGGCATCTAGTCAGGGGTGCACCTCGTTTAGAATATGTAAAAATAACAAGCATAAAAAAAAACAAGCCAATGTTTGAGGTCAAACTGCATGAATCTTGGAAAAGAATGCATCTTAGAGATGGAAAGTCCACCTTCAAAAATGTCAAGTTTAAAGGCATCGGTTCAATTGTGAATGTAAAGACATGCCTAAGGCTCAACACCATGGAGGAAGCAACAATATGACTAAGTCTAAAACTATGGTCCCCAAAAATGCCTCACCTCGAGAAGACATAATGTGGTTACAAAAAAATAATGAGAAAAAAGGCTACTATATAGGAAAGGGAAAAAAGGAACAAAGGAAAAAATGATGAGGACAATATCGACATATAATAAAACATACGATAACTCAACATTACTTTACGGATGAGCAACCCAACATTAATTTACTTCGATGAGCGAGGAACTTGTACAATAAAACCACAAATGCATGCCCTAGGACCTCGGGTGCCACGTAAAAAAAATTAGCACCGATTACATCGCATGTTGGCAAAAGATTAAGCCGGGTAGTATCGCGGCAAGACCCGACCATGGTCGGAGATGCAACCTCACGGTAGACTAGTGTAAACCGTGACTGGGTTATTTGGATTGGAAATGGGGTTAAGATTTATTTCCTGCCAAGGAGTGGACAAGGCAATGTGTGGAAAAATACGTAATGGGCAATGTGTGTAAAAAAGATATAATTGAGATGAAGGAAATATAGTGAATGAGTATGAATGTATATAAAAAGAATGTAAGAAAGATGGAAGAATAAGGAAATGAAAAGGTAAGAGTAGAGCAATAGTATGAGTGAAAGGAATGAAGGGTGGAGGTGAAACAATTGTAGGAGTGAAAAAAGGAAAGAATGAGAGAGATAGATGGGATGTGGATATACGTGTAAGTGAGTAAATGAGTGATAAGTGTAAAGTGTGTGAAGAAAAGCAAAACATGAAAAAATGTTATATGAAATATAGAGGTAGTGATGTATAATATAAATGTGAAAGGGAATAGAAAGTGAGAAGTTTATAAAACCATGGTGCGTTAAAAGGTGAGCACCCCTTAAATCGGGGATGCCACCTATCGCTCCTCAGAGTCTTGGCCGGGTTGGCACAGGCTAGACCTGGCCCGCGGGATCTATCTGGGCGGGGATTACCTGCGGCCATTGTTGGCCTGCCATATGGGCGGCTTCCAACAAAGAGAAGCGGCACATTCACGGGAGAGCAGGCGGAAAGAAAGAAGGAAGCTACTACATGATTAAAATAAGGCGGTTTGGGGTAGAAGCCAAAAGCTAGAGATGGGCGGCGGTAAAGCCAACATTAGGTAGAGAAGCGGTCGGCGGGTGGAGCGATTGGAGAGGCGAAGAAGAAGAGGAGCGGAGGAGGCTTCACAGTGGCAATCCACTGAGCCAAGCGGATGGCCCCAGGGCGGTCCCAGAATAGGGGATCTGACTAGGAACTTGCTCGAGGCCATGAGCTGGCTGGCCCGATCATGGTGCATAGGGATGGGAATCCAGGATGGCCGCATGCCATAGCTTCGGATCTGCATGGTGGAGCAGTCCATGGTAAAATTTGAGCGAGTTAGCAGTAGATCCACGAGCCAATCGGATGGCGGTGTCTTTACTTGTGGATGTTGGATGCTAGATGGCGGATCTGCGGTCTGGAGCTCTGCACGGCACCAATGGGCTGCGGAAGCGAGGGAATCAAGCCGCTCCTTACATCCCATAAAGAAAAAGCGACTCTGCACAAAAATATGAGAAAGACAAAGAAAGAGAGACAAAGAATGCGGCTTCCGGCCCATCTTTGCTATCACATGATCTAAAAGCAACAAGAGGGAGATGCATTGCATCGAGATCCTCCTAGCCATCGTAACCAATCCTAAATAAGGATATGTTAGGAGCCACCTAGCCATAGAAACTAGGCCCAGATAGGATGAATCATGCATGACTTAGAAAAAGCGTGCAAATAAGAAACAAAAACAATCGCATAATCCAGAGTCGAATCGAGAGTCAGACCAAATGCCCGAAATCTGCTATAAACATCGAAAAGATGGCTTCCAAAAAATTAGCAATAACCATGTATGAGATATATGTGAAAGCCATATCGGCAATGAATGCTAAGAGTCATGGATAAAAGGATTAGAAAGGAAGATGGGATCGGGGTAGAGTATGAGGGAAAAGGATGGAAAGAGGAAGATTGAAAACAAGCGAGAACAAAGAGTAGAAAGGAAGATGGGATCATGGTAGAGTATGAGGAAAAGGAGGAAGATTGAAAGCAGCGAGAATAGAAGAAGAGCTACTGCGAGAAGGCAGATAACGGGTCCGAGAAAGAGGAAATGGCCTTATATAATAGCTTCGTCCCTTCCCGGAATGGCGTCCGATGGCTCGGATCGATGCTATTCTATAAAGCATGCAAAGCTCACCATGATTTATGATTCACTCCTCTCTAAATCAGCTTAAGCGTGTTTACATTCCCTCTTATGTGACTAGGTTTACCAAACCCAACATCTAAAACTATGGATCACCAATTATATTTGCATGAGGAAGAAGCCCAATCACAAAGGACATGCAAAAAATTCGGGGAGGATTGAGCCACCTTGAGAACTTGCTTGTTTGCAATTCGAAATAGAAAGAAATTAGAAAGGAAAAATATGGACTGGCGAACATGGTGTCAAACGTCGAAGCGACATCGAGCTTTTTCAGGTTGAAAAGCTTTGGGGCACTATACAACAACATTCTCCGTGTATCAAATCCAGTAGGATCTACGATTTTCTCGAGGGATTATAGTAGGATGTCTTTATGACGGAAAGCCAAAGCGCCAAAATAGCCCGCCATAAATGGAAATCTCTTCACTTCACTTCATTTCATCAGTTTCGGTACAAAACCACGATGAATGGGTGCATTACAGTTATGCAGTATTCCGATCGACATGTACATAATCATGGCGGGGATTTGTATAATTGGAACGTGCTAACAAATAGAACTAGGAGTTTTATCTTTCTCCATTAAGAGGTCGGGGCATCTGTTGAGGAAGGGATTTTGCTTTCAGTTTATTTGCTCGGATGAATTTTGCTCAAATGGAGTGCCTTTCGGGGCGAATTTGTTGATTACTAAAATCAATGATGGATTTTGCTTTCGGATGATATCTAGAGCGAATCTCGCTTCTTCTTCCCTCGAACGAACTGCTTGGAGAGAGGAGTTGAATGGCTTATTGGCTTTTGATTTAGATCGGGGACTTCGAGAATCTTGGATTAAGTCTTGAGAAAAATAGTCGAGAACTTTTACGAGGGCAGTAGAGTATTCAAAAATATTTTATAAGAAATGGGCGGTCGAAATAGAGCTTATCTTTGTCAGTTAGTGAGCACGAGAGATGGAATGGAGCTTTGAATTACGGAAGAGCCATATAGTAAAAGCGCCTCAAGAACAAATCAGGGTATTTTTAGTGGCCCGCGGCCGGGCAGTTGGCCACACATTCACATATTTAAATAAAATAATCGGCCCGCTTTGAGTAGGATGCATTCTCCCAAAGGGTGGTGGCGAGTTCAAAAATACCATTTAATTAAATTTACTTCATAAGTGGCCAATTTGATATTTGCCAAATCTTCAAACCCTATGGCGTGGCCATTCCGAAATGTTATGTGCACTAGCAACTTGTTGTGGTGGCCACTTGAACCATGGAATAATTTTATATTTTAAGGGCTATGGCCAAGCTCTATATTGACCAAGTATAGTGACTTAATTTTGCCACTTGTAGGGGGTTGAAATCTATTTGAGTTTAGCCCTAAAATTCTAAAAGCATATCTAATAATGTAGTATTTCGTTCTTCTTCCCTTTTTTTTTTTTTTTTTTTTCTCTTGATTTGCAATTTACATCCCAAATTTGTTCTTCGTCATCTAGCTATAATATGCTCTTCATCACCCC
The DNA here is from genome assembly GCA_021234155.1 of Isoetes taiwanensis. Classification (NCBI taxonomy): domain Eukaryota; kingdom Viridiplantae; phylum Streptophyta; class Lycopodiopsida; order Isoetales; family Isoetaceae; genus Isoetes; species Isoetes taiwanensis. The sequence continues at coordinate 2,567,038 of JAJEKV010000098.1, read as the reverse complement.
AATTCAAATCAAGGTTAGTTTCCATTTACCAAGTGCCTGCATTATGGCTTTGGGTGAGATCTGTCCTACCAAATCCATTTGCGCTTCTGCCTAAATTCAACATGTTTAGAACATTCAAATGATCTTATAGTAATCTTAGTTAGAGAAGTGTAGCAATCTTAATTAGAGAAGTGTAGCATGTATTTGTATAGAACGTCATAGAAACTAGATATCATCTTAGTGACGTGGCTATCATCTTTACATTTTTGATGTATGGATGTGGCCAATTCAAATTCTTGAAAAAATAGTTTCATGATTTAAGCCATTTAAGTTCGACCTTTTGCTATAATGATTTGGAAAAGGGCGGACCAAACTCACGCTTATCAAATTATTTAAGGTAAGTAGTGGCCAATATTTTTACGCCCCATCAAATATGTAAGGAGGTTAAAAAAACCACGGAACAAATCTTAGAAAGGACCATCTGAAGCTCTGGAATCAGCAACGAAGTGCCTACCCAAGCACGAATCAAGTAGCACGGTTGATGGCGAATCAAAGGATCACATGTGCGAGGGGTGAAAGGATGAAAGGGAAGCCATGGATCGAGCAAGAACCTGCAAGAGAAAGCACAAAAGAGAAGCACACATACATTTTTTAAACCATTCTAGCTGTGCATGGCTAATTGGAACTTATATATAGGAATCTGAAACATGTTTGGTATTGGCACTATGTCTTCTAGTTTGAAATTGTGATATGACACTAACTTAGAGACCTTCTTTTTTTTTGGGCAGCTCGTCTCTTCTTACCAACCAACTTCTTAATTGTGAGTTTCATTTTCATGCCAATTTTGAAAAATTAATACTTGTTTTGTAGGTCTTTGTAGCTTTGATGGAAATGCTACATGGTGCTATTATATGTATGCTAGGATGATTTTTGAACCATCAATCTAAAAAATGAGCTATGCAAGTTGCTGGGATAATGGATGGACAAAAATTGTAATTCTATAAAATATATAATGGATTCTTTTTTCTTATTATGATGTTCCATTTGCGAAACTCATTGGAGGTGCCAAAGGAAAAGTTAATAACTCATTGGAGGTGCTATATTGTGAAATATTGTCTATTTTCTAAGTAATATGTTATTACGTTTTCATACTTTGACATGAAATTTGTGAATTTGAATATGCTACTAAAACATGCAATATAAAATTTGTCCCAAAATTAAGACATAATCCCAATTTATTTGAATGATGGTTAAAGAGTATGTTTTGCATTCTTCATCTCTGCTATCGGGTTGCAAGATCAAACATGAATTTGGGGAATGGGTGGGTGCGAGAGGCCGCGTATAGAAACCCTCGCCACGAAGGTTTATGGAAGAAACATGGCGGCGCCGGCCCGGCGAGTGGCGCCGCCCGCTAGGTTTCTTCGAAACAACCTTCTGGTGGATAGGTTTCTATATACTTGATAAAATCAAGGGTTTGATGCCCTTCCGTCAACAACGATCAATCACGGGTACCAGCGTGCATAGCTAAAAAAATTAAATGCGTCTTGAAAAATGTAGTATTCTTATTCCACTTTGTGAAAGCAAAATTTCAGCATGTAACGTCACGTTTGCTTGCCTTTTATCGCCTCGCTTGTTATTGTCGCTTAACTCTATGCTTGCCCCTCATCGATGCTATAATATACTCACCCATGAACCTTTCCTACTTCTTGACCTTGAGTGTTCTGTAAATGGGGCAAACTCATGCATAGATGGACTTGCATGTTCTTGGACTTAATATTGAAGAATTAATATGGGAAGGTTGAGGACATGGATTTTGTCTAATTGAATATGGATATCATACATGCTAAAAAATCCTGTTTAAATTTCACTGTGGCATCAGGTCATAGTTTTGCTTAAATTTGGATGCCCGATGAACTCCATTGATGCATTGTTCTGGGGCCGAATATGATTGAGAAACACAGCATGAGCATGCACAAGAAAGGGTGTCATGCTATAACGAGATCGTCTGGCCCAAAGGATATCTTGAGCATAACCAAAGCGGTGAAATGAATGCACCAACCATTTAGAGGAGGCCCATAAGTATTGATATATAACTACATGGAAAATGCATTATCGGGCTAACCCTCCATAATAGGACCGGCCCAATAGTGTATTCAATTCGATTCGATTCATAATAGGTATAGTGAGGCTCCCGACGCCGCCGCCCGGTTTACCAGCCGAAAACCTTGAAATCGAGGTTCAGAGGGCACATCAAAGTTTGTTTGGATTAACAAAAATTAAGGCATTGAAATTGGGATGCTCGTAATTTAGGTAGATAGAACCATTAAAATAATAGGGATTCAAAACCCCAATAGATGGCTAAGATTGCCCATCGACTTGGCGGCTTAGATTGTTTACCCAAAGCAACTCCTGCCTTTCTGAAATTCCACTGAACGAAATTGGTTATGCAAGCTGTTTAGAGATAAAATGGTTTGCATATGATTGGAGGTAACAAGCAAACTAAAACCAACTCGATCGGGCTCGATTTAAGGATTGTCACTTTCGAATTTAGAGACCCATCAAGCGAAAAATTGAGAGAATCAAAATTGCACGTGTGTAGGCGTTTGGAAAAAGCGAGAAATTGCAAAGTTGGGAAGATACCTTAACACAAAGCAGGAAAATGGAGCTGAATAGTATCAAGATATATGGCATATGCCCTTTTTTGTAATAAAATTTACAATGTCAACATGATCAATCACGGATACTTGATTTTAAACCAATTGTTCTCGGATGTTTGGGTTGCCATTTGTATGGGTCAATCTTATTATGTAAAGGGTTTGGGATGTCTTTTGATAAGTTCATGGCTGAAAGTAATATGGATCATGGCGGTGAAACACCTCAAACAATTGGACATTATGGTAACAAGAATCACAAAATGGGGCCTACAAATAATGCAATCATCATGCGTTGTTACCCCTCCTCCGCAACCCCCTAAAACTATTAAATGTCGTTTGCTTCTAACTTGAAACCACTTGCCTTAGTCCTCAAAGGGCTCAATCTAGCGAATGAGGGAGGGGGGATTACATTCAGGCACGGGGTTGGAGAAGCCCATAATGCTAGGGCCAATATTGCACCCACCCTTACAAATGGAAGTATGAACAAGAAGATAAACAAAAAAGGAGATGAGAACAATGCTAAGGTTATGATTTGGGGTAGGAATAATCCCAAAGCTAAGGCTACAGGTACGGGGTATGCCCCAATGTATATAAGTTGGGTCAAGCCCTCCTTGGGAGAGGGGGATTACATACAGACATGGGATTGGGAAAGCCCATACACCCCGGGATGGTAGGGTCAATCTAGCACCCGCATGATGAATGTAAGTGGGAACAAGAAGATGAATAAAAAAGGAGATGGAAACAAATCCAACGTCATGATTTGGGGTAGGGGTACCCCAAAGGTCAAGGCTAGACAGATAGTTATGCTGAGTGGGGATAGGTGCGATACAAAAGAGCGAGGGGAAAGGGAGGGTAGGGTAGGGACCGTACTTTCTTGGGTGTGCATGGGGATTTGATGTGGACTAAGAATAATGAAAATAGTCTCGTGGAACCTTGGGAATTAAGGCGTCTTGAAAAGGGCGAGTCCTTACTGCTCTAAGATCTATTAATCTTGATGTCATCACACGATGTCATCCTTATACAAGAACAGGGCTCTCGGATTTTGAATCTAGTTAAGTTAGGAGGATGGTTGGTAGCCAATATTCCTCTCTCACACATTGCAACTAGAGGTACCAAAGGGGGCAGGGAATCTTATGGAGGGGCTAACAAGCAATCTTCAACATGTGAGGGGCCCACGGACGAGGCGGCATGCGGTACAATTTGAAACAGATGAAACCCATTGGGGATTGATTAATGTATATACCACCAACAAGCCTGCGAAAAAGAGCTATGCTATGGAAGAAATAAACACGTGGCTAATTAGCCAACCAGGGGAAAATTGGATTTTCGGGGGTGACCTCAACATGACAGATATATGGGCCCAAAAGCTAGGGCTGATTAGGAACTCTTAGGGGAAGAGAGGGTAGCATGGGACTCCCTTCTCAATAACAATGGATTTGTCCTTCTCCCACCATCGAATACCCCATCTTTGTTGGTCAAATAAGCGAAAGGGCATGGGTGAGTCTCTGCCTCTTGGATAGGTTCTATCTAGCCAAAAAAAAATTTGCCCGTTCATGGATAAATGCTATGTGGAAGGGGACCTTGCCTTCTCGCATTCTGACCATGTGCCACAAAAACTAATACTTGAGGAGCTTCCCACTGCAAGAAGAAGGGGCAATGTTCCCTTTAAATTCAATACTGGCCTCTTAGGAAAGGAAGCATTCTCCATTCCATTCAGAGAATTCATTACGACACAACCAAGAGAAGATGAGCTTCCTACTATGAAAGCATGGATTAGAAAAAGTGCACTAATGAAGGATTGGATAAAAGAAATGGGGCGAGGCGGGTCGGGGAATTCCAAAGATCTAAAAGCTGATCTGTACAATCAAATCAGACAAGTGAAACAAGATTTAGTCTCAGACCCATTTAATTCTACATTAGAATCTTGAGGAAGAATTAAGCATCAAAGTCAAAGCAATAGAGGAGGATGAAGCACAAATTTATTTGTTGTCAAATTAAAATTAAACACAAGTACCCCTTCTCATTTAATGCTTTACCACCCCAAGTGCATAAAGTTATTAGTCCTTTTCAAAGAGCATATTTTTTTTTTAAGAAGGATCACATCAAGCGAATAATACAATGTAAAAAAAAATAGAACACAATCATTTAAGCATGGTGTGATGCTTTCTTGCTTGTTGTCAAATTAAACTTAAACACAAGTACCCTTCTTATTTGCATCTAAAATACTTTACCAACTCTAGTAGTACATAAAGTTATTAGCCCTTTTCAAAAAAGCAAACACTTTATCAATAAATGAGCGCGTCACATATCCACACTTAACTTCAAATAAGACACATATATATTTCTTTTATTAAAAGATAATCAAAGTAATTTTACTATAGGAAGTCATCTTTTTCCAAAAGGATCACACCAAACAATTTTGTATAAGCTAAAAAGGTTGGAATATACTAAATTAGCATGGTGTGATCCACTTTCTTTTGTTGTCAATAGATAATAACACCAAGTCCCTCATAAATAGTCTCCCATTTGCATATAAAATATGTATCATTCCAAATAATATTATGTTTTATGAACTAAACTTTTTTCAAAGAGGGTCCCAAAGCAAAATACAAACACTTAATCAATAAGCCAACACTTTACCAACAACCAAAGCTTTATTAAATAAGAGTTTTATGTTATTTTATCAAACCTAACAATGTTTCCATATGTGACACTTTGTGTTAAGCCCGATCAAAGGCCCGACATCGATAAATATAGGCCAAAAAAAAATATTTGATTCGGTGGGTGAATATAAATCAAGAAGAGGGAAGAAAAAAAAAGCAAGGATCACATGGCCAGAAATCTCACTACACATTTACAAAGTGCATATGCATTTTAGCATGGTGTGATCCATGTATTATTGAGGTGCAAATTTGCAAATATCCTCCTCTTCAAATCCCTTCCCCCCCTCCCTTTTTTTTTTTGCAATAGCATTTATTTTGAATCCTATAGTTCTACCTATTCATTGATGAATGTCGCTCGTGACGTAACTCCATAGTCACCCCTTAAGTTAAGAATAGCATTCTCACCCACGAACCTATGGATAGGTATCCTTCCACCATCATGCCTTTATTGTTTTGTAAGTGATGAACTGCTGCGAAGCAATGTAGGAGTACTAGGAGCAATGATGGATGCAATAAAAGTAAAAGATCTGGTCGGTTATTGTTGAATTGTAAGAGCGAATGGCGGGGAAACAATCGATGAATGGGAAGAGGCTGAAAAGTAGGAAAACTTGAGAATGAAAATTTGGGTAGTAAAAACATGGCATGTAACGTACGTTTGCTTGCCGCACATCGCCTCGTCGTTGTCGCTTAACTCTATGCTTGCCCCTCATCGATGCTATAATATACTCACCCATGAACCTCAAGGGGGGTTCACATAGTTTTGGCCGTACAAACCACGTGAGTGACTTTGTTTTCCCCTTAAACCGTACTTACCTGACCTTTTTGGGGTTTTAGGGCAATTTTGGGTATGTGGGAAAGGGGTTTTGAAAAATTCAAACACGTATACAAGGGGTTTTGCCAACCCCTTGCCTGCCAGGTATATACCCTATATAATAGGTGCATCCCCCGGGATGAACCTTTCCTACTTCTTGACCTTGAGTGTTCTGTAAATGGGGCAAAAACACAGACACTATTGGAGACTTGGATTCCAAATGCATGCTTGGCTAATGTGAACAATGGAAATCTTGGTGCCAAAATTTGAAAAGGTGGTTGGTGCATGTGGGATTGTGCCACGATGGCGGAAAAAGTAGCCATTACTTTGGTCCAGCGATCGATTTTCGAAAAATCGGGCCATTAATGTGGTTGCAATGAATGCACAAACATGTCCTATGAAATTTAAGCCATGTGGATGCCAAGTAAGCACTGCTCCTTGCCAACTAATCTTGACTTTGGAAAAAATGCGCCAAACATCATTGGTCGCGAGAAACATGGCGTGGAATTACATCAAGTTATGGGCCATTTGAGACCTAAATCCGCCCTAATGCCCATTGGGCTGTGGCGCCTCGGTTTCTTGGATCACCTCTTCTTACGTCCTAAAATAAGCGACTTACGGAGATGGGTCGGTCAATCATTGGGCTGGACATGCATCAATTATCATGGCGAAAATCTTAGTCAACCTAGGGAAGATATCATCCATCTAACATTAACAACATATCTCTTTGGTATATATGGAAACACCGATGTGGAGTAACTCTTGGTGAAGCAACTAAATCGATGAGCAGAATAAAAATCAGTTCAACCAAGAAGTGGCTCTCATGGCACGGCTCATCACCGTAAGTTTGGATGCAACTACAGCAGGAGCTGGACGGGGATCCCGGCTGGTAGGCTTTTACTCGTTCTTGAGATGCCATTGGGACTCACATGATGGATAAATGATCGTGAGGCAAACCCGTTTGGAATTTCAACTATCATGCAAAGGGGATATCCTTACATCCACCTTTCTTGGAAAGTGGCCAAAAGTACTAGGTAGTATCAGCCACAGGAGAAGCGGGAGGTACCCTCTGGTAACCTAGGGTTAGAAGGCTGGAACTAACGCCACGGAGTACAAGATTGGGCTTGGAGGGGTAACCCCATTAGTGACAATTCTTTCTATCCCTAAAGGGGACATTCAACGTATAATTTATTTATATTAATATATATCCTTACCCTCAAAAATAAAAATAAAAATTTAACGATGATATCGATCAAAAAAATCATGACTACCGGGTTGAGTTGCATTGCTTAATGCAATTGAGGTGTATTACGGTGGTTAGGTTTTCGGTTTGGAAAACAAAAAAAAGAGGTATTAAATTCAGGAGGGTTTAATGGATATTGTTCCAACCACGGAAGGACCGAGGGATTTAAAGGAGATACTTGCAAAGCTTGGTAAAATGAAGATTGGAGAAGGTGGGAGTAAACCTACCTACAGAAGGTTCTGGTAAGTCAGAAGCTGGTTTTCTATATTCTGATAGCAAGATTAGAGAAGCAAGAGGAATAATTGCATGCAAAGTTGGACCTAGTATCTTGTTAAGAATGAGAGGTATGAACCCACAACAAATGTGGACATACTTTATGAATAAATATGAACGAACAACATCTTTGATAATCTTCAGAATATTCCAAAAATTATCAATGATAACTTTTCGAATATTCCTTCATAAGATGATAATCTTTAGAATATTCCTATTTTATCAAACTAAAACTTTTAATTTTCACTGTAAAAAATATATACAGATTATAGAGAGTTTATTTGTAGTCTATTCAAAATCACCACGAGAAACAATTATGCACATTCAAAAATCGTCCTATTCAAAACAAAGAAGCAGAGCTGCCCTTATGTGCCTCCTGTAAGTTGAAGCTTGCCATCGCTCTTACGAGCATCCTGTAAAAGAGGAGCAAAAGAAGAAAGCCCTTACCATCTTCAGCACGGAGGAAGAATGAGCTATCTGCAACCATAGGGAAAGAAAAGCCATAGGACAGCCACAATATTTTTAGATAAGCGTACAATCTTAAAGCGGTTCAGCGGATACTTAGAAAATCCAATAATTACGGCTATTTCTTGAAATGCATATCGAGCTATGGCCGAGAGTTCGAAATGATCCCATAAACCCTATGAATCATTAGATGCAATGAGTCATCTAAGACAAAAACCGAATCGCCTTCAATTTCGGAAGAATATAAAAAATTTAATACCTAAGATAAGATAAGCTAAGATGGGCGTCTCGTTCTTTGCCCTAATGCCTTCTTTAAAATGATATTCTTAAACCACAGTATATTGAATGTACTTTTAGCCTTCTTAGCGTGACTCTGCTCTTATCTTTGGGAATAGCCTCGTACACGGGGCTTCAATCGGCAATTGCATCGCAAAATATTATTTCAAGGGATGGCTCGCCATAGCCCATTGTTCTTAAAGAAGAAGAAGAAGAGATTTTAAAGAAAGAGGCCCATTTTGCTTTGCTTGCCTTTTCTTTCTTTGCTGCAATCAAGATGTGCTTCACGATCACTTGCGATTTGATGATGAAGAGTATGAGCATGTACATAAATCTTCCAAGAATATGTAGAAATAAGCAAAATCTTTGCAATGAAACAAGAAAACATAAAAACTTCGTAGCTAATGTCGGTTTGGCGGCTTGGAAAAACGTCGTCATAGCTTGTGTGCCCTTGATTGGTTGCATCGGCCTTGCCAAACCTCCATTGATCACTAAACTGTCGCCCGATCTGCCTAACAAAGCTCCTTTGTGAACAGCGGGGCCCGTCTTCTCGCCAAGGGAGGTCAACCTCCCCTTCACGGGGGTTATGCAAATAACCCTCTCGGGTTATTTTGCATAGCCCAGAGGGTTATTTGCATAACCCCCTTGAAGGGGAGGTTAATCTCCGCTTCACGTTGGTCAATCCTACATTTCCAAACACCTTTTGGCTTCTTAGATTCACAGTGAATGGTTTTATGGAATATACACCTCCTTTGTGTTTTTCGGCTATATAATAACAGTAATCATCTGCACTTTCATGGATCTTGAGCAAAACTTCAGTAAAATCAAGGGTTTGAAGCCCTTCCACGTCAACACTGATCCAATCTGGCTGCAACGTGCATAGCTAAAAAAGACGTACGTGCAAAAAAATGTAAGGTAGGGGTGCCGTCAATGGTGAACTTAAGAAAAAAACTACTGTCAAATCCACGTTACAAGGCCAAATCCTAAAGATTTTACATAACCACGTGCTCTAAGATATGCTGAACCTGAATTCACTTGTTGTACATCCTGAAATTAAATCTACAAATCAAAATTATCACTCAAAGTCAGGGGGTCCAGACACCTTAATGGCGATAAGTTAGCTGCAATGGCACATTCTGTTCATGTGAGGCAAAGATCCTTAATGGTGAGGCGATGATTATGGCATGGCGATGAAATGCACCTGCATGGTGGGAAGGTGATGAAGACTTGGTGACAACCTGTAATCAGAATGGCGGTAACTTTAGAACCAATTGACACATTTGAGTTCCTAAATGGTGATAGTAAATATCTTACAAAATTAAAGGATTTCTTGCATACACTTACCTAGGAACTACTTGATTATTTATTACTTGGATCATGACTTAGGAGAAATTGAACCCCTATTGACCAGATTACTAGCAAATTGCCATCGTCTGCTTGCATCTGTAAACAAACAACAAAATCTTGTCAATCAAAATATAATGCCTTGTGTTATGATCAACAAGATTGCCTCCAAAGTTCGAATCATTTACTGTGCAGAAATATCAAAGACAAAGAATAATGATAAACAAAATGAACTAAGCTTCAATATTAAGCAACCTAACATATGCCTCAATTCAAAGGAGAACACTTCAAATTGCTAAAACACAATTTCATATTGTGCAGAAATCATTTCTATAAGCACAATTTCATATTGTGCATAAATGATTTGGTCTCAAAGTCCACATTGTTAAGATGTTCTACTTGCAATCTTCATAAAAAAGGAGTCCACGGTTTACCATGCAATTTAGAGATGAGTTTACAAAATGGTTGGTTCATAGGGCATGCCAATCACGAGGAAATAGAGGCGGCTTCAATATTGCTTTTCGGTTGAAGTTAGGAACATTGGAGACTGCACAATAAAATTATCGATTAGATGAAGCAAGAGTCTTTGAAAACAACCAGCTGAATACAACCTTAACATCAGATATCAAGCGAGGGTGCATTTATGGGCATTAGAATCTACCCGGAATCTAAGACAAAAGCTGTATAGTGTTCCATCTTGAACAAAGCAAATTGAATTTTGAAGCTAAGAGATTCTTTGGAGATTCTTGTTTTAGGTGTTCCATTTAGGATGAAAATAAAAAAGAATATAAGCAGGAACATTTAGATGAAAAAATTAATCAGAATTCCCCAAAGGAATGAATGAATATGAAAAGGAATGAGTGAATATGGACATGTTCTCAAGTCCATTTAGGACGAAAATAAAAAGAACATAAGCGGGAACATTTAGATGAAAGAGTTAATTAGAATTTCCCAAAGGAATGAATGAATATGAAAAGGAATCAACAAATATGGACATACAGCCCAATCAAGAAGCGAAAAAAGAAAACAACTACCAAACTTATTAGATAGATAAAAGAATAAGCATGAACTTCTAAAAGCTCATCATGATACATGCATGCATCAGAGAGAAGCACATCGGGAATGCATGCATTTAAGCCTGAATTCCATATTAATATTGAAAAAAAATCTCTGAAGCTTTACCTCTACCTTCCCATGCTCAAAATAAGGCCAACTTTCGTTTTAACAGCATTTGTTGGTTTAAGCGCTGCAATAAGAGGTCTAGAAGACTTGCTCTTTCTATAGGAGCATAGGAGGAGCTTCATTAGCATCTTTAGCCTTGCTCTAAGATTCGTTGAGGACCTGCAATAGATAATCATGAGAATGAATCAAATTCATGCTCGAATCAAATGAATTAGACTAAAAGTTTGAGAGCTTACCTCTTCTCCTAATGTCGCAAATAGAAGCTGGAGACTCATAACAGGTGCCACAAAAGGATACAGGAGGAAGCATGAACTTCGAAAGGGGCCATGCAATCAATTTATACTTGCATTGCAAGCAAAGAAACAAAGATCAAAGGTTGAGAACTGGCCATGTCAGCGATCACGAGGATTTGCGGCTTAGATCATGCCAAATAAGAACCAAATGCATGAAAATCATTCAAATTTGGAGGAATCATGCCAAGAGGCGTGGAAATCCTCGAGAACCATGGTTTTACCTAAAAATCCTCGAGATAAATTCGGAAACCATGGAATAAGCATTGTTCAAGAAAGCCCAAGAGAGACAACGACCATAACCATCGGTGCAACTCCTCATATGTAAGAATAGGGCAAGCCATTAGCGGAAAGCAGAACCATTGTGGATTAGGGCAACACCGGCATTGGCCCGTATCGCCATCAAGACAAATCTTAAACCAAGCGGGTGATGCCACCTAACCAAAAGAATGAGTCAACTATAGCCTCTATTTTAACTATCACCAATGGCAGGGGACCCCACCTTAGCATGACTTCGCACTTTGTGAAAGCCATATCTGGCAGTGAATGCTAGAGTCATGGATAAAAGGATTAGAAAGGAAGATGGGATCGGGGTAGAGTATGAGGAAAAGGATGGAAAGAGGAAGATTGAAACGCGAGAGCAGTAGAAGGAAGATGGGATCATGGTAGAGTATGAGGAAAAGGATTGAAAGAGGAAGATTGAAAACAAGCGAGAATAGAAGAAGAGCTGCTGTGAGAAGGCGTCGATATAACCGGTCCGAAAGAGGAAATGGCCTTATATAATAGCTCGTCCCTTCCGGAATGGCGTCAGATGGCTCGGATCGATGCTATCTATAAAGCATGCAAAGCTCACCATGATTTATGATTCACTCCTCTAAATCACGCTTAAGCGTGTTTTCCATTCCCTCTTATGCTTGACTAGGTTGCAAACCCGGCATCTATTTGGATCACCAACTATATTTGCATGAGGAAAAAGCCCAATCGCAAAGGACATGCAAGAAATTCAGGAGGATTGAGCATGCGAGAACTTGCTTTAACTGCAATTGAAATAGAAGAAATTAGAAAGGGAAAAATATGGACTGGCGAACATGGTGTCAAGCGTCCAGAAGCGACATCCGAGCTTTTCGGTTGAAAAGCTTTGGGGCACTATACTAACAACATTCTCTGTGTAGCAAATCCAAATGGATCTCACGATTTTCTCGGGGATTATAGTAGGATGTCTTTATGACAGGGGAAAGCCAAAGCGCCAAAATAAGCCGTCATAGCGTAAATCTCTTCACTTCACTTCATTTCATCATAGATTCGGTACAAAACCACGATGAATGGAGTGCATTACGGTGTCTGGGTATTCGATCGACATACATAATCATGACGAGGATTTGTATAATTGGAACCGTGCTAACAAATAGAACTAGAAGTTTTATCTTTCTCGGTAAGAGGTCGGGCATCTGTTCGAAGAAGGGATTTTGCTCAGTTTATTTGCTCGGATGAATTTTGCTCAAATGGAGTCCCTTTCGACGAATTTGTTCGATGCTAAAATCAATGGCGGATTTTGCTCGGATGGATTTGGTCGAGATGAATTTATCTAGAAACGAATCTAAGCTTCTTCTTCCTCGACAGAACTGCAGCGGAGGAGTTCGAATGGCTTATTGGCTTTTGATTTAGATCGAGGGGACTTCGGAATCTTGGATTAAGTCTGAGAAGAAATAGTCGAGAACTTTTATAGAGGCGATAGAGTATTCAAAATATTTTTATAAGAAATGGGCGGATCGAAATAGAGCTTACCTTTGTCATATTAGTGAGTGAGCAGAGGAGATGGAATGGAGCTTTGAATTAGCGGAAAAGCCATATAGTAAAACTGCCTCAAGAACAAATGCGAAAGGACCATCAGAAGCTCGGAATCATGAGCGAAGGTGCCTACCAAGCACGAATCAAGTATACCGCGGTTGATGGCGAATCAAAGGATCACATGTCGGGGGTGAAAGGATGAAAGGGAAGCCATGGATCGAGCAAGAACACAAGAGAAAGCACAAAGAAAGCACAAAAGGTATTTTCTAAATTTGAATTTCCATACGTGTTTCTTGAAGTTTGAACTTTGTGCATCTTTTATTTTTTCTTTCTTTTTTTTTTTTTCACCAATAGAAAGCCTATCATCCACGACTCAACCCCAAAATATGCGCTTGGAGGCTTGGATCGAAATAAAGACAATCCTTTCTTGGCACAAAAGCAGTCAAATGACCTCCTCGTGGCGATCATGTTGGGATAGATTTAAATGACATGAGTTCTATTACAAATCCGGTGATTCCGCGGTGGCGGCGTTAAGCGAGCATGGATCGATTATGATGGCCCGGACGGAGATGCTTGAGTTAAAGCTGGCCAATGAAAAGCGACCAGCGTCACTGCTTCGCCCGATGATCTCGGCAAAGATAGATCTGCGAAGTTTTTGTCAAAAAGCGACTCTCTGTCACGTTAGGTTGTCTGCTGCAGAATCGAGGCGAGAGGAGCTGCACACTCTCTATTCATGGATTTTTACTATCCGCGAAATAGATGCTTCATCGGTCTTATCTGAGAAAGTAAGGGTTCACATTCATCCGTTAATACTCTTGTGGCAGTTAGTACCATAATATGACGTCGAGGATCCTTTTTTTTTTGTTTTTGTTGTCCTTATTGCTTTGGATACTAACTTTTGATGTATGCTATGAGAAAAGGATTTATTACGTAAATTGAAGCTAATTTTAATTTTGGTGTTATTGTATATGGCATTCCACCATGGCGTGTACTTCTAGCTATTTTCAAGTCTTTTTATCTTTAGTTATTTTTGAATTAAATCAGTCTTTTTTGGGTGTTTATAGGTGAACCAAATCGCTCGAACCAAATTGCTCGAATGTATGAGCTCTTTTAGCTTATTTTTAAGGTAAACTAGAACACTTTTTGCATTGCACAATAAAATAGACTGAATAAAAAATATGTTATCCATTTAAATTTTTTTTTTATATGTTTATATGTGTTAGAGCAGGAAGCACACATACATTTTTTAAACCATTCTAGCTGTGCATGGCTAATTGGAACTTATATATAGGAATCACGAAACATGTTTGGTATTGGCACTATATCTTCTAGTTTGAAATTGTGATATAAGCACTAACTTAGAGACCTTTTTTTTTTTGCAGCTCGTCTCTTCTTACCAACCAACTTCTTAATTGTGAGTTTCATTTTCCATGCCAATTTTGAAAAATTAATACTTGTTTTTATGGTCTTTGTAGCTTTGATGGAAATGCTACATGGTGCTATTATATGTATGCTAGGATGATTTTTGAACCATCAATCTCAAAAATGAGCTATGCAAGTTGCTGGGATAATGGGTGGACAAAAATTGTAATTCTATCTTTTTCTTATTATGATGTTCCATTTCGCGAAACTCATTGGAGGTGCCAAAGGAAAAGTTAATAACTCATTGGAGGTGCTATATTGTGAAATATTGTCTATTTTCTAAGTAATATGTTATTACGTTTTCATACTTTTGACATGAAATTTGTGAATTTGAATATGCTACTAAAAACATGCAATATAAAATTTGTCCCAAAATTAAGACATAATCCCAATTTATTTGAATGATGGTTAAGAGTATGTTTTGCATTCTTCATCTTTATATTATCGATGCATTCTTCATCTCTGCGGCCCGGATTGCAAGATCAAACATGAATTTGGGGAATCGGTGGGTGCGAAGGCGTATAGAAACCTCATGCCACGAAAGGTTTTACGGAAGAAACTGGCGGCGCCCACCGCCGGCATGAGAGTGGCGCCCGCCCGAGTTTCTTCGAAAACCTACAGTGGAGTAGGTTTCTATATACTTCGATAAAATCAAGGGTTTGATGCCCTTCCCACGTCAACACTGATCCAAAAAGTCGTGCGTGCGAAAAAGTCGTGCGTCTTTGAAAAAAATGTAGTATTCTTATTCCACTTTGTGAAAGCAAAATTTCAGCATTCTCTTTATCTCCTTCAATGGCGGCCAACATTATGAATGGGCCAACATTATGAATGCCTCTCGGGGAGTTGCAAGTGTCGGCGGCTCTGTTTTGGGGGTTAAATTAGAATGCGAATGGGTTATGCGCCCACGATTCTCTAGCCGCTGCGTGGAACCTCTAGACCGGGAAGGGAGATGCAACCCTTCTGCCTCGGCCGGATGGGGAGATGCAACTTTGAAGTAGTCCCGATGGGTGATACCATGGGATTGCGTGTCCGGGAAGGCTAGAGTCATGTCGAGCCGATCTAGCCTACTCGCCAAAGTATGCCTGGGGAGGCGGATGGAGTGGTCAACCTAGCCATTGTCTCATGCCCGACCCTCGCCATTGTTATGACTTCGATGCGCTCTATCTTGAGGCCTAGCCCGGTCGGTCGACCTCCTTACAGTCGGAGCCATGCGTGGGAGCTCTCATGTTTTCGGCATATTTTATCTTCTTTGCGGTTATGGATATGTGGATGGGCTACCCTTTGAGGTAGTATGATGTATTGCTATTGCTAGTTACGGCGTTGTTTATGCTTCATTGTGATAGGGCCCATAGGGAAGGGCGTGCAAGACACCGTGTCCCCTTCCCCGCACTCTGACCATCCCAGTGGGGAGAGGCGGAAGGCCGATGCGGTCGAAGGGCGGATGGGGGGATTTTCTCTGAGAGTGTATGGTAGGGCGTATATTTAGTAGGGGAGCATCACAATGGTATCGAGCAATGTTCTTGGTTGACCAGGGAACTAGCAATGATCATGTCCTTAGTAATAATCTAACAGGCCTAGTAAGGTGCGGAATGAAATTTCCACCTTGGAACCTCGAAAATAGAAACATTTTTCTCTAGGTAGTGGGTTTGTAAGAATAGGCTAAGTTGTTAGATGGGGGAAAACGAATGAGTCAAATTAACATTCTAGTAAAATTGGAGTGGAAATTATGCATTAGCAACAAATTTCATCCAAAATAGGTCGAAGAATCATGCCAATCCGAGACCTGGGTGAAAAATGGCGCAAATTCATAATTAACACTTCAAACCGATAGGAAAAATTCGAAATTATAGTATAATACATTAAGTATATACTAATAAATGGATATATTAAGGTAATTAATAAAGAGGGCTAATTAATAGGCCTATTAATGATAAGAGAATATTCCCTAGAGCATCTTCCTTTTTAAATACCTTCTTGCCACCTCATTTCCCCCCAACCTTACCTAAATCCTTCTCTCTCTTGATCAGCTTAACGTAATCCGTTTCTTTAACCGTAAGATATGGCAAGGACCAAATGCACCATGAGGAATACAGCCCAAAAGGCGGACCCCCTCGATGGCGTATGGCAGCGGTGGAGGCCATGGAAAAGCGAGATCCCCGGCGATCCCTTTGTTCATGTGAGGCAAAGATCCTTAATGGTGGCGATGATTATGGCATGGCGATGAAATGCATCGCATGGTGGGAAGGTGATGAAGACTTGGTGACAACTTTGTAACTAGAATGGCGGTAACTTTAGAACCAATTGACACATTTGAGTTCCTAAATGGTGATAGTAAATATCTTACAAAATTAAAAGGATTTCTGTATACACTTACTAGGAACTACTTGATTATTTATTACTTGGATCATGACTTGAAAGAAATTGAACCCCTATTGACCCGATTACTAGCAAATTGCCATGAATGCGCTTGCATACGTAAACAAACAACAAAATCTTGTCAATCAAAATATAATGCCTTGTGTTATGATCAACGAGATTGCCTCCAAAGTTCGAATCATTTCTTTGTGCGAAATATCAAAGACAAAAGAATAACGATAAACAAAATGAACTAAGCTTCAACATTAAGCAACCTAACATATGCCTCAATTCAAAGGACAACACTTCAAAATTGCTAAAACACAATTTCATATTATGCGAAATTCATTCTATAAGCACAATTTCATATTGTGCATAAATGATTTGTCTCAAAGTCCACATTGTTAAGATGTTCTACACGCAATCTTCATAAAAGGGAGTCCATGGTTACCATGCAATTTGCGAGATGAGTTTACAAAATCAGTTGGTTCATAGGGGCATGCCAATCACCGGGGAAATAGAGGCGGCTTCAATATTGCTTTCGGTTGAAGTTAGGAACATTGGAGACCTGCACAATAAGCTATCGATTAGATAAAGCAAGAGTCTTTGAAAACAGCCAGCCTGAATACAACCTTAACATCCGATATCAAGCGGGGGTGCATTTATGGGCATTAGAATCTACCACGAGAATCTAAAGGCAAAGCGTATCGTGTTCCATCTTGAACAAGCCAAATTGAATTTTGAAGCTAAGAGATTCTTGTTTTAGTGTTCCATTTAGGACCGAAAATAAAAGAATATAAGCGAGGAACATTTAGATGAAAAAAATTAATCGAGAATTTCCCAAAGGAATGAATGAATATGAAAAGGAATGAGTGAATATGGACATGTTCTCAAGTCCATTTAGGAGCGAAAATAAAAAGAACATAAGCGAGGAACATTTAGATGAAAAGAGTTAATTAGAATTTCCCAAAGGAATGAATGAATATGAAAAGGAATCAGCGAATATGGACATGCGGCCCCAATCAAGAAAAAAATGAGAAAACAACTACCAAACTTATTAGATAGATAAAAGAATAAGCATGAACTTCTAAAAGCTCTGTCGATACCGCATGCATCGAGGAGGAAGCGACATCGAGAATGCATGCATTTAAGCCTGAATTCCATATTAATATTGAAAACAAATCTCTGAAGCTTTACCTCTACCTTCCCATGCTCAAAATAAGGCCAACTTTCGTTTTAACGACATTTGTTGGTTTAAAAGCCCCGACTGCAATAAGAGGTATGGAAGACTTGCTCTTCCTATAGAAGCATAGGAGGAGCTTCATTAGCATCTTGACCTTGCTCTAAGATTCGTTGAGGACACTGCAATAGATAATCATGAGAATGAATCAGATTTCATGCTTGAATCAAATGAATTAGACTAAAAGTTTGAGAGCTTACCTCTTCTCCTAATGCATAAGCAGGCTGGAGACTCATAACAGCGCCACAAAAGGATACAAGGAGGAAGCATGAACTTCAAAGGGGCCATGCAATCAATTTATACTTGCATTGCAAGCAAAGAAACAAAAGATCAAAGGTTGGGGACTGGCTTCCATGTCCAGCGATCACGAGTTTGCGGCTTAGATCATGCCAAATAAGAACCAAATGCATGAAAATCATTCAAATTTGGAGGGAATCATGCCAAGAGGCGCGGAAATCCTCGAGAACCATGGTTTTACCCTTAAAATCCTCGGATAAATTCGAAAACCATGGAATAAGCATTGTTCAAGAAGGCGCCAAGGATGACAACACCATAACCATCGGTGCAACTCCTCCCACCATAACTAAGAATAGGGCAAGCCATTCAGCGGCTCAAAGCGAGCCATTGTGGATTAGGGCAACACCAGCATTGGGCCACGTATGCGCCATCCAAGACAAATCTTAAACCAAGCAGGTGATGCCACCTAACCAAAAGAATGAGTCAACTATTGCCTCTATTTTAACTATCACCAATGACGGGGACCCCACCTTAGCATGACTCGCACTTTGTGAAAGCAAAATTTCAGCGTTCTCTATTATCTCTTTCAATGGCCGGCCAACATTATGAATGGGCGAAAGAATTGATGGCCTTGCCTTGCTGGGATAATGGGTGGACAAAAATTGTAATTCTATAAAATATATAATGGATTCTTTTTTCTTATTATGATGTTCCATTTGCGAAACTCATTTGAGGTGCCAAAGGAAAAGTTAATAACTCATTGGAGGTGCTATATTGTGAAATATTGTCTATTTTCTAAGTAATATGTTATTACGTTTTCATACTTTTGACATGAAATTTGTGAATTTGAATATGCTACTAAAAACATGCAATATAAAATTTGTCCCAAAATTAAGACATAATCCCAATTTATTTGAATGATGGTTAAGAGTATGTTTTGCATTCTTCATCTTTATATTATCTGATGCATTCTTCATCTCTGCAGCCGGATTTGCAAGATTAAACATGAATTTGGGGGAATCGGTGGGTGCAGAAGGCCGCGTATAGAAACCTACGCCACCAGAAGGTTTCTGGAAGAAACCTGGCGGCGCCGCCGGCCCGCGAGTGGCGCCGCCGCCAGGTTTCTTCCAGAAACCTTCTGGTGGAGTAGGTTTCTATATACTTCAGTAAAATCAAGGGTTTGATGCCCTTCCACGTCAACACTGATCCAAAAAAAGTCGTACGTGCGAAAAAGTCGTACGTGCGAAAAAATGTAGTATTCTTATTCCACTTTGTGAGAGCAAAATTTCAGCATTCTCTTTATCTCCTTCAATGGCCGGCCAACATTATGAATGGGCGAAAGAATTGATGGCCTTGCCTTCCAACATCGACACTCCTCTAAGCAAGAGCGATTTAATTTATAGAAACCAATGCCTTGTGCTCAAATCTCTGCTTTATTCAGTGGCCCAGTATGTTGAGCAATGGATCGGCCCTTTTGCAGACCAAAGACTCGGTCTCGCAGCTGCGACAGCAGGAATGGAGGTGCTTAAACTATTGCAAAATGGCATGAAGATCGTTCAGCTCTGCGCAGCAATTTCCCTTCTGCAGGTGAGTTTTTCATGATTGTGGGCACTTTTGGTCAATTTCGTGAAATAATTGATGACACAAGGAGATGCTGCCAAATGATTAACCGTTTAATCTCACAACACATCCGAAGGTCTAAACTTTGCAATAATTCCACCTTTGAAGAGGCCAAACTAGAGTTAAAAGCAGAATTGATGGATCAGATAAAATATAAGGTAGAGGTTGACTGCAGAGCTTTGCAAACAACCCTTAGATGGGCTTGGGAGCAAGACAAGCTTGCATTGCTAAAGAGCTTAAAATCGTTCCATAGATTTAAGAATCTCTCCAGAGAATTTGTTCTTAATAGTTTAATCCCAAGGATAGAAGCAGGAATTTGTTGCATTGATTGTAAGGATCTATCCTTTGGTCAGAAATTGGGAAAAGGAAGCTTTGGAGAAGTCAGAAAAGCATCTTGGTGTGAAATTCCTGTGGCTGTGAAAAGAAAGTCGGCAAGCGATGACAAGCAGGCTTTTGAAAATGAAGTCGAAGTATTCAGGAAAATGATGGCCACTGATTCATCTCACATTGTGCAATTACTAGGCCAATGTGAGAAGAAGGATACTTTAGGCCATGATGATCTTGGGATCACAACAACTACAAAAAAATGCCTTGTTTTAGAGCTCATGAGCACAGATTTGGGAGTCTTTATAAAAAAACAGCAAATAATACCTCTTCTAAAGTCAGTCGATATCATATTGCAAATTGCAAAAGGCATGAAGCATCTACATGATAGCAAAGTGATTTATAGGGATATGAAGCCTTCTAATATCTTAGTAAAGAAAACAGATGATGATAGTCTCCTTATAAAGCTAGCTGACTTTGGTATTTCAAAATCAGACTTTGCCACAGGTTCAAATACCAAGATGACAGGCACACTTCTATACATGGCTCCAGAAGTGTTAAAAGGATTGAGCAACTACAACATGAAAATAGATGTATATAGTTTTGCCATGGTGTGCTCTCAAATCCTTACTGGAGAACGTTTGGACCACATAAGGTCATTTGACAAAATGAAAATGAAACAGGTACAAGATGGACTGAAAAAAGAAACTGGTGGAAAAAGGACGTTCCAGGCAGACTAAAGGATATGTTACTCGATTGTTGGGAGGACGATGCTAATGATCGACCCACATTTGCAA
The DNA here is from genome assembly GCA_021234155.1 of Isoetes taiwanensis. Taxonomy (NCBI): domain Eukaryota; kingdom Viridiplantae; phylum Streptophyta; class Lycopodiopsida; order Isoetales; family Isoetaceae; genus Isoetes; species Isoetes taiwanensis. The sequence continues at coordinate 2,546,075 of JAJEKV010000098.1, read as the reverse complement.
CATATGCGAGGAATTGTGGATTATCAAGGAAAAGCTTTTGGTTGAGGAAAGTGAGATGCAGATTTCAATTAATGAAACAGCAAAGTTAAAATCCCAATTGGACTCCCTAAGTAGATTGAACAAATGCAGTGCTCCTGTCATGCCTCGGTATGAGGCTTCGTATTCTCCTGCTCTGCCTGTGGCAAAAATTCTTCGTTCTGATGATACTGTAGTTGACGTACTTCCTTTTGCATTATGCCTTGACAGTGGTGAACTTGGTAACCCTGGAAGAGATTGGGTTTACAAAGAAGCAGAGAAAGTACTTTCACCATTTAAACGGCTACTAGATGAAGGACAAAAGTTGAATCTTATGCTTGGCTTATATATGCCATCAGATGAAACAGCTGCAATGCAACAAATGGCGTCAAAAACTGAATATTTACTGGATTTTCTTAAGGTATACCCAATCTTCAATGGCGTTTTTCTTATGTCCAGCTATAAAATTGAAAACGTTGTTCGCATTCTGAAGCAGCTCCGAGAAAAGCTGCCTGGTTTTCGGATTGCTCTATCATTAGAGCTTTCAATAGAATCAATTAAAGAGGCGAGGGGTTCCTTATTCGATCAATTTTGGATTCCTTCCGGTGTATATTTGCAAGCATATGTTCCACGTTCCAAGCTTTTTATCTTCCAAGATTTAACATCAATGGCTGAGATAGCAACAGTTGTCAAGGACAACAATTTTAAGGGGTATCACTATGCTATCACTGTTAGCCAAAGACTTGTCAATCGTATCACGTATCGGAACTCCGTATATCTCAAGCGGGATGTGGGTTAATGTGACCAAAAATTTTTGGGTTAATTTTGGTTATAATCAATGGCTGAGATAGCAACACTTGTCAAGGACAACAATTTTGAGGGTATCACTGTTAGCCAAGAAGCCCCTTCGATCTTCTTGACACAGACAAAGTTTATTGTGAAGCATATGCTCGGACAGAGACCTGTTTAATCTCCCTAAACAAACACAAATCATATTGTGCTTGGACCCATCGTCAATCCATTCCAAGGGACATGATGATGTGGAATGTGTCCATCTATGAAGAGATGTGGAATGTGTCCATTTATGAAGAGATGCAATTGGCATCTCTTCACTCACTATGTAAAGCCACAATCCAGGCTATTTGGATTAACTCTCATCAATACAAATTTTTGTATATTTTTAGTTTCTAACATGGTATCAGCAAGGGGGATTCACTCATGTATGGGGGTATGCTATCTGCGTTCAAGGGGTGGCAAAAAACTCCCCTGTATACGGATTTTGAAAAACCAATTTTGACGCCTTGGGTATCAAAGCCTCGTTGAAGGCCAAAGAAATTGAAGGCTGTCGGTGAAGCGGCTCAAGCAATCGATCTGGACCTTTGTATGCGAAAAAGAAATTGTTGGTATTGACAAAATGTCAACAAGCATTATTGGTCTACTGCTGAGTCAGCATGTTAAGTTTATTTGAAGTTACGTATCTGAGTTAGGGTTTTACTGATGGTGTTTGGCATGTCCCAGAAAGGATGGAGCTGCCCTAATTTCTTCCACATATCAAGTAAAGAAAGAAATTTCTTCCACCTTTGTATCTTGAAAGAAATTGTTGGTATTGACAAAATGTCAACAAGCATTTGGTCTCTTCTTTGAGTCAACATGTTAAGTTTATTTGAAGTTACGTATCTGATTAGGGTTTTGCTGCGATCGTGTTTGGCATGTCCCGAGAAAGGATGGAGCTGCCCTAATTTCTTACACATATCAAGTTTTTCTAAAATGATTCAAAACATCTTTCGGTCATTTCTTAATACCATTGTTCCAATATTGTTCTATAAGCTCATCTTGCTTTCGCGTTCTAGATATGTTTTTACGTATCTTTTTTGTCCTACTCTTCTCATGTTTGGATCTGTTTCATGGTATCTTATAGATGCTTTGCATCATGTGGCCTTCTTTGATATGCTTAACTTTTTCCCCCTGCATATCAAGGCTTCTATGCTCATTTTGTGAGCGGAAACATTGCCAAATATTGTTGTTGCGATCCTTTGCTAGAGGAGGGTATGCTCTCCATATATTGATGTTTGCCGTTGGATGGCTTGAAAAAGTGTAGAGCCATTTGCATTGGATCTGAGGATTTTTTCGATTTTAAAAGATGATTTAGGGAGAGCTTATTATAGTTATTATGGGATATTTTACAAAATTCAAAGGTCAAACAAGCGAAGGGATTTTTGTTGCATTTAGCATGAGCAAAGCCTTCATTATTTTTGCGAGGCATATGTTGAAATAGATCTTTGGATCAAGGGACATTTGCTCAAATTAAGCCAAATATCGACTAATAATTTCGATTCATTTGTTGTCAAGGTCATAAAGACCTAGCCAGGCTATTACCAAACAAGCATTGATTGAGATCAATATCTTGATGGCGACATGATTTCTTTCCAAAGATAAAAGTGTGTTTAGCATAACAACTTCTAGAATTCCTTGATTGCTTTTAAGTTTGAACTCTTGGTAGGGGCCTGATAAATGCATTGACCTCGATGTTAATTATGTCCATCATCGTAGGAAGTGAAACTACAAGTATTTTTGGAAGCATTATCTTAAATGTTGCCAACACCAAAACGTAGACTCCATTTTCAAAACAATCAAATTATGCACTTTATGTAAATGCTCGGTTAAGTGCTTCTTTGTGCATTACTTTGTTCTGCATAGGCACATGGTTATGACACATAGGCGGTATGGTCCGGATGATAAACATCAATATTATTCATATATTAGACCACTTTATTTTCCAAAGGAACATTTTGTATTCTTTGAAAAAGATGAGAGAATATTAGTGTGGCCCTCTGGGGGATCCCCCTCATGAGCATAAAAAACCACGGAGGAAATGGTTATATGCACTTAGTCTCCTAGACCTTTGTGAGCCTCAGATCAATGTTCATAACTTGTATCTGGCTGAACTTTGTATCGACAAACATATGAAGACAAATATCTTTTGTCGTAATGTACATGGTTTTGGTGTGCCTCCACTTTGGGCCCCCGGATGGGGATGTTCGGCCGGAGAGGTGATATAGGATCTTTGCGCAAATTACCTCAACTATGTCCTTTGCATCCTAAGGATAGGTGTTTCAACCTAAGAACATTTCGATGGTGGCGACTATGGAAATCTATGTTGTGCACTTGATTTTTGTGACCTCACTAAAAGCGGTTTTCTAAAGAGAGTCTCTAAACTTAAACTTTAGCAAAAGCTAAAGGCTTAATTCCATGAAATAGTTGATACGTTGATGCCTTGTATAGATATTTGAAATTTGTCGTAGTGTTCAAGCGGAAAGCGGTGGCTACTACTAAATTTGCATATGAGCATCAAATTTTAGCACTTGATCCGCATCATATATAGAGGATGATGTGGCGTTGTCAATGGTTCCCCTTCATGTTAGGCGTTATTTAGGATGTTTTTGTTAGTGCGCGTAATGGGGGAAGGCCTTACGAAAAGCATCTATGCCCGCGGTGTTTGGTTGATGGAGGTGAAAGTGTAAGATTGTTAATTTTATACGCAATATGAATATCTAGATGATACTTACAATTTCAAGTTGCATTTCATATCTATGGAGCAATTCATTTGCTTCATATGTACATAATTTAATTTGCAAGAATCCATTTTATATTTGGAATTCTGTAGCAGTTGTAGAATCCATCTAGCATTTCTCGCATAATGTTCTCTTGTATAACCACATAAGATGGTTGCCATAGCACATGAGATGCATATTTATCTGTTTATGCTTCAAATCTTGTGTATTTCCATGTCAAGTTGCAATACATCTGGGCTTTATATTAACACAAGGCCTCCAAAAATAAACTATTATAGTTAACCAGTATCAGAACATATGAAAACCATGATATACATGGTTTTTTATACATGAATTTATTTGATAGAAGAAAACCATATCTAATAGTGGTTTGTGAAAACTGGTAGTAATTTTTTTACATGATTGTAATGCTACTTATCCATGTTATATAGTGGTTAAGTTGAACTAGTTGTGATTTATGAGATACTTTTATACATACTGTAATAGTCCATTAAGATTAGTAATGGTTTGTTAAAACCGTTTGGCTTTTTTGCCTGTTCTGTGCCGTCTCATAGGCCTCTGGCCTCCGTGGACGTTAAAATAAACTTCCTTCCTTCCTTCTATATTTTATAATATAGTTGAAAGCTAGTTTTATTATGCAATATCTATTAATATACAAAAATTTATGCGAACATTTCTTTAGTTCAATTGACAAAGTTCCATGGATATATATCTTTTATTTCACCAAGGATATGGTGAGCGCATCCTTTCCTTGCAAAACCTGACCAACCAAATAGATAAGGTAAGAAATGCACATTGATATTAAAGCTGTTAGGTTCTCACCAATGCAAAACATTATGATGTTATTTGCTTTATTTGTAGGATTCACATGATTGAACACAGACAAAGTACCAGTAAATGTGGCATCATTTGGGTTGACGCTATTATACAATATATCTTGAAAAGACTGCACAGCCAATTCAACCTTGCCAAGATAGCCACATCCAACAATCATTGCATTCCATGTCATTGGCAAATTGTCAAGGGTTATGCATGCTCTAGTAGATTCTCACATTTGATATAAATATAAGTGAGTGATTTCCAATATAACATCAACTGCCAGCTTCAATGATCTCATTGTGAATGCATCTTCCTTGATTTATGGAACCTATGGTTCCACATGCTTTAGAATGTTGGGAAATGTGATTTTATTTGGCTTTATGCCATGCTTCCTCAATATATTAGGGACATAAAGCCTTCCCAAATCCAAATGTATCCTTAGCAACTTTAATGAACGGAATGACATCTTATCTTGAAGGCTAAGCTAGCCATGTATCTCAAGTTAGGCGGACATCTGAGACACCATTGGATTTTGAACTTTTTTTTTTTTTTTTTTTTTTTTTTTTTAAGAGTTGGTTTTATCATTAATTATGAAATCTCGAGAGTACATAGCAAAATATGCTTTGAAGAAGCATATCAAAATATAGTGAAGTGTAGCAAATGATAATAGAATGTAAGCAGGCGCAAAATGAAGTCTTGATTTAGGAGGAAGAAACGATCGGGAACCTCCTTGGTAGAATGAAATAGCGTGCAGGTAAGCAATGAGAACACAATTCGGAGGCGAGAACCAGATTCCATCGAGCAAAACACACAAAATCCACCAAAAGAGTAAGCCGAAACTAAATAAAATAAAAGCGGGTATATGCTTCTTGTCTTAAAAGGACAAATGGGCCGAGGGATTTCAGCGATTAGTGCAGTAGGAATTGAAATAGGCATTGAAGGAATCTGTGGAGCCAAAGAGATATTGGGCAAGGGCCAATTATTATGATAGCAGTCGAAACATATCTTTATCCACGAGGAAAAATGCTGATGACCCATATAGATCTGCCATTAATTTGTGACTATAGTACCATGTTCTATATCTTGAGAGCTGAGCTTCTGTGAAAATTCGGTTATTTGCTGACAGGAAATGGAGCTGGATGACCTCCCTGCAAAATATACTTGCCCACATATCTTCACTCTCCTTGGTATAACTCATACGTCCTCTTTTCATCAAGAATGACTCCATAGAAGTGGCAATGTCATTTTCATGACTTGATCGAGATGTCGAATGAAGGGAGAGGCTGCTTTGGTATCAAACTTGTTGTTTCCTTCTCCCAAGTAAAAACTAAGATACTCTAGGATCATCGAGGAAAAGAAATAAATTAGAGACCACAACATTTAGACTGGAAGCAAACAAATCATAGTGACCCCTATACAAACCATATCCTTCCCATTTCCTGTCAAAATTAGCTCCAAATTTCTTTTTATGAGCTGTAGCAATAGTCTCAAAATCAAACTGAAAGTGCATTTTTAACCAGAAGATGGACACACTTTTTTTACCATATAACACCCTATTCCTTGCTTTCCAAATGTTCCATAGAGCATTTTTAATGGTTGTATTATCAAATTTATTATCACGATTCATAAGAGACACATAAGATCCTCATTGATGTCAATCATAAATTTATCGAGAGAACCAAGACCGGAAACCATTTAGGGAGCTCTGAGGAAGAAAATATGGGACATATCCTCGGGCTGTTACAAGCTAAAGGGCACATAGCGAGAAATATTAGGGTATCTCACGGACATAGAGACCCGTTGTTTAGACTACCATTAGCAATAAGCCAAATGAAATATGAGATCTTGGGAGGGCAATAAGAATGCCAAACATTATGAAATAAACTTTTTGAGTTGATCATAATTAATGGACCATTTGACATAGCTTTACATCCCTCATTGTTGGAAGTCATTGCATTGTAAACATTTTTTTGACTTTGTAATCCCCTTTGTCATTTTACTCTCCAGTCCTCTTTCGAATTAACAGCTAAATTTGAGAGGAAGGGTTTGATGAAAAAATAAATTTTCTTATCAGAAGAGGTGCCTCTGATAATACCCTTCAATCTAGTCCATGGAATGACTCTACCACATATAAACATGTCTCTGATATAGACTAAACCAACTTCATTCCATTTCTTATAAATTAAGGGGGTGCTTGATAGCAAAAACGGGAGGATTACGCTTTCGATCATGATGGGATTCCAAAAGATTGGAACATCAGTGAAGCTCCTCTCTTTTAATGAAATGAAAATTAGGAGAACTGACATTCGGGCCTTGATAAGATTGTGCATAAGAGGGGAGATGTTGGAGCACAGCTTGATTGATTTGAAAGCGGGAATGAGGGAAGCGGATGATGAATAGAGGATGACCACAAAGGGTGACTTAATGATATCCAATACACGATAAAGATATAAGCGGGGAGATTGATTCCCATAATAGCTTTCAAATGAGTTTACCGCGAAGAGATTGAGCTTGAATAAAAGGTTCTTGCAACCTAAACCTCGAAAAACTTTAGACTTACATATGGAATTCCAATTAACCAAATGACTTCCTTCCAAATGAAATTTCTAATTACCTTTTCAAGCTCGGGTAGACATATTTAGGAGCAACTAGAGTACATGGAAAAGTAAACATGAGAACTGGCAAGAACGGCATTTGCAATGATAGATCTACACGCAAGAGATAATTCCCATAATTGTTCGGTTCTTTTTAATTCTCGAAAATAATAGGATCGAGAGGCCTTTGATGCTATGGTTCAAAGCTATAAAAGCAACCCTTAACTTAGTTTGGTTGCGGTTAGAAGGACATTAATGCCCGACAAGAGCGGAATATTGAGGTCACCAATGATCATACTTTTAGACAAATTCAATTGGATACGGAGGCCAGTGAAGAATTGCCTTAAGATCTTAAGAAAAAAAGATTAATATTTTGGAGATCGGCATCAAGGAAGGAAAAGGTATCATCGACATATTGAAGAATGGAAATACTATCATCAAATTTGGGAGATTTAAACCTTTCAAACAGGCGGCGTTTTGATAATGAAGAGTGACCCTAGTTAAAGAGTTCAGCAGCCACAAGGAAAAGATAGGGAACAAGAGGACATCCACCGCCTAACTCCACAAGAGAGAGAAAGAAGCCCGGAAGGGACACCATTGATGAGGACAGCAGAATTGGATCTAGAGTTTAAACCATGAATAAGTTTCATGAGCAGGATGGAAGCCCAATTTAGACATGGCAAAATCCGGAAAATCCCATCTCCACGAGTCAAAGGCTCTTTTAAAATCCAGCTTGAGAAGAATACAATTTTGGTTCGAAATTACGTTCCCAGTCTGAGACCTTCCATAGCCACATAATTGTCCAATATATCTATTAGGAAGGAATGCTGATTGGTTTTGGCTAATATTTTCTGAAGAAAAGCTTTTTAATTCTCATAGCAATAATCTTAGCACATAGCTTGTAGGTGGTGTTGGTGAGAGATGGGCCTCCATCCACGAAAACTTAGAAGGATGATCAACTTTAGGAATGAGAGATAAATCCACTTTGGAAATTGAAGGATGCAAATGATTGTCATTCGAGAAAGGCATGAACAAGGGAGATAACATCGAGTTTGGTATATCCCAAAACTTGATGTAAAATTCAGCAGGAGCCATCCCGGCCGGAAGTTTGCCTTTGGTAAAGGAATTTAAAATCTCATAGATCTCAATTTGAGATGGAATGGCAATGAGAGCTTCATCCATGATTTCCCTAGGAGCGGGAAGAATAGAGTCCACCGTGGAAATAAACTCTTTGGCTTACGAGGCCATGTTGGGGTCTATTGGCTTATCACTAAAGATATCCATATATCGCTCTTGAAAAATTTGCAATTTCGAATGAGAAGCTGTAATTGTTGCCTTGATCATCACTAGTTTCAGCAATGGAGTTTCTAAGAACCCTACTCTTTGCAACCACGAAGAAGAATTTAGAGGGCGAGTCCATATCATTAGCATATTTGATTTTACATCTAATTGCCGATCCCTTAGCTTCCATCTCTTCAATATTCTTAATTTTTTCTCTCTAAAATATCTTCACCAACATGGAGATTGTAGTTAGATGGATCATTACGAAGAAGAGACCTAATATCCTTCATATACACTAGGAGCTAGTTTTTTTCCTTGGTTCTCTCCTCTTTGATAACTTTGGACCAGTTTTTAATCCACCCCTTGATTTGCTTGATCTTAGAGTAGAAACATTTCATAGAGGGCAATTGACTACCATCAACCACATTAGAGTTATTGGAAAGAGTCTCATAAAAGGATGCAGAATCGAGAGCAGAATTTCTCATTCTCTAGCAATGAGGAATTGAACTTGTAAGGCGTGCTCCCTTCTCTTTTGATCTTTGGTGATATGAAAGGTATGAAGGAATTGGGGCTGATGGTCGAGATGGAAGTGCCCTCATCACTTGTAACATAGCTATTATCCCAGAAGGATGTAGAAGGATTGGAGACATAAAATCTGTCTAAGGTGCAGAAAACTCTTGCTTTATCCTTTTGTTTATTTGACCAAGTGTAGGTGGCAATAGAGGATGGAATATAGACCAGGCTGTTTTCAGCAATAAGAGTATCCCGATTCTCCCTTTACGTTCTAGACATATTGATTTTATTTCCTAATTTGAGGTCCCAAGATGGAGTATTGTTAAAGTCACCGGCAATAATCCAATTGTCGAGAGATTGGGCACTCAGCCAAGAGTTAATTCGAGACCAAATTGGCTCCCTATCTTTTGGAGAGGTGGGAGCATAGACATTGATTATACCAAACACAGGTTAGCAACCCGCGAGGTCAAGGCTTGCCGAGGCTCTTGAGGGGCCATTATAAAAGGAGGAGTGATTGATATCTTTCTTCGGATAATGGCCATTCCACCACTTGCTCGGAATGAGCTGATCAAGTAGAGGTAGAATTAGGATAAATCCACTCCCCCTAAATTACTACATTCAAAGGAGGAAGTTTAAGTTCTTGAAGAATAATGATATCTGCATTATATTGTCTAATTTGGGCAATGGCTCTTCTTCTTTTAGGGCCTTTAATTCCCACGAGATTCCGGGAAAGTATCTTCATATCAGGGAGGGAGAGAAAAGAACTAAAGAAAGAATCTAGAGCACAGTCTTCTGGATTTCCTTTTACTTCTAGTATTCGGGGCTGGAGTTTTATTGAAGCCCGGACAAAACCATAGCATGACTAGTCCTATCCTTTTGCCGAGGTTTTTAAAAGGTTGGGACTTCCCAGAGGGTCGATACTAAGACTTTCATTTAAAAATTCTTCTTTGTCCCCGGTTCCTTATCACTACCATATCCCTCACTATCGAATAATCGAGAGCAACCCCACGGATAGAAATGAAACATAGAATTTTTATCATTGTTTAAAAAGGCAATTAAGAACTTGCCGGATGTTGCTTTCCTTGAAGCTCCATGTTTTGAATATCCTCGGGAGTATCGGGGAACCATCTCTAGGGATCGACCCACCGAGTCAATATCCATCCCTAACTTTTTTGAATCGGAAAAGAATGTGAGGTATGATTTTTTCTTGAGAGAGCCATCGTTCAATAAACTTATTGGGGAGTATGCAAAGGATTGCAAGGACATTCAATGGTTTGGAAGTCCAAATCAATTAAGGAAGGCAATTCAACAGATGTTTGTTTCAAAAAATTTGGATGGATATGGATAGTTGAAGAAGTCTTTTTAAAATTTATAGATGAGAGACAAATTTGAGGAGAAGCACATACCTTACTTTTATTTAATTGGGGATCTAGATTACTCTTAAGGTCGGATAATACACGAAAAGGATTTGGAGAGTTGATCTTTAGATTGTCTTCTTTCTTTATCTTGATATTTGAGTCAAGTCTTGATGGTTTGACTTGAATTGCTAATTTGGATGAGAGTCCTTTTCAGTTCATTTGGTTTGTTGATGCTTTGTTGTTTCAAGCTTCTTTGCAAGGTGATTTTCAATTTATGAATTCACGACTTGAATTAGGTTATTGGCTTAGCTTTGTCTCGAATTTCATATCTAATGACCCTCTTACTCTTATTGGTGAGAAATCCATAGGTTATATGAACATTGAGCTTTCCCTTTAGCTTCTTTAATTATTTCACTCAATTGAAATTTAGCTTATCTGTAGCCCTGGTAACTTTCGAGACACATTCCTTTACTAGCAGCTTAGGTTCACCCATAGATAGAGGCATATTGTATTTTGTTATGTGTCTTTGTTTCACACATTTTATCTATCTCTTTCCCTCATCTCCGGCTGCCTTATTTCTCGTATTCTCTTATAGCTACCATTTACTTTAGTCCATTTGAA
>JAJEKV010000098.1:2444591-2535289 GCA_021234155.1 Isoetes taiwanensis | reverse complement strand
AAAAACATATTTGGCATATTCAGCCATCCTTAAGCATGACTATTTCTCAAAACATAGTTGGTTCCTTTTCTGCATGGATTTACTCGCATCACCTAAACATTTTGTATTGACCACAATGGCTGATGATGGATATTATCTTGGCGATTTGCGAAACCACAGATGAAACCAAGCTAAAAGGTTGATATAAAAGAGAAACAAGAAAAAGTAAAGAGCAAAACAAAAAACATAGCATTTTATCGTAATCCCTTCAATCCCCTCCGCTTTTGCCCTTCATCCCGTCCCTTCCTTGTTTCTTACTCCCGAGGTATTTCTTTTGCTTTTTCTCTGTCGAAGGCTCACCTATTTTTGACCTTCTCCAAATTTCTTCCCATGTAAGCCCGGCACATAAAATCGACTGGATTTTTCTCACAACAGTAAATGCATACCTTGCCGAAATCACATATCATAAGATTATGTTGGTAGCTGGAAGACTTCACAGTATTCTTTGCATGTATCCGAGTCTATTGAAGCATTGCATCGCCCTATCCATGTCCTCGGCGCCGGATCAATCGTTCTTGTCTCCAAAACACCAAGCACTCCTAGCAGCCCGAGATTATAGCCTCAGATCCTCATAGACAGGCGATGTGGTGAATGCGCGCATCACGTAATGTGCAGTGAACTCGCCCACAACTTATGCATGACGGCCTGCATCTGGCTAAGCACGCCTGTCCCGGCTCACGCATGTATGCGCGTGGAGGTTAAGATCTTCCCTGGAGTCACGGTTCCAAAGGCAACGTGAGATTGCGGAACTCCCCGGACAGCAGAGCTTCTTGACGATACGCGCTTTCCCCGCTCCGGCGTAGAGCGACAACCTTCTTCCCTTTATCCATTTACGCCACGGTCGAGTGGCGCTTCCCGGTAATCACGAGCACCGGCGGTGAAATATTGAAGAGCTTCACGCCCGCTTCTCCTCGTTATAAGCGTGTTTATAACTTTAGGGAATTCTGAGAATCTATCTAAATTAAGCTTTTTATTACTCGTCTGTCTTAAATGCTGGTCTTGTCTTATCCTCGTTGGTTTTTAGGTATCGCGTGTATCCGCCACCACAATCCCACTATCCGCCTTAATCGACGCCCGTACATTATCCTCCCCTTTTCTATATTTTCATTATTTCCCTTTTCCTAGGTGTAATGATTATGGCGACCGCGTCCGGACCGATCATAATTGCTAGTTCCCTTTTTATATTTGATTTATCTTTTTCCACGATCTCTCGGGTTGCCCGTGTCCCCTCCCTTTTGCCCAATTCATGCTAATTTTTAAATTCGATTCTTTTGTCAATTATATTATATTATGTACCCTCCCCTTTTTGTTCGCGAGCGGACCACGTGATTTGAACGCCGATGTCAGGAATCTTGAGTTCCCTTTTTTCGATGCTTCCAAGATAGCGAAGCTTCCCACCATCTTCCTATGATTCAATCATGTGGGATTATGGTGGTGCCATATTAATCTATTCTATTATTTTTTGTGTCACTTGATTTATCTTGATACAATACCCGGATGGCATATTCATATTACGCATTAATGGGATCCTTACTCTCAACCCGAACCCATTTTATTATATTTGTAGTCTACACTATTTTACATATTGAGGGATGTACTTTTACCTCGTATCTTCATCGATCGCCATACCCCGTCACCACCATCGCCCCATCGCCCATCGTTCAAAGTGAAATGATCTGTTTCAAAAGATCTTTCAAAACATGTCTCAAAACAGTGACCTATCAACAAGATCAAGTGTCATTGAAATTTCAGAAACCTATCAAGATCCAGCACCATCAGGAAGCTATGAAGAAGATCCAGCGCCATTGAAATTTTGCATTGCCTGCTTCAACATGTCACTGAACATCCCTGCAAGAACTGTTGGATCTGGCAGATTACAATTGTAAAAAGTACAGTTGTTATTGGTAGCACCCATAAAACACTGTCCTCCAGTATTATTGATTGTTGAGTCCATAATCTTCAATCCATTCAACTGCGGATACTGCTTTTCAACTTCATCCCAAAAATCATTGTCAATCTCTGGATCATACTTCACAACATCACCATCATTACTAGTCTTCAGTAATTCCTTGCCCTGCATAATTCACAGACAAATATTAAAATGAATCTAGATACAAATGAAACCTAGATCTAAAACCTAGATACAAAATGAAACCTAGATACAAATGAAACCTAGATCTAAATAAACCTAGATAAAGTAAAAACCCTGTTACACAATGAAAACCTAACTAACTAAATACCTAGATCCTGTTGAAATAATGTAAACTAAATACTGTATACTGTTGAACAATGAAAACCAAATTAATGTAATGAAAACCTAAATACTGTATATTGTTGAACAATGAAAACCAAATTAACAATGAAACCTAGATCCTAAATGACTAACCTAAGGTCAATTCAAAGCTAAATTCAACAAGTTACAAATACCTTAACAGTAGAAACTTGCTCCAAATCGACATGCATCAAGTCAGCAGAAGCTTCCTTTTCCTGAGAAAACCAACAATCCAAATAGGAATCTAAAATAAATGACAGAAAAATAAATAAGAAAAAATAATACCATAATTTTCGAGCTTTCCTCACAAACTGTGTCATCCAATCTTGCTTTTTTCTGAAACAAACAAACAAGAAATCACAAACAACAAATGAAAATCTTACTTAAATTCAAAACATTGCTTACCATGACAACATCGCATAGATTATCAACTCAGAAATAGCAACTGGTTGCTCGTCAGTAGTCGAAGTTTTTAGATTGCATAATGAGCGTTTCTTTGCAATTTCCTCATTCAACACATGTTTATAGGTCCTGACATTGCCATCAGAATCAAATGGAGAAGCTAAAATGCTCATATAAGCATTCACTTGCAACTCCTTTGTCCTATCACACCTAAACATTAGACAAACAGAAAACATTAGACAAAATAATTAAGAGACAAAATCCAACAGCATTAAATAACTTACTTCTGGTACGACTCGATACATTTGTGTCCAGTAACTAAACATCCTACTTCTGGAGGCACGCCAGCCAATGACAACCTTGACACAGTAGTTACTCGACCACTCTTATTACTAATTGTTGTGTCATTTAGAAGACTACCCATTACATTTAACCATGTCTGTATCTTGTTCGTGCCAACGGGGACCTTCTGGTACCAAACCTATGCAATAAAACAAAACATAAATAAAACAATCAAAACCTAAGTTAAAAACAAAACCTAAGTTAAAACAAAACCTAAGTTAAAAACAGAAACCTAAGTTACAAACAGAAACCTAAGTTAAAGACAGAAAACTAAGTGAAAACAGAAACCTAAGTAAAAAAATTACCACTTTAGTTGGCCGATTGATAGGCTGGAGGAAGAAGCTCCGAGGATCAGACCCTTCCTTTGGAGGAAGATGCAGCAAGTAACGCTTGTATGTGAACACAAAATCCTCTTCATGAGTCCACACGGGTGGTCTAAAATGCTGTATTTGTCAAACTTTGTCATAGTACAACCCCATTCTAGCTAACTTGTTCATGGTAGGCAACAAACTCATCAAAACTATCATTTCCTAAACTGAAATCACAATCCATTGTAGCATGGAGTTCCTTGTAACCCCCTAATACCAAACCACACACAGCGTAGCATAGCATTGATGTTTCAAGGCCATGAACATGAAGTCCATTGAGCCTTGATGCTCCAACCTCAAAGGTCTCGCTAACCAATAAAAGCTCTCAAGCTTTTCCAAAGAAGGTTATTTGGAACTTCAACACCTTCCTTTTCTTCGTTCCAACCCCGGCCGTTTTTTTGCTCTTTCTACAAAATGTGCTAGTGGAAAGAATATTAAAAGCTAAATTTAGTATTAAAAAGCTCTTCATAAAAAACATAGGATACATTTGTTATTATTCTTCTTCAATATTAAATCTTGGAACTTCAACATTTATCTCTTGCATTATCATCTCTGTTTCAAACTTCCCTCGGTTCACAAATCCCACGGGCCTAATTATGGTTTTGAGCACCATTGTTTAAACTACATAATGTTGGCGACAAGTGGAAAGAATATTAAACATCCAAATTTAGTATTAAAAAGAAACACAAACATCCACAAAAAATCATGGTTCTTTGGAAACTTCTTGCATAAAAGCTTCTTGGATACATTTGCATCCAAGAATGCATCCAGAACTCAACCAAATTTGCTCACAATCCATAAACTTGCATTCAAACTAAAACTAGGTTGTCCATTCAAACTCACACTCACCTGAATCCATAGCACTACAAATGCAACTAGATTAACCAACTATCTGGAACATAACACAACAACAACCGTGAAACAACCCGCCATTAATAAAAAAAAAAAAAAAAAAAAAGATCAACAAACAAAAAAAAAACAACTACATAAACAAAAACACATACCTTCAACACCTTATATGAAACTCCAACAAAACTGCAATTAGGAACATTTCTTAGATGACTAGGATCACTCTTCATTGGAAAAACAAAAGAAAACACTCCACAGCAAGCAAACTCCTAGAAACATGCATGCAAACAAAACAAACATTAGAACCGAACAAAAAAAAAAAAAAAGGAACAACCTTAACAATGACACACCTGATGAAGCACACCTAAATGCTAAATCACCTTTAACCAGAAAAAGAGTAAAAAAGATTAAGTAAAGCTTATAAAAAATCAAAAGCAACAATGTAAAGAAAGGAATACCGAAAGATCACTAAAATATACCGAAAGATCCACACTAGAAGACCAGCGCCAACGCGAAGACAATCCTAATCACAAAGATCTTCAAGAAAATGAGGCGGTATAAGAAAATCACGCCTATAATCTTCCTACAAGGCGACCCAAACTAGCGCCTAAAACCTTCATGCGGTACCTTGGCGCCACAGCCCAACGGAGAGCTCACGAGTAAAATGGAATGATAGAAATCGACGAAAATCTTCAAGAAAATAAGGTGCTATAAGAAAATCACGCCTATAATCTTCCTACAAGGCCACCGACACAAACTAACGGCCTAAAACCTTCATGCAATAGTCCGGGCGTTTAAGCCCGACTCCGGCCGAGCTCACGTAAAATGAAACAGGGGGCATGTAAAATCCCGATTTAAAATCTTCAAGAAAATGAGCCGTTATAAGAAAATCACGCCTATAATCTTCCTACCAGGCCACCTGACCCAAACTAACAGCTAAAACCTTCATGCAGCAGCCTGGCACCACAGTTCCGATGGTCGAGCTCCACGTAAAATAGAAGCGGACAAGGAATGCCGACGTGGCATCGAGGGGAAATTTCAGGTAAAAGGTTGGGAGGAAACTCCGCTCGCAGGAGGTTTCCCTGAAGAAATCTCCTGCTCGCGAAAGTTTCCCCTTCCGATAATCTGAGCGAGTTAGATGCAAAAATTTCAGCTTTACAGCTTGAGATTGAGTGAAAGAGCAATAAGGCGTGCACACCAGCGTTTAGATTTGAGGGAAATGTATGCCGGTTTGATTTCCTCAACGTCTTTGCAGAAATCGAGAGTAAGCTAGGGCTAGAGAAGCACCTTACCCCTTTTGTTCAATAGAGCATTGACAAAGATAACACTCTTTTGGGGAACAGGAAATAAGTAAGATAGCATCATGGCAAGTGGTTGAAAGCAAGGATCCTTTATGGATCTGTGAGAAGGAAGCATGGGAGATAGCAGACAAGGATTGGCAGAGATGCTCGCTGGATAAAAACATTAACACAATGGGTAAGCATTACTTTCGCTATGCAATTGCTTTGATTTGTTACTGTTAAATGGATGCATGAGATACCCGCTATCACATACTTTTACAAATAAGATGACAAATGGAAATAGTGTTGTAGACTATGTAGTGACAGATGTACACACAGCGGCGAGGCTGATAAGTGATTTTATGGTGGAAGAATGCCCAGAATCAGAGCATTGTGCATTGCTATTTAAGCTGAAAATAGGAAGGCAATATTTTCATAGACAGAAACAGAAACGCCACTCAAACAACAAATTGAATATGTTGTTAGACTATGTTAAGCATGACATTTGCGCAAGCTATGACAGAAGCTCTTAAGACTTGGAACCCACACGGTGATGTGCATCTTGCTGTTGGAATGCGCAAAATATAATACTAGATAATCTTTGCAAAAGAGATTTTTCTCTACACAAGAGGAAAAGAAAAGAAGAGATAAACTTTGGTTTGATGAAGAATGTCGGACTTTGAATCCACTGGTGATGTGCATCTTATTTGTTGGAATCGCAAAAATTTACTAGATCTTGCAAAAATATTACACAAGAGGAAAAGAAAAAGAATGTCGACAACTTGAGAGGGAAATTTAAGATATTATGGGGGCTGCAAAAGAAAGAGCACTTAAGAGAATACCGCAAGTTACTTAAGAGAAAGAAGACTATATTTCTGAAAAAGCGGCAAATTGAGCTTTACAATAAGCTCTTACGTTGCCCAAAAGGTCTTCTGGAAACAGTTGAATACGTCATATATAGCAAAAAGTGATGAACATGCCTTTTACTTATATAACTATGCACATGAGCTGTTACGTAAAGCAGATGAGCCACCTATAGATATAGGAGATATGACATTGGAGCCCATATTTACATCAGAGGATATAGGAGAGGCCATCAAAAAGCTTGCAAATGGTAAGGCTGCAGATACAGCTGGGCTTAGAGCGGAGATGATAAAATGGGCAGGAAACGCAGTAGTGAATGAGATTACTGAGTTCTTTAACTCAATTATGGCTTTGGGATTCCCGAAGGAATGGCAATTGAGTCGTATTGTCCCTATCCATAAAGGTGGGGATAAAACAAAAGCAAGAAACTATCACACAATCATGATAAGCAGTCTTATGGCAAAGTTTTTGGGACAGCAGTGGAACATGTTATCTAGGTGGGCTGAGGAGCAAGATATCAGAGCTATTGGGCAAGCCGGCTTTCATACATGTTACTCCATTACAGACCATCTAGCAACAATAAGAGTAGCCATTGAGAAGTCTAAGGGAATAAATAGGGTAATGTATGCATGCTTTGTAGACTTTAAAAGGGCATTTGATATTGTACCCAGAAAAAAACTTATGGATAGATTAGATGCTATTAATGTTCCTAAGGGACCGCAACTTGTTGTAGCAAGGTTATATGAGCAAATGCTTGCTGAGTTGAGCACTCCATTGAATAAGAAATGTGTGATAAGCAAATAATCAGTAATCTTGGTGTTAAACAGGGTTGCCTTGCATCTCCAACTTTATTTGGCATCTATATTGATGAAGTAGAAGGGTGGTTTAACAGAAGTTGCTATGACAGAGTAGTGCTCCCAGGATACCTTATCATGCTTCTTCTATATGCAAATGACATAGTGCTTCTTGCACGATCAGCGGAAGGCTTGCAACAACATATAGAGGTGCTATCATCCTTTTGCGATCAAGCAGGAATGGCAGTCAATCTCGACAAGACAAAAATTATGATGTTTGGCACGAGGAAAAAACATGTTTTTCAGATTAAAGGTAAGCCCATTGAACATGTTCATAGCTATAAATATTTGGGAATTGAAATAACAAAAATTCTGAGATGGAATACTGATTACCCAGAGATAAGAGGTTGTTGGTGGAAAGAAAGGTTTATATGCAATGCAAGCTAAATGTAGAATATTTCAGCTATGGGACTAGTCCATGCGGCTTCATTTATATCGAGCTTTAGTTATGCTTGTAAATTTGTATAGATGCCAGATATGGGGACCATGTTTAGCAAGGAAAAAATGGAAAGATATAGAAGCAGTCCAAAAGCGCTATCTAATGGATGAGCTATGAGTTAAACTCAAACACCATATGCCATGATGCTTGCTGGAAGTTGAGTATGTTGCCATTGGAGGGAGAGGCAATCTATCAATACCTTGTTTATACAAACGGGGAGTTAAAGCCTTACCACATGAAAGGATACCATATAAGGCAATGGAAGAAAGCAAGGAAAATGGCTGGTATGCAGATGGAGAATTATGGCTGCAAAGATGGAACATCAGTATGAACAATATGTCATCACAGGGAAGAAGCTATTCGGGACCTTATGGGGACCAAAGTGATCGAGAGATTATGGGCCAACCCACAAGGCAAGATGGACTTTTTATTACATGAAATAAATCCATGGTTATGTACCGCGATATACTTCAGACTTGATGATAAACCATCACCTATGTCATCTAGACAAACAGATTTTGTCGGATGAGGGTTAGCTCCCATCACCTACAAAGTCGAGTGTGGAAGGTGGCATAAATTACCAAGGTCCAATCGCATATGTCGGATATGTCCAGGATAGGGGAAGTGGAGGATGAGCATCATGTTTTGCTTAGTTGTGCAACTTATACATCTGTAAGAGAGCGACACAAGATCCAGGAAACAGATTGTGTGAATATTTATACTTTTTTTCAGTTGCCATCATGGAAGCAAGCATATTTCCTCACAGAAATGTTGCTTGTTCATGATGCACAATTGAATAAGTAGCCTAGGTCATAAGGTTTTTTTTAGAAGTGCGTCTACTATGTAAACATTTCGTCTCCTAGACCGTAGGGCCTTTATGAGATCGTGAATAATCAATTCAATTAAATTCAATTCAATTCAAGTCGTAATTATAAAGGATATGGATGGTCTGAAGGTGGCCGAGTGCTTTGAGCTAGGGCTTTTAGTTCTGATCATGATAAGAGGCTGCGGCAAGCTCGTAAGTTAGCTCTTGAATGGTATACCAATTAGGGTAGATTGAGGCGACCTTTATGGTATGTCAAGTTTATGTTTTGTTTGTCAGAGGCCAGGTCATATGGCTATGCAAAGGTCTGCTAGAGCTTTGATCTCTCCACTAGTTTGCATCTCCGGGATGGCTACAAATGCTAATGACGCTTTCTACAATAATAATAGATCTTAATTTAATCGCTCAGATGTTTCTCCTGCTAAGAGGCGGCAAGCTTCCGGAATATGTCGGATAGGGGAAGTGGAGGATGAGCATCATGTTTGGCTTAGTTGTCAACTTATAGACTAAGAAGCGACACAAGATCCGGAAAGTTTGTGAATATTTATACTTTTTTTGCCATATGGAAGCAAGCATATTTCCTCTAGATGTTGCTTTGGTGATGCACAATTGAATAAAAGTAGCCTAGGTCATAAGGTTTTTTTAGAAGTCGTCTACTATGTAAACATTTGTCTCTCCCTAGGCGAAGTAGGGCCTTTATGAGATCGTGAATAATTAATTCAATTAAATTCAATTCAATTCAAGTCGTAATTATAAAGGATATGGATAGCCGAAGGTGGTGAGTGCTTTGAGCTAGGGCCAAATCATGATAAGAGACCAGCATAAGTTAGCTCTTGAATGGTATACCAATCTACCCTTATGGTATGTCAAGTTTATGTTTTGTTTGTCGGAGGCCGGTCATATGGCTATGCAATTGTCTTGCTTAGAGCTTTTGGCCTCTCACGCCCTACATTTGGGAGATGGCTACAAAACTAATGGCCTTTCTACAATAATAATAGATCTTAATTTAATGCTCCGATGTTTTTTGCCAGAGGCGGCGGCCTCCGGATATGTCGGATAGGGGAAGTGGAGGATGAGCATCATGTTTTGCTTAGTTGTGCAACTTATACATCTGTAAGAGAGGGACACAAGATCCGAGTGACAGTTGTGTGAATATTTATACTTTTTTCAGGTTGCCATCATGGAAGCAAGCATATTTCCTTCAAAAATGTTGCTTGTTCGTGATGCACAATTGAATTAGCCTAGGTCATAAGGTTTTTTTTTAGAAGTCGTCTACTATGTAAACATTTTGGTCTTCCTAGGCCGCAGGGCCTTTTTAGATGTGAATAATCAATTCAATTAAATTCAATTCAATTCAAATTAAGAATTATAAAGGATATGGATTTTAGAGCGAAAGTGCTTTGAGCTGCATTGATCATGTAAGATGCAATTTCGTTTAGCTCTTGAATGGTGTACCAATGGGGATAGACTAAAAGCGACTTTTATGGTATGTCAAGTTTATGTCTTGTTTTGGAGACCCAGTCAAATGGCTATTTGGTGTCCTGGAGCTTTGGTCTCTCATTGCATCCGGATGGCTACAAATGCTAATGCCGCTTTCTCTCCTGGATCTACTATGGTTCAAGCTTCCCGTTATAGATTTGCACGACCTTGGTCTAGACCAAATCACAAGCTTGTAGACCAGCATTTTCTTTTGTCGTTCTTCCATCCAAGATTTGATTTTAGGGCCACTTCAAATACTAGATCTCTGCCATTCCTTTCATTTGCTCCCTATTGGGGAGTGGTTCCAAAAACTCCATTTGATATTGACCTTTAGTTTTTCAACCGGTTTTTGGTCCTTTTTGATGGCATCAATGAGTTGTCTTCAATAATGGGGAACGATCTTGGTTATGATCTTCATTATGGTCATTACTGGCCTTATTTGGGTTTTCCCAAGGCAAATTCTATATATGTTCCGCGGTTCTACCTTTTGGTCTTTCCCTTTGCATATTATGTTTTTACTAAATTGATCATGATTGTGAAGCATTTTATTTTTGCAAAATGTTTGAATCTGTTTGTTTTTATCATTGCTCCACATAAATGGTTTACGTTTATCATAGTCAACTTGTCTATTTGCTTTTCATTCGCCCGGGATTTGGGTAGAAGTTCTTAGAGCTTGCCTACTCCGCCGGATACTAAAAGTTTCCTTAGGGTTTGCATCCTTTTTGGGTATGATTGCATCTTTTCATCCTGTCTTTGGTCCTTTTTGCAAACTACTTAGCTTCAATCTCTTGAACATCTATGCCTCCATTAAGACTTGGTCCCAAATGGCGTCTATGCCCCCTTGCCTTAGTTGAGATTAATGCATAGGCAGAGTGGTTTGATTTGCTGAAAGATTACGTCTGTGAGCTAGTCTCCCCGTTGGTTTCCTTATCTTATGATGTTAGTGGCTCGGGTTGGGGATTTGGGTACATGACTCTACTATTCCCAATTCTTTCAATGGGTCCTTTGATTTCATGGAAAATGCATTCTTGCCTATGGGTATTCTCTAAATTCTTATTACATTTTGACTAAACGCGGCTCCCAAGTCTCGACTCTTCCTGTTTGTGCCTCAAAATTTTCATCTTTTGTCTTCGTCATAATTTTGTCCCTAAACCTGCAAGGATTCCAAAAGCTTGATTTTGATGATTATATTTTGCCACTTAAAGTTTTTTGCATCATTGACCTAGCTTGGGGCCCTCATGACTGGGACCGCTTTGCTAATTTGAATAACCATTTCCTTGCTATTGTTTTCCCCCTCCTGCTTTGGTTTTCAAAGCCTTCTCTTTCTCTAAGGCCTGCCGAGCCGATTGTACCTTGGTAATTTTTCACTGGAAGTCAGCCCCGTGGTGGCCTTTGCTACACACTGATGCTGGAGAGTGGGATACAACTATTGTAGATCATTTGTACTTTCTTGCAGGTGGACACGTCCATCTTCAAAGCTGCCATGCCACAAACCAACCAGACCTGTTATTGCTTTGCGGATCGTCAATACTAACTAGGTGAGTTTTTGTTTCATGTATTGTTCAAAGTTTTGGAATGCATTAGATGATGATGTTGACATATCCCTCTTCAAGAACTGGTGCATAGCTAAGGGACGTGATTTCCTCCCTACTAGTCCTCCTACGATTTTCCTTTTCTTGACTATGCTTTTGACGGTAAATTGTAGTTCCTAATTGCATGTTTTTTTTCTTACTTAGCAGTTGAAAGCATATAATAGAAGGAAGGAAGGAAGTAGATTTTAACGTCTACGGAGGCCAAATCTAGCCTATGAGATGGTCAAGACATACAGGGCATGAGCCCTACCAAAACTCGGGAGCTATGCCCCCTAACAAATCTCAAATACAAAAAACAAAACAAGTGGGCATAAGCCCGTGGAACTTCGGGGGCTATGCCCCACAACAATATAACCAATAAAAGGAGAGGGTGAAACTAACCAAAACCACACCAAAACGGAGGCGAGAAGCACAGGGCTATACAAGAACTGTCCATGGATCAATCGGCCAATGATCTCGGATGATAGCCTGGCCTCCCCCTGTGACCCACCCACTTTTTGCGGTCGAGCTTCATGGACCGGCATAATTCTTCCTTTCGTTTGGCAGAGGCGGGGGTAAAGGTCTTCACAGAGAAAGCGATTCCTTTCAAGTGATTGCCATGTCGGAGGATGTGTAATCTGGACAAGCCATCCCGAAGCGGACTAGCAAGTGCTCGGGGCGGTGGGTCGGGCTGCTCCAACCCATTAAGCGGAGAGGACTCGTACGCCTATATGTGCATTATCCCGAGGTGAAAAAGCTGGTCCACCTCAACTATAGCAGGGTGTCACTTTGCGCCTCTTCGGACCACAATCAACCGTAGGTTGGAGGGGCGTGTGCTATGTGGCTCTACTCCGGCTCCTCAAGGGGACCTTGGGACCGCTTTAGTGGGCAAACAATCACATTGCGGCCGGTGGGCCTAGGTATGCGTGTAGCATCTTCTCGGGGCATGGCATGTACCGCCATTAGTCTGTTGGTGTTCCGCCAGACACCGGTGAAACATTATTGTGCTCACCCGCTAATTATCTATCTCCGTACTCCGACTCTCTAAGGGTAATTGAGCAGATGTCTCTATGAGAGTGACATGAGATTGGACCGTGAAGCTTGACCAACAAGTGAGGGGGGGCATACAATAGATCAAGCAGTTATTCGAGTTTCAAGACTGCAAATTTGAGGATGCATTGGGAGCAGACAGCCGGGCCTGGACGGGGGGCCCAAAGGAAGGGGCTGCCGGAGATAGGGCTCTATCATGGGGTCATAGGGCTTACCGGATGACACGGGCACCTTAATAAGGTTCTTTTGCCTTGCGGGTCTCTCCGCCATTCGCTTGTAGAAGGGTCATTTTGATGTTCTATGAAAGTGAACCAGGCCGAGGCCAAAAGAACGAATTGCAAATAGCTAGACCGAGGTAGGGGCAGACCAAGGCAAGGGAGGTGTTGGGGTGGTCACCACTCACCACACTCGCCACCACTCACCACACTTATCACCACACTCATCACCACACTTGTCACCACTCACCACATTCATCACCACTCACCACACTCACCATTATTGAGGTGGTATAGGAGATTGTATACCGTATATGGAGGGAGATACACACATGCACGCTGCGTCGGTGATATTTGCACGTATCCATGATGATCATTATATTATCTGAGCAGAGAGAGAAGAACGGAGAGAGGGAGACGGTGTATTGAGAGAGTGTTTTTTTTACTTGATCTAGCTATGGAGATGATGATTCTTTATGTTGTGCATTGCCTTGATCTCGATAGGATTGAGCTTGGATTGTTGGGTTTTTTCATCTTTCTTGCCCTTGCGGTTAGAGTTCAGGCTCTAACAATTTTATACTCACGGTGCTCGACTGGACTATTGATTGGGAAGAATTTCCATTGAAAAGGAGTTGTTACCATTGGTATTGATGATCGCTTCAGAAAGAACGACACCATTGAGGAAGGAGCAATTTCTTGAGTGAAGGGGATTTTGCCGTGAATTGATTTGTAGGGTACAATTTGACAAAAGAGCATAGTTTTATGCCCAAGAGAAGTAAGAAGGATATACCACCAAGCTCTATCGTAACAAGAAAGGGACCGGTGAGTCAATCTTTGGGCTCAAAATTGCATCAAGATTCAATTTCGTTTTCAGATTTGGGAGTAGATCCGGGGTCTAATTCTAGATCCGGGAGGTTTTGATTCCATTTACCCATCTAGAAGGTAATCCAATTTCGTTTTTTCAAATTGAAGGGAGATTCAATTTCGTTTTTCCAAGAAGAAAGAGATGGTCAGATACTACACCTATGGTATGGGGTTTTGGACAATGGGGATTCCAAAGTTTGATGATCTAGTGGATCGATCCTTTGAAGCATATTGTGAAGTTTGAGAGGTATTGCCAACAATGTAAGTTACCCGGGCTGCTGATTTTGCTTTGGTTTCATAGTTCTTTGCAAGATTCATTGGAGGAATGGGCACAAACTCAGCCGGATACTATGACATATCAGGAATTAAAGGAAGCATTCATTGCTAATTATCAAGAAGTCCATGGTAAGGATAAGACTATGGAAAGGTGGACAAATTTCACACAAAAAGGAAGATGAATCAATTAGAGAGTACAATCAGAGGTACATTACATTGCGGTTCTCAAAGCCGTGGTTCATCGAAGATTGCAAGGAGTGATGAAATGGATATTCAATGATATGTGAAGGGGCTGAAACGAAGCTATTGCTCATAAGGTGAAGGCTAAACAACCTACAACATTACTAGAGGCACAAAAAGTATGCTCTCAAGGCTGAAGATAAGCTAGATACATTCATGAAGTTGTTGCCCGAGCATAAAACAGAGGATATTGCAGCCAAGATTTCTAAGCTCACAATTGGTGAGAAGCCAAGGGAGGTGCAGGTTTATTACTTGTGAGTATTGTGGGTCTATTGGACATTCCGTACTACATGTAGGCTGCTGAAATTCTGCTCAAGATGCCAAATCAAGGGCCATAATGATCAAGAATGTAGGAGAAGAGATTCTTTGAGAGGGTCAATCCAAAAGATTTGCTATTATGCAACAAGCACCACCTATTCCTATTCAACCAATGCGCAGACAACACCTATCATACCACAAGTTCCAATGATGCCACAAGCTCCAATTGCCCAACAAGTTCCAATGGGTTCCACACCAATGGTGCAGCCAAAAACAGGGATGGTATCCAAGTAAGGCTCATTTATATTGCAAGCTATGTGATAAATTCAAGCATGATGAAACTACTTGTTGGAAAATCCATGGGGAAACCAGAATGGGCAACCAACAAGTATCCACCAAAGCAAACAAGTGTTTGAATCAAGTACCTCTTCCTAATAATGATGTTCGCATTCAAGATGCAAAAGTACATTGATAATCCTCAAGTTAAGGCTCTTATTGAGGAGCTTAAGAAGCAAGAGAAGGCAAATTCAGTAGTAAATTGTGGATTTGTTGAGGTAGAAGTGATGACCCATTTCAGCAAGAAGAAGAGATTGGGAGAAGTAAATGCGGTTACAAGATCACAAAAAGTGGTGCAAGAACCAAGAGTATTGCCAATTGAGGAGAAGACTAAGACCTCTTTTTCCAAAGGTTTTGAAGGAACAAGCTTTTGAAGGTGTCAGCACCTAAGAAGGTGCAATTCAATGTGTGCTGCCCACGTACGATTTCAGCCTATAGAAGAAAAAGCAGCCCATAGTGATGCCTCCTATGGTGGACAAGGAAATTCAAAATAAAGATGATGTGATCAGCCAAGTTTTGGCCACTAAAGTTACACTTACTCTTTGAGCAATTGATGCATTATTCTCCAAATTTGTTGCAAGAGTTAGGGGGAAGAACAAAATGAGAAATTTCAGTCCAACAAATCATATCAAATGATACCGGACAAGAGGAGAATGGAGCCACCACCGCAATCCAAGGATCTGGGCCATTTCTTTGTGATGTGAGTATTAATGGATATTTAATCAAAGATGCCAACATAGATCTTGCAGTGGAGTGAATGTAATGCCTTATCACATAATGCTTCAAGTTGGCTTGAAAATGATGGAACCGACAACTATGATGCTCAAAGCCTTCAATCAAATGAAGGTGCAGCCCATGGGAGTCATAAGAAATGTCTTATGCAAGGTCTATGAGGTGGAAGCAATCTTGGATTTCATGGTTTTGAAATTTTTGAGAGTGTGCATGCTGAAACTTATACTTTGTTGCTGAGTCGTACATGGTTAGATGCCGTACAAGCTGAGACTTCATGGAGGAAGCGGGAAATGAACATCTTTCAAGGAGAACATAAGGTTACTATAGATCATCCTCTGAAATCAGCAAAAGGTACCTTTCTTTTGCAATCCTTCTTTGAGCAGCCCATGATTAGAAATCAGCAAAGAGAATGCTATGGTGTCGGGGCAGCAAGGCCTTAGTTGTTTTCATGTCTTGGAAGTGGGTGAAAAGGAAGATAAGACTTTGTACAAGTGGTTAAAAGGTACCCAAAATTCAGAAATATGTCATTTACAGCAGCAAGTTGCAGATAAGTATATCCAAAGACTTGAAAGTATTGGTGAAGGTGAGTTACAAGAGACGCTTTGTAAATATCTGGAGGAGTCCATTCAAATACCCATTGGTGAGACTTTATTTCAGCAAGGTATTGATCAAGATCAAGTAGAGATGTTGATTTTGACATCAAGCATGGATGGGAGAAATGTAAATCAGCCCACTATAGAAGGACAAATGTATTTTGATGGTGCATTCTCTAAACTCCAGAATTATGGAGGTGTAGGAGTATTTCTGATATATGGGCATAAGAAGGAGATTGTTACATTCTAGAACTACTCCGGTGAAACATGGACAAGAATTATTATGCTTACTCGGCATCTCCTTTCATAACCAAAATCAAATACATATTGAGACCAGGATAGTGAAACCATTATGGCCTGGATTAAAAAACCTCGCCCTTTCGGGTTTTCGAGGAAAAACCCTGACAATAATGGTATTACTAATCTATGCTAGGGTCAAAAAATTATAATAGATAGAGTCTATCCCCTCATGTTGACTAGCCTTGTTGGGTAAAATCTACATTATAGCAATGAAGTTGAAATTGAAGAACTCATATTTGAAATGACTTCTCTTTATCTTCGGTCTTGTGCGTAAAAATCTGAAACCTTGACCCAGAGCATGCCAAGCTATAGAAAATGCTCTCACCAACCTGCTTTTTCACATACATAAAAACAAAACCAAAGCCACTAGGGGCTACTCGAGCCGCGAGGGCCTCCATCCATGCGAGGACATCCAACCGAGCCGCGACAACCAGGGGCACGAGGGCCTCCAATTAAGCACTAGACCTCCAACAAGATGTTAGTTACACAAAATACAATATGCAATTGGGAGAAGGGTGGGGGGTGGGGCCAAACATTAGGCAAAAGGGCCGGAGATGACAAAGAGAGCTGATAAGAAAGGAAAGGGGCGTGAAAGAATCTAAATAGGAAGAAAGAAGGAAAAAGACAAACTAACTAACTACTAACTACCTCCCGTATTTCTAGAACTTTGTTTACCTTCTATTCTCTGAAACGAAGATAAACATCATTTGACTATACCATGCAATGCAAGTAGTAATAATGATTTGAATATCATGCACTTATTCAAGGGATGACTTTGCAAAAGAATAGAATAGAAGCATATTGATTGTTTGACTATTTTTGGAGACTCTTTGTTGGTGTGTCAACAACTTATGGATCAATTTCAGGTTTTAAGTGCTAATTTCAGAGGCTTACATCAACAAGCCATGCATTTGAAGTCATGTTTTCAGCAATGCATTGTGGTACATGTTCAAGGAACAAAAGCGGTGTGGCCCGATGCTTTAGCACAATCGGCAATGGTGCAAGCAGCTTGGTGGCATGCGCACATTACGGAGGATGAGGTAAATCATATCAGTCCATGTTCATCCACGGTCACCACCACATTCACCACGGTCATCACACGCACCACATTCACTACCCGTCACCACATTCACCACGTCCACCACATTCATCACTGTCATCACATTCACCACATTCATCACTGTCACCACATTCACCACCGGTCACCACATTCACCACATTCATTCTGGTCACCACATCCGGTCAAGAACATTAATATTTCTCAAGGAAATCAAGAAGAATTGGTTACTATTGGAGGCGATCTTACTCAAGAGGAGGAGCGTGACTTGATATCTTTGTTAAGAGAATTGTGGGGATGTTTTGGCAAGAAATTACAAAAGAATTGAAAGGCATTCCACCGGAGGTTGTGGTTCATACCATTGATTTGAAACAAGGATCAAAACCGGTCCAACAAGCTCAAAGGAGAATGAGTCGGCAATAGAGGAGCAAGTAAAGGTTGAAGTCATGAAGCTTTTGGGGCGGGATTTATTGTACCGGTGCCAAATTCAGATTGGATCAGCTCTATTGTACCAGTGAAAAAAGCCAAATAACTCAATCCGGTATGCATTGATTCTGAGGATCTTAACAAAGCTACCAAAGAGATCATTTTCCTACACCATTCATAGACACCTTGTTGGATATTGTTGCAGGAAATCAGGCCTATTCTTTCTTGGATGGTTACTCAGGATATAATCAGATCCAAATCTATCCACCACATCAAGCAATGACGGCTTTTCGAACACCTTTTGGCATCTATGCTTATAAGGTATTACCTTTTGGCCTTACAAATGCTCCGATACATTTTAGTGAGCTATGACATATGCTTTTCATGACATTTTGGACTGTTTGAGAGTCTTTATAGATGACCTAACAGTGTTTTCGAATCCAAGAAGGGATCACTTGGATCACCTCAGAAAAGTTCTTGAAAGATGCCGATTGTATGGCATAAGTTTGAATCCTGCTAAGTGTATTTTCTTCACTAGAGGAGGAAAACTAATGGGCAATTATGTTTCAGAAAAGGGATTACAAGTGGATCATGGTAAGATTGCAGCCTTGGAGAAGGTCAAACCACCTACAAATGTATCACAAGTGAGAAGCTTATATGGCCAACTCAGTTTTAGTAGGAGGTATTTGCACAATTTTGCTAAAATAACCCAGCCACTTGTGGATTGTATGAAGCAGGGCAGAATTTTAGATGGAAGGAGGATGCTCAAGAAGCATTTGAATGGTGCCTTGGACAATTGAAAGAGAGAACTTTGCTGATTCCTCCAAGAATGAGTGAGCCATTTCATTTATTCTTTACAGTTTGGGAGCAAGCTTTGGCTGTCACACTATGTCAGAAAAATCAGCAAAAGCATTATGATGTGAGTTACTATGCTAGGGTTGTTAACTCCACAAGAGCAGAAATGGACTCATGTGGAGCATCTTGGGTTGGCATTGAAGTGGGCCTTGAATAAATTTAGACATTATCTTCTTCCTTCACAATGGAATTCAGCAAATGTACAGTATGTTTACATTCATATGGATGTGAACCCATTGCCATGCATTTACAACAAAGGCTGTCCAAGATCCTAAGTTTACAAGATGGGCTCTTATCATACAAAATTTGAGTTGAAGTATGTTAAGATGGCTCAAGGAGCTCATAATCCAAGTGCCTATTTGACTAGTGGTGCTGAAGTAGAAGAGGAAACAGACCAACAAGTAGCATTTCGGGGAGAATAGAGTATTGCAAGGGTTCATTGAGGACCGTGGATCTTTGGTACGCCAATCTATACGGTATTTACAAGATCGGACTTATCCTTCATCATTTTCAAAGCAACAAAAGCATGCTCTTAGAGTACAAGCAGCTGGTTATGTGGTGCATGAGGCTATTCTTTATAAGAGGACTATGGAAGGTCTCTTATTAAGGTGTGTTGCTGGTCAGCAAACTCATGATTTGTTGCAGCAAGCACATGATTGTCGAGGGGGGCATTTTGCAGCCGGAACTACAGCTAGGAAGATCCTTCATTGGGGATATTATTGGCCAACTCTTTACAAGGATACAAGAGACTTTGTTAGCAAATGTGAGAAGTGTCAAAGGCACAAAGCGGTTAACAGGCCATAATAATATGCCATTCCATCCTATTTTGGCGTTGGTCCATTTCATATGTGGGGATTGGATTACATTGGGCCTATCAATCCTCCATCTTCCAAAGGTCATAAGTATATCTTGGCAGCCACATGTATGTTTACGAAGTGGGTAGAAACAATTCCGGCAAAGCATGCTCTGAGAAAATACCACGGTAAGCTTTCTTTATCACAATTTGATTTTCGGTTTGGTGTTCCAACCATTCTTTTGTCGGATGGGGAACACATTTCATGGGAAAAAGTAGTAGCTCGATTAACGAGAAAAGATTGGTGTTCAACATGTACAAGCTTACGCTTATTATCCACTGAGGGAAATGGGCAAGGCTGAGTCTACTAACAAAATTCTGAAAGCTGTCTTAGCTAAAACAGTGAAGGATAATCAAAGAAATTGGCATGAAGCTTTGGCGGGTGCCTTATGGAGTTTTGGTGTACTTACAAGTTGGCTCTGATTTACACCATTTGACTTGGTTTATGGAGTGCAGTTGTGATGCCTATTCATTTGGACATTCCTTTGTGTTCATTTGTGGAGCTACCTTATTATGAGAATTTAGGAGAAGTTCCAACTCAAATCAAGTGCATAATAGGATGGATGATTTCTTTGCAATTGCAAGAGATGAGACAAGAAGCGTGAGACTTCAATATGAGGCATAAAGCAGAAAGTAAAAGCTTATCAAAGACAAGTTACAGATTGTCAATCCATTTGAGGAAGGGCAATTGGTGTTGTGCAGGACCACTAAAGCATCTATCAAATTTCAAAGCCCATGGGAAGGCCCATTTCTGATTGATAAAGAGGTACGGGTGGGGCTTTCTATTTGATGACTCAGGAAGGGGAATTGTTGCCTAATCCCAGAAATGGCAAGGATATCAGGCCCTATTTTGAAAAGAAGTGCTTTTCTAAGGGATTTAGCTTTGGCATAGCTCAATTCTGAGAGAATTTGTGGAGAACTTTTGGGTTACAGCAGGTCGTTTTTCTGTAAAACAGATGGTGACAGTTCTATAATACTTCATCTACCCTACATCAAAAGATGTGTTTCGACGATCACGAATCCAACAAGCTATGGTGCAGGTCAAGCGGAGTTACGGAACTCAAGATATCAGCTTTCAAAGTTTGCCACAGTCCACAAAGACTCTGTTTCGTCCTTTGTCATTTTGGACCGGTTTGTTTGTATTAGTCATTTGGATTTGAGGAGGGTGTAAATGGGTCATTTGGGGACATGTCCCAAGGACCGCATGAGTTTGTTTTGTTGTGGGTTCTCCGCCCGCGAGTGGCACATTTTCCCACCGTGGTCGTCCTTTGTTGGGGTGGTCACCACTCACCACACTCGTCACCACTCACCACACTTATCACCACACTCATCACCACACTTGTCACCACTCACCACATTCATCACCACTCACCACACTCACCATTATTGAGGTGGTATAGGAGATTGTATCACAGGTATATGGAGGGAGATACACACATGCAGCGTGCAGGATATTTACTGCGTATCCATGATGATCATTATATTATCCGGCGAGAGAAAAGCGGAGAGAGAGGAGGTGTATTGAGAGAGTGTTTTTACGATCTAGCTATGGAGATGATGATTCTTTATGTTGTGCATTGCCTTGATCGATAGATTGAGCTTGGATTGTTGTTTTTTCATCCTTCTTACCGGTTAGAGTTCGGGCTCTAACGGGGGGAGGGTTGAAGAAGGGGCTGGGAATTAGCGGTGGCCGTAAATGTAGGCCCGACACGAGATATATTCAATTGCAAGCTAGTGTGCAAGGATTTGTCTTTGCCCATTGTGCCAATCTGCAAGCAAAAGAGATAGGGTCGTCCTATTTGTAGGGCCGTCTTTGGGAGAGGAGCTGGGCCGTTGATTCGAGGAGCTAAAATTGCCAAGCCAAACTAGGTCGAGGGATGTCTTGCCATACCGGAGGAATCTGCAAGAACCGACCTGATGCAAATCCTTGTGGACCAAAACCGGAGAGCAAAAGCTAGTGGATACGGGTGGGTGGGGCCGGGCTGGATCACGGCCCCAAGCTTGCGAAGACCTTGCCAAAGGGCTGGGCTGGAAACTGGGGCCACGCTCCTCTGCTTTGCTTCAAAGGTGGCCGAAGCGCCTAGATCCGAGGCGGTGGCCTAGAGAATAACATGGTATATCCCCTTGTAGTATCATTTTTGCCACCATCAAATCATGAACTACTCTAATAAATAATTATTTCATTATCTTCTTATATCTAGTTTCTCATATTACATTCTTATTGAGATAAGATTATGTTGCGGTCATTTTGCAAGTTTGAGGGTGGGTCCCCTAGGAGATCTACTTGCTGTATTACTGCAGCCTGCATAGCAGACCATTCTAGACCACATTAAGACAGTGTTTTCCTTAGGTGATGGGCTAGCAGTGGTAAAACTCAAAGATTACATGCGATTCTTGAGAACCTCAAATCTGTCAAAGTAAGCATAAGATAAAACAAAGTGGCGGAATTCTAGAAAATTTTGAGTGTTTTAAAAGCTTGAGGATTGGGGCCATAGAACAGAGCCATCAATTAGTACACTTTACATGTATGGCAGATGTGAGTGCGTAGAGGAGGGGAAGACAAAGTCTTTTATAAGTTGTCAACTTCTGATGTGATCTCATGGAATGTTTGTTGTTTGTGCCCACCATAGGAACTTCAAACTCTTAATGCAGTACTTTGAAACTCTATATGATGAAGGTTGAAGGCTGATGTTGTGACATTCCTTATTTTTCTTAGTAATCTTTGAATTCCAGCACAGTATCTTCAATGATTGCTGCAATTTCACAAACTCCTGAGGCGTTATGGCATGCACGGTATGGACATGTGGCCACTATTATTTTAATACAAGCATCTAAGTCACAAATGGTCAAAGGCTTACCTTCCTTAAATTTCATGAGCCACACTATCATGCATGTCAAGTCAATTATCTTATCCATCTAAAGCTGAATTTCATGTTGAACTTCCTCCTCAACTTGTACATTCTGATATACTTATCGACCATATCTCTTGGAGGGAACAGGTATTTTCTTGTATTTGTTGATGACTTTAGTCGATATACTTGGGTATATCCACCTAAGGCTCGATCTCAAGCTTTTGAAATATATAAAATGTTCAGCTCATTGGTAGAAAACAAATTTTTCTCTAATATCAAAGCCTTAAGGACAGATAATGCTAAGGAATACCTATCTGCCGAGTTTGAAGATTACCTTGGCACACAGGCAGTTGATAGTTCTATATGCTCATCCTCAAAATGGAATGGATGAGCGAAAAAATCGTACTTTGATGGATTTGGCATGGAACATGCTAAAACACAAAGGGCTACCTTCAAATTTTTGGGTTGAGGCAATGATGATAGCAGCGTATGTGTCTAATAGAGCACCTACCAAAACACTTCACAATATTACTCCATTTGAAAAGCTTTATGGTGTCAAGCCTGATATATCACATCTCAAAGTTTTTGGATGTTTGGCATATGCTACTTATTCGAGGGAGCTATTGCAAAGAAGTGGTAAGTTATCTGACTATGCATTAAAAGTTATTTTTATAGGCTATCCGCCGAGGTGTTATGATCCAGTTCATAAACAAGTATTCTCTTCAAAAAGTGTCCATTTTGTTGAAGATGCAGTATATTCTCCAGAGTTTTATAGTTCGACTGGTATTGATTATCTTAAGACTATTTGAAATATTCTTAAAGATGATACCTACTGCGAGAGCAACAAGACTTATCGTCCGTACCTGAAGTCTATGGCTAAAGTATCTAATTCTGCCATAAATCTCTCCAACATCTCAGAAGGTATATCTAGTCACATTCCAATTGAAATAATGTAATAAATGTGCTCCATTCCTTCATCATTGGATCCCACATCAAACCCTTATAAAGGCATTATCTCTGATATTTCTGAAACATCTCAAACTTCAGTTTGCAAATCTGCCACCCCTGTTTTATCACCTGATTTATACATGATTGAGTGGCCTGAATCTGTTGAAACTCACGATGCTTCATCTGTTGAAACTGACGATGCTTCATATGCTCCTCATTGAAGGTCTTTACGAATAGTTGCTTTGCCTACAGTAGATTATTCCTTTACCAATATTCATTGCAATTATGCCTTAATGGCTAAAGTATTGGCCAAAAAAGAACCTATTAACTATTACCAGGCCACAAAGCATCAGCATTGGAATAAAGCTATGCATGAGGAGTTGGACATGCTAACTAAACAAGGAACGTGGGAATTAGTTCCAGCACCTAAAGACAGCTAAAGGTTATACTCACGAAGAAGGATTCGAATATGGTGATGTGTTTGCACCAGTCGTACAGTTGGACATTCTACGAGCTGTCTTGGCATTGGCAGCCAACAGGAAATGGCAAGTTTATCAGCTTGACTCCAAGTGTGCTTTTCTCAATGGTGAGTTAGAAGAAGAGCTTTTTATGCAGCAACCTCCTGGATTTGCAGATACCACTCATCCTACATAAGTTTGTCATCTTAAAAAAAGTATATATGGTCTCAAACAAGCACCTAGATGTTGGAATCACAAGATTAATTTCCATCTTGTTGATTTGGATATGGCAAATCTCGAACAGACCCAAACCTGTATTTTCAGTTTCAAGGAGATCTAGTTTCTGTTCTCCTGCTATATGTGGACGATATGATAATAACAGATGATGCATTAACTCTTATTGATAGCACAAAGGAAGACCTGAAAGCTAGTTTTGAGGTCACTGATTTAGGATTGATGCATTCTGTCTTGGCTTGGAAGTTTGTCAAACTTCTCAAGGAATATTTCTTACACAACAGAAATACATTTCTGAAATTTTGGATAAGTTTCATATGACGGATTGCAAGGCCTCTCTTATTCCTCGTGATCCAGGCTATCATTTCACACTTGCATTAGATGAAGAGGCAATGGACCCGACTCTCTATAGACAATTAATTGGAGCCTTGTTGTATGCTGAAAATACTCGCCCTAATATCGTTTACATAGTAGGAGTTCTCTCAAGGTTCGTGACTGATCCCAAAATGCCACACTGGAAAGCTGCTAAGAAAGTACTGCAGTATCTTAAAGGCACTATTAAATAAGGTCTTTAATATTCTCATATGCATGATCCTAAGCTATTGTTGTACTCAGATTCTGATATGGCTTCATCAGATCTGCAAAAGTGAAAATGTCTTACAGGATATGTGTCCTTTTACGGAAACAATGCAGTTAGTTGAAAATCAAAGAAACAGGCATCCAATAGTATTAGTACTACGGAAGCTGAATTGAAGGCACTTACTATGACGGTTCAAGAGCTTCTCTGGCTCATACACTTGTATGAATATGTGGGAGTGCTGATCAAGCCAGGACATTTATTTTGTGACAACAATGAAGTCATTTCATATGCCAAAGACTATAAAATGCATCTGCAGATCAAACATCTTGATATAAAGTTGTGTTTTGTTCGTGAACCTTTGGAGACTAATGATGCTTCACTATTGCCCAACTAAAGATCAGTTGGCAGATGGTTTCACTAAACCTCTCTCCGGAGCAAGCTTTACTTAAATGAAGCAAAGCCTTCATCTCTCAAATGTTGTTCTCAAACAGGGTGGATGAGATCAATTTGGTTTTTTTTCATGTTGCTCATTTTATTTCAGTTTATGTCATAAACAAGTATGTTAGTCATCTGATATGTTAGATGTTATACCCTTCTCCAACACATGTATATATGTAGTGGTATGCACTCCTTGCCAAAGAACATCTGCTAGAGCTAGCTCTGCATAATAAAGGGCTTAACTTGCATGAGATTAGAAATACAAGTGAAAGGTATGGCCTTGGAATGGCTCATGTTTGTCCCTTGCAAGTGTTCCAACAAGGACATACAGTCCAGCCTCTCTAATAGCTCCAATTATTGCATAACCAAATTAATGATAACTATAAACAACCTTATTCTGCTTGTGTAGTCTCATAGACAAGATAGGAAAGTGAAACACAAATGTTGTAGTAGGATCCTTGTTGGTGGATCCCATTGGAGGACAATATACCACTTTGCTTTCTTGCGCATCCATTGACTCAACGATGTTGGAAACTGACTGGAGTCTTAACAATTGTAGCTTGGTATAGCCCAGGCCATTTATTGACATGGGAGGTTCTCCAGTCGAAGGTTTTGCTAGAAACAATGGGATAGAGGAAAATAGGTTGCTTTTTTTGCATCAACAGGGTGGACAATCTTCGAGCAATATCTCAAGCAAGACCATCTAGGAGGTGGTCAATATATTTTGAGTACCCGGCAAGAATATGATGGAAAGCAATAGAAGCAATGGTGGTACTGACACGGGATGACGGATTTGGAAAAGAGTCTTGTTGCAATCTCTTCATTGCAATCCACCCTGACTTCCCTTTCTACACAAAGTTGAGTGCCTTCTCCATACTTCGTGACACTGTAGAATCTGGATTGAACCCATATGTTGCCTTGTTTAACTCTCTCCGTGAGTACTCCCTCATTCTCTAAAAGCCACATTGAGAAATGACATTAACAACAGGAAAGCCGGGCGCACAAAAAAAAACAGACATTTGAAGAGCTTAAGCATCAACAATACAAAGAAAACGAAGACATAGACATCATATATTCACCTCCATTACCTTAGTATGCAAGGCTTGTTCATGCATTCAAAGCAAATACCAACAACTATGTCATTTGAGCGCACAAACTAAGATTTTTGATGCCCTGCTCCATTTTCAAACTTATCGTATCCTTCAATCTTTCCACCTGCAGTGGCCAGCAAAAAAACTAGTGTATGCTAGTGTAGCATGTGCTGGCTGATCTTCCTTAAGCCCCAGGCCTATCAAGGAAAACTGTTACTATCCCAGTAACCCTACTCCAAGATCAAACAGAGACTAAAGCATACCTTTGCAAAAGAATCATAGAGATCTAGTTCTTTGTACACATATTTTCGAAGAAATTAAAGAATCAATGTTGTTTATAGGTTTCTGTTTGCATTGATCCCATAATCATTTTGATAACCTACTTGAGTTGGTGCTGATAATGCAAGGAAGTTTGTGGCTATATCAACGCTCAATTGCAAGGCGGGGTAGAATCTGGCATTGCATCCTCTCATAATTAATAATGTTCCCACTAAGCTCGAGTAAGCTCCAAGCAATTTTCTAATTTTGTGAACCAGAAGATGTGAAAATTAAAATTCCTGCGATATAGAATAATTTAAGCTGAGATGTTATGACATGTGGATAGACTAGAAATCCAAGAAATGTTGTCTGGGGGGTTAGGCAAGTCTGCTTAAAAATAAAAAGAAGTAGGAGGGGGGGAGGGGAGAGGGGGGAGGAGGGATGAGATTTGTCCAGATGGGATCAACGACAAAGAGAATAGAGAGTGATATAGACTAGCATTCTGCCCACAAAATAGGGCAATCCATTGTGCTTAAGCATGTTGTTACTTTGATATAAGAGGCCAAGAGTGAAAGTACAACTAAAGAATGCTCTAATTTTACGTCCATTCTCGGCCTCGGAGTCATAATGAACCATGCTTTTTCCCTCCCTTAATCACATCAAAGTATAGCATAAAAGCTCCAGAGCTCGATTCTCATTTGTAGGAATTGGATTGGGTGGGTTTTCTGGTGGGACTTCGTTGGCTCTTGTACAACTCATGTATGTCTGGAAGGTGCGTGTTACAGATGGTTTTGAAATTTGAGATATGGCAAAAACCTTGATTGGCCACCCCCATACCTTTGCCCCTAACACAATAAAAATCCCCAAAGGAGCCGAAAGAAAGGAAGGGAATAAAATTCGAAAGACCAAGTGGTTAAAATGGGAACATTTGAATTATCCCGATAATGTATTGGTAAATAAATATACACCAGGGAAAAAATTTAAATGGTTAAGACCCTTTTCTCTGGTAATCTTATTTCTAAAAGTCACATATTGTATGAATTGATATTTGGCCACCTATTGTCCTAAAAGAAAATCACTTTTCCTCGATGAAAATAAGACATGTCTTATTTAGGTTCGGAATAGGTTTGGATTGTAAATGGAGTCTTATTTTATTCTAGGGGATTTCCTCCGCCGTAAAATAAGACACCTAGTCTTATTTGAATTTATAACTGAAAAATGAGACGTGTCTTATTTTTTCATGGTTTTCCACTAGTATTTTAGTGGTGTCATATTTTATGACTACCATGCAGTAGAAAAGCAAGTTTAAATTTGTGTATCTCATTTTTAGCCCTGGAGTCACGAATGGTGTCATATACACGGTATATAGCAGTCATATTTTGCGACTAGTGTAGATATAGTTTGCCCAATTCGTTTTGTATTGGGGGAAGGAATTTTGACAATGGTGGGAATTATGATTTCGATATGGTGTTGTATAGAAAAGGGTATATTTAGGCCAATTTGAAGAGTTTAATTGGCTTAAGGAAGGAAGGAAGGAAGGAAGTATATTTTAATG
This sequence comes from Isoetes taiwanensis, assembly GCA_021234155.1. Classification (NCBI taxonomy): domain Eukaryota; kingdom Viridiplantae; phylum Streptophyta; class Lycopodiopsida; order Isoetales; family Isoetaceae; genus Isoetes; species Isoetes taiwanensis. Next base: position 2,507,238 of record JAJEKV010000098.1, on the reverse strand, counting down.
TCCACGGAGACCAACCGGCCTATGAGGCGGTTTTACAATATAGCGGAAAGTTTCCAAACACAAAATAAAACCACAGTAAAACCCTATACAATGTGTCTCTACTTTGGGATGAAAAAACCCCCAGGTGTGGGAGGAAAACCCTTGTAGTAGGCATTGAGAGGCCCTATTTGGGCTCAAATTCCCTGTCTTTGTGAAGGACTCACGGCGGTGGAGACTTGCGAATGTAGGATGCAAGATGTGCCACCATTGGCGGCTTTCAAAGTTGGTGAATTGCTATCTCGAGCATCACGAGATCGGCATGAGCTGCTTCGGATGTGTGCATATCTTTGGGCATTCTCAGAGCATGTGTTCATCTTCTACTATCTCGCATGTGACAAAGGCGGCATAATCTCTCATCTTGGGGATTCCCCTCCCCTCCATCCCAGTACCCAGTATCCTCAATGCGGCGAGATGGTGGGACCCTGTCCTTATTGCAGCTATAGCTCTTCATTTCTTGGTGGAAATGTGTGCCTTGAATCTTGGGTGGGGGCCATGTTCAAGTGACGGATTGACTTTTGTGTGTGGTAGTGCTCTGTTTTGGGCTTTGCAAGAGTGGGCATCCCGAGAGAGGCAAAGAAAGCGTGCATTCAAATGCAGCTCCTCTCTGCGATATCCGACATATCCACAATGTGTTGATAGTCTATGGACCATCGCGGCGAACCATCCCCTACAATGCTCTTGCCATACTCTCTTGCACGTTGCGGCCCTTGTGCCAATAATGAGCAGGGGAGGAAGGCGTTGTGCATCCATTTCATCAACCTTATGGAAATACGCCAAGGTGCTGCGCAGCATAGCGAATGCCGAGGGGCCAAAAGCCCGATCTCATACTGAAAAAAATTGGATAAGGCACCGTGTCCTTGATGCCTAGGTTGTATGTCGGGAAAGCCTTACGCACCCTCTCTAGCTTATCCCAAGTACCCTTGCTAATCGTTGGCCCCGGACCTCTACCCCCCACAGCCGATGCGGTTCCACGAGTGCTCGGAACAAGTGTGCTTTGTGTGCCCAATCGCGAGAGATCTATTCTCAGATGACTATTACGAATTGCATCTGGGGCTTTCCATCCTCACACGACCCTTCTTTCTATCAGTCATCCCATAGCATGTTAACATTTCTTAGTGGTTGATGCCTCAACTTCCATCCTTTGTCCTGTAATAAAAGGATATTTGGCTCGGATTCCATGGTTGAGTAGATCAAAACATACCGCTGATGAGATCGCAATGTTAGCGATGCTTTTGGGATTTAAAGAATACGCATAGAGCTTATAGTCCCTCGCAATGGCCACCACCTCCATGTTCTTGCATCCGGTCTCCAACTTGTCAATATAGAGTCCAAAATCATTGAGATAACGGCATCCCGTTTAACACCTATGGTGACTGTTTTATGAGCCGAGGCAAAAGTGGCATATATTCCGTCAAACTAGATGGGTTTTGAGGGACATGTAGCTCCCCCAAGCATTGCCCTGCAGTCGGGGACCGTATCATTGCCATCTTTCCGAAACAACAATACAGCATTGCATTGCGGCTACCTTCCATAAGTTTGGGGAAACCTACCCAACTGCACGACTGTCCCATTGTTAACTTTTTCTCCAAAGACCCTCGCTAGAAGTTTTCGAACCATGATCATACGGCATTTGGAGTCATCCTCGCTTCGCGTCTTATGAATAGGGGTGACCTTCACCAACCATTTCACCCTCTATCATGGCAATGTATCAAAGGTAGAGGGCACCCAATCCCCTGTCGGCTCACGTTCAAGTCCTTTGCTTTACCATTAGCAAGATGCCTAAGACCCGGTGGATGTGCTTCCTATAGCTTCAAGTGTTTCTCCTAGTTGATCCCAAACCCTCCCGGGGGTCATACAACTCCTCGCCTCTTTGCCTGGCCATGCGGTAACATTTCGTGTGGTTGTCTCCCAATCCAAAGTGACATAAAGTGGATAGTAGGGTGTTCTAATTTTGGGTGGGTGGGTTAGAGATTTTTGGGGGTAGTACATGAGTTTTTTATGCCCTCTTCATAGGCAATTTCTCAAAGGTGCCAATTTAGAAACCCACAAGGCATTTGTGGGCAAGTTCTTGCTGAGGACACAGACCAGCGGCCAGTTGGGCGACAAAGCTTTGCCTTTCCGGGGTTTTTGCCTGGCCAGAAAGTAGGGAGGGATTTTGATCTTCAAGTGAGGAGGAAAGGGCAGATCTTCTGCTGGACAAGAGCAACATCTTGGAACTGTCAATTGTGCAATCTGGAGTGCTTTTAAGCCTTTGTACAATTGCTTACTTTTGGAAAATAGAAGATTTGAAAGAGATCATGACGGAATCCATTTGTTATACTTATGAAGCCGACTCTTGAAGGCTCGATTACCTGCATGTTCGATCAGAGGCCCGACAGTAGCAGAGGCCAGTTGTTTGCCAGAGGCATCAGGCCAGTTGGTGAGAAGCATCAGGCCGGTTGGATTTGTAATTTTGTCTTGACATTGACACAAGCCGTGTGCTGAGGGTTTTGGGCATGAAAGTTCTGTGGGTTCAAATCCCACTATAGGTTTCAGTTTTTCTCACCGATCCTGTGAATATAATGAATATGTAAATGGCTTCGCTAGAATATATTTCCTTCAGTATAGGCCACAAAGGCAAAAAGCTTCACCGTCCAAGCAGCAGTATTCCAGATCTAGATATGGCCGCTGTAGCAGTATCCTTTCCAGATTATTATTTCCTAAAATAGGTTAAACTTTATAGTCCAAGAGCATGGCCATGGATTTGACGGAATGGCCATGTCGATCTACAATGTAGAATGGGAGTGCATTTTCCTCTATGACATTTTAATCGTGATTCTTTTATTCTTTTTTCTTGGCACCGGAGGCTGTGTACCAGAAGCCCTGATTGTGGTGATTTTCAGTGGGCTAATGTGTTGAAACTATGGCGGCTTTCTGCCAGATTTATACTATGGCAGGATTGGTGCGATAAATTCATGGGCACTTTTAGTTTTTTTATTTTGCTTCTTTTTTAGCAGGGTTGCCTAACCTGAGGTGACCGATTTGCTGCGATTCTGGCTATGCCATGTGTCATGCCACGTCAGCTCTTTTCCATCTCAACTGTTAGATTTTCTAATTTATGAATCGACGGTTAGGAAAAATAGAAAACCTAGGTAATTCTTTCAGTCAGTCGCGACCCGAACCATTCCGACTCAAATCCAAATAAAAATCCAAATCATATATTAGGCAACCCGAGGTGATTGATTTTTTGCGATTCTAGCTATGCCATGTGACATGCAACATTAGCTCTTTTTCCATCTCAACCGTTACATCTTCTAATTTATGAATCGACGGTTAGAAAAAATAGAAAACCCAAGTAATTCCTTCGGTCGGTCGCGGCCCTAACCATTCTGACCCAAATCCAAACACAAATCCAAATCATATATGATGGAGCGCATTGATAGCTGCATACGCTTGGCCTGATATTGAATTGTAGATTACTTTGTTCGGTGACTGCAGAATCATGGGAACTTGAATAAGAGAAGCGTGTTGCATAAAGGATCTGATGTGCAAAAACCTTAGCTTCAAGCTACGTTAGTTTCATATCTGAGAGTCGAAAATCCCTTTTGCAACCTATCTGCTACTCTGTACCTGCATTCAAATTCTGGGATTCTGACCTACTACTGGTACGAATTAATAAGCTTTACATTTCTGTAGCTAGGGTTTCAATTAGCGTACGCAAATGTTTAGCTTGAAGATGTATCTAAACAACAGGAGAGCTTGTGGTAGATCGATGCATCAGTTGCTTGCAAAAATTTTGCAATTTCTGAGCTTTGGCATCCAGACTTTATGCCAAAGCTCACAACAACCTGTGGCTATATCTTTTGTATCCTCTCCTTCGCATTTTTTTGCTCATTTTTCCCCTATATCGAGTTATGTGTGCAAAGGTACTGAATATTTTTTTTGAAGGACGTGAGACTCATTTTATTGACAAGAACAAAGGGGCAATATACAATGCATAGACATGAATAAAACCCTAGTGGATAGGCTGATCCAAGTAGGCATAAACACTCGTCTATGCATAAGAAGAACACCGTAAATACGTCTGCCAAATTATCTTTTTTATCATCAGCTAGAGATGAGCAACGGCAGGGCTTTAGTGATCTTCTGCCGAGCACCTGGGAGGGCTGATCGAGAGATGTGTGCACCTTGGAAAATACACAAACATCGCCTCCTGCCGGATAGACCACAAAAATCCAACTAGAAGCAAGATGAAATGCTCGCTTATGCAAGTTAGGCCAAACAGGGGGATAAAGTGCAAGTAGGATCTCCTGGCTAGTGAGAGACACACTGAAAAGAGTGAACAACTATGCCCAAGCAAGCCGTAGATGCTCGCACAAGAAGAAGCAGTGTTCAATAGTTTCAACACGTTGGCCGCAGAGAGGGCAACGATCTGAGACTCTAGGATTCATCTTGTGAACCAAGACATTCACTTGAACACATCTATGGAGACTGAAGATGCAGGCAGAATCTTGATGTCTGATTCCACTTGTCCTTTATCCGAAAAGATTTTGTCAAAAAGGTTAGTCTCTTATTTGTATTGCTTCTTTTATATGTACAGGATAGCTTAAACATGTTGTTCTGTAGTTCAGTAGGCAATCGCCATCTTGAATACCCCATTAGATCTTTTGTTATTGGTGGTTTTATCTCCAAATTTCAAGATTACCTTAAACAAATTATTTTTCGTGGTGAATTGAAGGCCAAACTATGTATGAATGGGATCAGACATTAGATGAGGTGAATATGTATGTTGAATTGCCAAAGGGCATTCCTTTGAAACTGTTTTTTTGTAAGATCAAGACACGGCATGTGGAGATTGGAATCAAGGGGAGTCCTGTATACCTTGATGTGAGATATTATTTGGTTGCTAGTGCTTAGATCTTTCATTTGATCATATGAAGTTGAGGACATAGAGCGTTGTTAATTTGCAGCATATATTTTGATTCAAGTTGGGATGGTTGTTAGCTACACACATGCTACAAGCATTACGCCAGTTTGATCTCTCATAGAGATGACTTAGATTATGTTCAGAGTCTGCTAACCTGCTCGGGCATGCCTAGGATAAAGATTTTGTTAATATCATGAATGATATGAGGTCAATTCTATATTTATTTGCTATCTATGATTGTTTTTTGCCACTATTCTATTTCTTATTTTGTTTTATGGTTGCTGGACAGCATGATTTATCTAAACTAGTGAAGCTTGATGGATCTTTCTGGACCATTGGTAAGTTATTCAGCGCATTTTCTCGACATTTCCCAAAACTATCCTAAGCTGAATGACACCTTCTGACCCATAACTTCAACTGAGATCCTAGATTAATATTTAGGGACAAACTACAAAATACCCCTAACTTTTAGCGAAATTCACAGTATTCCCCTAACTTTCTAAAAATTCATGAAATGCCCCTGAAAAACCTATACATGTATTTGTATTTCTTATGTTTTCATGAAATGCCCTTAACTTTTGTTTTATTTCATAAAATACCCTTAACTTTTAATGAAATTCAAGAAATGCCCCTAACTTTTGTATTATTTCTGTTGGATATTATCATGTTATTTCTGAGATGGAGACAGAGGTGCAGTACCCATGAAGGCTTGAATAACCTAAGTTCACAACAGGAGCAAAGCATGAAGTGAAGGATCTGTGAAGCTATGCATCTGTGAAGCTATGCATCTAAGTTGCTAGAAGGATATTAAGAGAATACAGTGTTGAATCTAGGGTGAATGCAGGTTGAATGCATGGTTGAACGTAGCAATGGTTGTAAGGGAAACATGCTATTTAAATGTTAGAAGGGGTTAATGGTTAACCTTGTTAATGGTTAACTTAATAATATCAACGGGGAAGTTCATGAGTTTTGGATCATCAGATTTGGGGATGAGAGAGATCAAACCAGCAGAGATGGCAGGATGTAAATGATTGGAATTCCAGAATCCATGAATCATATGCACAAAATCAGATTTGATTATGTCCCAAAAAGCAATATAAAATTGAGGGGAACCCATCTGGACCGGGCTCTTTCCTTTTTGAAAAGATTTGAGGGTGGCATAGATCTCCTCACAATTTGGAAGAATACTCAGATCACCAGTTACACTAGGAATGGAAATATTTGGTAGAGATTCCACCATGTTGAAGAATTCAGTAGCCTTGGAGTTAGGATTGAGATTGCCTTGGGAATCGATCTGATTGTCTGAAAATAGGGATTTATATTTCTCATTAAAGAAAGTAGAAATACCATTAGGATTGTCTATGATGATGTTATCATCATTAAGCACAGAGGAGATATTGGATTTCAACAATCTATTCTTGGCTACTCGAAAAAAGAATTTAGAATTTCCATTGTCCATGTTGGAATGATATTTAAGCTTTACATCCGATGGCAGCCCCTTTGCATCGGACTCCTCTATAATTTTGATGGAGTTTTCCAAGTTGCCCCTCTAAGAGATGAAGCTCAAGATTCTTGGGGTCCTTTGAAGTTGAATCGACTGTTTAATATCATGTAGCAGAAGTTATCTTCTCTTTGTTTTCTCCTCATAATAAGTTTTGGACCAGCCCTTGATCCAATATTTAGCAGCCTTTTAATGCTAGCATAAAATGCTCTCATGGAATGATTATCATTGCTTTGGACTCTAGGTAGGGTGGAGTAAAAATTCACGAAATCACATTTAAATTTCGAGTTAAGAAGAGAGGTGTTAAATTTGTAAGGAATGTTGCCATGTCTTCTAGGAGAAATTTCAAGCCCTCGTGGATAGAAATTGGGGCTGATGATCTGAAATAGAAGTGCTTTCATCAATTTGTATACCAAACAATTATCCGAAAAGGATTATTTAAGTTGGTGATATAAAATCGGGTCGAACACGTAAGACTTTTTGTTGCCGATTGTTTGTTTGACCAAGTAAATTTGGCAAGAGAGGAAGGAATGTGATGGAAAAGATGGTTATCTAAGAGAGAGGACTAGCACTCCTTTTCCTTTGAAGACATATTTATATGCTTACCAATTTTGAGGTCCCAAGAGGGAGTGTTGTTAAAATCTCTGCAAAAATCCAAGATGAGATATTCTGGTTTTTAACCAAATATCCATTTGAGGCCAAGTATTCTCCCTAGTCTTTGGATTAGTTGAAGTATAGATGTTTAAAATTCCAAAATCCTCACCATTTGAGGGGAGAAAGAGACAACTTTGCCAAGATCCGCAAGGGCTGCTATAGATAGAAGTATGAGCCAAGTTTCTCCAAATGACACAAAGACCACCTGAAGTTCCATTAGCCTCAATCCAAGTTGAGGAGTAGCACGGAGAAATCCAATCAATGATTTAGACACTCAAACAAGGGTATCCCGAAGCTCTTGAAGAAGAAGAATATCGCATTATATTGCCTTATCGGGCAATGGCTCTTCTTCTTTTAAGGGGCCTTTAATACCCTTTTAAATTCCAGGTCATAATCTTCATGTATTAGATAAGAGATGATAAAAAGGGAAGAAAAGGCCAATTATTTGTGATTTCGAGTTTTTTCTCACATTTTTGTGCCTAGTATTGGGCTGCAGTGTACCCAGAAATCTTTATGGTTTTGGGAGTTGATTTTTCCTTTTCTTGCCGACAAGTGATTTTGGCATTACCAATAATCTTGCTAGATCCATCAAGATTAGACTCGAGGTACTTTTCAAGGAAAATATCATCATCCCAAGGAAGATTGGGATTAGAATTTTCCTTTTCAAGAAATATGTTGTCTACACTCTTATCCAAAGGAGACAAGTTCTTTAATTTTGACACATATTGATCTATAGAAGCATTATTATTAGAATCCAAAATATTAATATCTAGGGGATTAGGATCTTGCCTGGTTTGGAGCTCACATAATGAGTAATCTTCTGCTGGGTGTTGATTTCAGGGGATGTTTTCCATTGTTGGAGTTTCGGTACCATTTCAATGCCTATGAGATCAACTTGTTCACATTACGTCTCTCCGAATCTGATATCCTTGTTGGAGTATCTGGAACCATTTCATTGTCTTTGATTCCAAATTGTTCACTTGCTGTCTCAGAATCTTGATTATCTTTTGGTGATGAACTGCTCAAACTTCGAATAATATCCTCTTGCAATTCTGACATCTGAAGAGCAATGTCTGGGGAAATAATTCCAACCTTATTTGTGTTTGGAAGAGATGGAGTAGTGACAGGGGATAGGTCAATAAGGCAGGGATATGAGATGGCATTTTGGATGGAAGGTGTAATGATAGGTGAAGGTAGGGCAATTGGCTCAATTGAGTCTGCACAAAATTCATCCAATTGATCAGTCAAAATATTAAAACTGTTAGAGCACAATATTTTTTCTGATTTCTCAGAATCTGAAATTGTGTTGTCTCCAGGATTGATATCAGGATTTAGAAAACTTCCCTTTTGTTGATTATGTTGAGGAAGAGTTACAATTTCTGGATATCTCGATTTCTCCAAATTGCTTTTTTGCTGAGTAGCCAATTTTGTGCTGTATTCTTAGTGCACCTTTTGTTTTTTCTGATCTTTAATTAATGGAACCCCAGTCTCTTTTCCATTTTTGATGGTAGCTTTATTGTTTGCAGCAGCCATCTTATGTTCTTGAGTAGCCTTTGAAGATATCTTTGCATTTGAATCATTTCCTGAGTGGATAACAATTCCCTTGTTGATTTTTCTGCCCCCCAAATTCTTTTGATGCTGAGAGGAGACCAAATTGTCCTTAATAATATTATTAAGGGTCTTGTGAAGGCCAGAGGTATCATTGACCATATCATTAATCATGATTGATTTTCCCTTTTGAATTCTTTTGTAATTGTCAGAATTCCATGTTCTGCTGCTGTCCAAAACTTTATTTTGAACAGGATGAGAGATCTCCCTTTTTTCTCCAGTGCTATCATGAGATATGCCAATTGAACCTCTGTTCAAGGCGAGATTTTAATAGGTGGTTGTTCGTGGGGAGGAGTAACTGAGAATTGGCTCTTGAGGCTGATAGTGTCGTAGATTGGAAGTTTTATCGGGTTGCTCCTTTTTTCTTTTTGAATCCTTTTGAAGCTCCCATTAGTATTCTTGTTACGACTGTAATATTGTTCGTGACCTGTTTGCATGTTTGCATTTCTCTTTTCAGTATAACATTTCCATAACCCCGCATTTCTTTGAAGATTGCCATGCTTTATGCTTTCCACATATTTCTCATTTGTCTCCTTCACCATTTTCTTAACTGAAGTCAATATTTGAGCTGTTATCTTCAATACAAGCAAGATTTGCAAAATGCCTAGAATTGCACTTCAGCAAGTACATGGTAAACCAACCCATCTCAAATTTGAATAGAATTGCTTTGGCCAAAGAAATCAAATTGAAAGGAATAGAGGTAGGCACTTGTTTAGATAGGTCAATTTGGATATAGCATTTTGGTGGCCTGTAAGGGTAGTTATCGAGAGGCAATATAGGTTCCAAAATGAGTTGAAGATTGAAGAGAAACATTCTTCATGCCAATAAATGGGATTTAGATCATTCATAGAGACGTAAGCAATGCAAAGTCCTGTCTAATTTATTGAAAGACAAGGAGGGGCTCCATTTGAGAAAGGAAACTTGAAAGGAGTCACATGTTGCAGTTCCAGTCTTGAGGAGGTAGTTGGCAGGACGAGAATTGGCACATTCAATCATAAGATAAGGATAGTTAAGCCAAAAGATGGAGTTCATAACCATCCCCTTATGAAATTTGAGAAGTTGATCCCATAATCTTTCAATTTTGAGACCAACACTACTAACGCTTTTGCAATGACAAACATTATTTTTCAAAGTTTCCATTCTAGCAGCTATCAAAGGAGATTTCAAGGTAATACCTTTGAACATATCAAAGAGTAGGCGGATTAACAGACTTTCGGGACGATCGGATCATTTCGCCCATTGACGATCTGTTCGGATTGGAAGCACAGCCTTGGAACCCCATTTTGAATGGGAACACCCAATGATCCAAGATTGGAGTGCCATTGTACCTCGAAGTCTTTTGAGAGATTATCCCATATTGGAGGAAAATGATCAAGAGGATGCATGCCTTTAATTGAATGATCTAAGTTAGAGAAATCTCCAAACTTAAGAAAACCAGATGTGTTTTTAAGGAGATCACTTAACTGTATGAAAAGATCGGCTCTGTCGGAAGGCGTGAGTTGCAAAGCTTGATGAAGAATGGAAATAGTTTGAATGTTTAGGGTTTTCTGGGTAAAAACTTTTTTAGGAAGAGCGGACGACGCCATTTATGAAAGGAAAAGTCCAGGTGAAAGCAACAAGGAAATTGAAATCAGAGGAATTGAGCAGCAGAGGAATTGAGCAGATGGAAAGGAAAGCAAAATATAAAGCTAAGATGGATTGATAGACCATGAATTAGCCATGAAATTACAAATCTAAATACAATTTGCTAAATTATAATGCTCTACAACACTTTTCTAATTCTCAGAATAAACCTTCACAATGATTTTTTCTTAGCCCGACCGCAATTGACTCAAAAAATTCCGATGTCGGTGATCTTTGCCACCTATAAATTCCTCCAACCAAGAATTAAGCATCTCATTTTGAATTCAATGCAACGGGAACGAAGGTATACTCTTGCTGAAATAGGGAATGCGGAAAGAAAGAATTGGTGATCAATGAATTCCATAGTTCTCGAGGATGATCCCGAAGAAAACCACAGGTAAATCTCGGGCCATGTTTGAGAATTGTGAAAAATTTTGTATCCATCAGCAGCTCAGAACATGAGGAATTTGTTGATACCGCCCTCTACGAGGGGCAGCCCAGATATCCTTCAAATTCGATCCAGGTCGGGCAAAAGTTGATGAATTCGGAGAGAAAAATGCCAAGAAGAGTGTTTGAGCGAGAAAAATCCGGGAAGAAGACAAAAAAATCAAGAAAAATGGCGCACGTCATTTTTCCCCTCGAAGGTTCGTCACCAAGAGATAGACGAGTTGTGGTGTGAAGAAACGGATCGAATAGAAGAAGTATTCGATGCCCGAGCTATCGTGAAAAACATTGCTACAGTGAATTAATCATTCCCATTTGAACAGTAACTCCTATGATTTGGTTCAATGGTACAAAATAATACGTGTGGTGTATTCTCATAAGCAAAGTTGCATTATAAGTGTTCCCTTGAGAATTGATTGAAGTCTCGTTTGAATTGAATATCTTTCTCAGTTTACTAACAGTGGTATCAGAGCCATGTCAAGCAGGTTTGGAGCAGGGTTGCTAAACTCAATCACTGTGTATGAAGGAGGCCCAGGCTTCCAGATTTGGAAGGAACAGATCAAGAATGTTCTAGAGAATGAAGGAACTAATTCAAGTGGAGATGCAACCTCTGTGGTTGCAGGAAGAAGTGCCACCTCTGGAGAGTCTGGTGAAGCATCTGGAGAGTCTGGTGAAGTAGTATCTAGTAAAAGTGGAAAGGATGAAGTTGTTAAGCTTAGAGAAGCTTATGGTATTTTGACCAGCAAAGTTGGAGCTTCAATTTTGCTGAAGATAAGGGGAAGGTCTCCTAGTGAGATTTGGACGTTCTTACTTAAGAACTATGAGGAAAAGACATCATCACAGATTGATGTTCTTGATAAGGCACTCAGGATGTTGAGAGTTAAAGAAGGTGATGATTTGCAAAAGTTTTTCTCTAAATTTGATAATATTGTTGCAGATTTAGAGGGGGCTGGGGTCCTGCTTACTGAACAACAAAAATTATTGCATGTGGCAAGAGCTGTTGAAGGGAATAAGCAGTTGTCTACTTTGATTAGGAATGTGGCCAAAACTAGGGAATCTGCTGGAGAGATGATTCGTACAGAGTTTGAGCAGAGCAAGGTAATGTATGAGGATGATACTGAAGATAATGTTGAGGTTTTCTATACAGGAAAGGGAAAGGCCAAGGCAATAAGTAAAGGTTCCAAAGATAAAGGTGAGGTTGGTCCTTGCTTCCACTGTAAAGCAAAAGGGCATTTGAAAGTAAACTGCCCAAAATTAAAGGAGGTTGAATGTTTTAACTGTGGAGGTAAAGGCCACTTTGCAAGCAGGTGTTCAAGTGGAAAAATAAATAGGGGCAGACCGAGTAGAGGAAGAAATCCTAGAGGTCGAGGAAAAAGGTTTGATGGCCAAAGGTCTACTATAAACTTGGTGCAGGACATTGAGGAGGAATCTAGTGAAGAAGACGAAGATGTTGAGGTAAGTAATCATAATATTTTGGTTATTTCAAAGGAAAGTCCTAACAATAGTGATGAAATGCTGATATTAGATAGTGGAGCGTAAAAATGCGTGACCAGCTCAATAAGTACTTCAAGGAGGGAAAAGAAGGAAAATTAAACATATCAATTTTGGGAATGGAAAGTTACAAGAAGTCAAATGTAAAGGGGATGTTAGAACTATTTGATCTTCAAGGAAAAGCGATGAACTTGAAAGATGTTTTATGTGTACCTTCACTAGTCGTGAATTTAATTTACATTTGCAGGATCTAGTAGACATGGATTATGTTGTTGTATTTGACAAGTATGGATGTAAAGTGTTTTTCAATAATGAAATCAAGTTTCTTGGAAAAAGAATTGGTAATCTGTTTGCATTGGGCGATAGCTTTGTTCCTTCATTAATTCAGTTATGATCCCCGATATAGAGACTTGGCATCAAAAGGCGTGTGTCATGTGAATCATAGCACTATAGACACCTTGATCAAAGAAAAATTGATTAAAGCAAAATTGGAGTTGAAGGATGTTTGGATTCTTGGCATACACCCTGGGGTGTAAATTTGATAGTCGTCCCCAAAATGCGCCGAAAGCACCAAGCACCTAAAAGCACCTAAATTGCGTTGGATGTTTTTTTTCAGAGGACATCATTTGCCTCGTTTCCGCCCTTTCTTTATTCTCGCCCCAATTTCGAATCCCTCAAGCGAATCCTCTTCCTTGATCACCAATTCCGTCACACAATCCTTTGATCCGTTCAATTTACAATGGCCGAAGCGGTGGCCAGAGCAAGATTTCATAGACATTCATGGACTTTCTCGGTGAAGGATTGCAGACCGCTTTTGAAAGTAAAATGGTTGGAAGAGAATGTAACAGATGCACAATGGGCCTCGGTTTGGCAAGAAGGCCCAAGCAATAAGATGAAAGTTTCCATGATCCGGCCTGGTTGGGAGAAAAATTGACGGATTGTTGAAAAATTATATCAAAAAGGAAACTATGCCAAACAATGAAGTGAGAAAGCAGGTGGCTTATGCTTTTGCATGGGAAAATTGTGATACTGCCATTTCAAACCCTGCAAAGCACAAGATCAATTGGGCCTCTTTTGGGGCTCAAGTTATGAAGTATAGAAATTGCAGGTCTAGTAGAGGAAAGGATGTCCAAGTTGCCACTTCTAGCAAAGTTACTTGCTTAGAAAGTTCAAAATTAGACCACTCGCTTTAAAAGAGAACTTTGAATTGATTAAGGAAGTCGTAAATAAGCTTGAGAATGAAAGGGCAAGCATGTTAGAAGAGGTGCATGAAATTGAGGTTAGTTTAGCTGCAGAGGCTAAGTCTAATGAAAAATTCAGTGTGGAACTTGAAGAGAGCATGAAGAAAGTTGAGGATTTGAAGACCACAATATCTCGAAGCTAAGGGAGGATTCTCGACCGAGGAAGGAATTGAGATGACACTACAAATGGAGACATATTATCATGAATCGAAAGTTAAAAACCTTTTCAAGTCTCAGATCTGAGAAGGGAGCAGCTCGAGGAAGAATACCTTGAAATGGAGATCAAAGAGAAAGAGGCCGAATTTCAGAACTTCGAGCTAATCTTTCTAATCTTCTGTAATTGAAGAATATAAGTTTTAATCCATTCCCCGCATCAACACTATCGCCAGAAGACTACCAGGAATCTGCAACTTTGGTACTTGGTCGTGCTTGTGGCCTACTTTTTCATGATAGGTACAAATTGTCTTTGATTTTAAGTTGTGATCATGAGTACCATGTGGCTTGTGCAGCCTTGTTGAAGGAAGGTAAATGCAAGGTATGTGGGGGTGTAATTCATCATTTATTTCTTGAGCTTGGCATGCATGTGACAAAGCAGGTATAAATAAAATAGTTGATATGCCTCTGGTGAGATATACCTACAAATCAACTTGATTCAATTGGTAGGTCCTCTTTCGCATCAAGACTATGTGCCACCTTCCGAAATTGAAAAAGTCTTTGAAAGATGCATTGTGTAGTCCTAAAAAGCGGTTAAGGCAAAAGGGCTAGAAAAGCATCCAATCGGAAAGGATATGCAAGTGAGCAGGATGAAACTGTTGTTGAACAGGATGGTGCAGGATGTAGTAAGGATGTACAAATTACCCCTTTGAGAGAGAAGAAAGCAGCCAACAAAAGGAAAAGGAAAGATGGAGAGGTTGCAACAAAGAAGGGAAAGAACATTAAAAAGGCAAAGAACACAGGTCAAGAAGGCAGGAAGTACAATTTTAGAAGGAGGGCATTGGCAAATGAGCTGGAATCTGTAAAAGAAGTTGAGGTTGAAACAATTACAGAAAATGAAGAACTAGAAAAGGCAGAAACAGAAAAGGAAGGGCCAGAAAAGGAAGTACTAGAAAAGGAAGACACAGGTACCAAAATGAATGCAATTATGGAGGTTTTAAGAGGCAATTCAAATTTGTCTATAAAATCTTTGATTTAACTATAGATGTTTGAATGTTCAGGTACAATTGTATTTCAAGACCAAAATGTTGAACAAATGGTTGATCAAAATGTTGACAGGTTATTATTAATTTAGTATTTTAATTTTCTATTTGTGTTTGTGTTTGAGTTGGTGTTTACTTTATATTTTTTGAATGATAGGTGTACAGCAAAGTCCTCTTTGAAGAGGAAACTTCTTATTTTAGATGTGAATGGTGTTCTAGTGAGGACATACAGTAGGAACAATCCTGTACGTGTGGACAGCAGATTGTGGATTACAAAAACAAGCAAGAAATTGGTTGTTTTAAGGCCTCATGCAATGTCAAAGTGTGCCCTCTCGGATCTATCTATTTTTGAGGGATCAACAATGGCACAAGTGCACTGTAAGACATCTTTGAAAGCAATTTGAAGAATATCCATATCAAAAAAATAAAAAAAAGACAATCTTGATTTAAATGGAAATATCATGTTTTACATAATAGAGTAGCCCATTAACAACCACAAACACAAACAATTTATATATTCATGCCCTTAATTTCTTTGCTTAAGTGCTTTTAAGTGCTTAAGTGCTTTTAAGACTTAATTGCTTTAAGTATAGAGGAAAACCAGTAAAGTATACCTTGTTAAGTGTCATTATCGGTTGGATTGTTGTTGAAGTACCACCTAAGAAATGCAACCACCTCCTTTGTACGCAATTTCTTTCCATCATATTTCATCTGTTTCCTTTGTTAGAATCCTCTTGATGGCAAAGCACCATCATGCTCACCTTTTTCCATGTGAGCTAGCAAAAAAATTCGAGAGAATATCCTTTTGAAGATGTTTGTGAAACCTACCAAGGAAGTAAAATGGTCTTTGGAACTTAAAGCGTGAAGAACACGACCATCACTCCGTAAAAACATGTTTGTTATAGTTAATTCCCATAGATTTTAGCCAATGCATGATTTTGAGACAACTTTGGACAAACTTCATTATCATGAGTTTTGTCATCACCGATATAGAAGTGAGTCTCCTTCACAATTCCTTTCAATGAGTTTTTCTTTTCTCTTTTTTGCAAGCATTTTTCTTTTTAATCTCTTTGTCATCTTCTTCCTTCTTACGTCTTTGCTTACGCCTTCGATTTTTCTCATTCTTCTATAAGTGATGTGTACAAGAATGGAGACGATCGGTATGCGATTGGCGGGATTGAGCTTCTTGTTGAATTTTAAATCCATAATTCTCTGCAAAATCTATCAGAGACAATAGTATCATCACGCAAATCTTTGTCAAACATTGCCTCGAATTGTTTTGCTTGCCAATGAGCTCTCAGAATTATGTGGAACAAATGTCTTCAGAGTTTTAGTTGCATCTGGTGGAATTCAAAAAGGAGAACCTGATTTGTATGCCAATCTTGTAACCTTTGAAGGTTTCTTGCCGAGACCCTAGTTTTCTTGTTCTGTACTTCTTGCTGCAGAAGAGGATAAAGCTTTAATTTACCTCTACACTAACACACACCCAACTCAGTAAAATCTAAACTACTTTTACCTGTTCAAACACTTTCCAATTAACATCATGCTTATTATTCTTAACCTTCTCTCACGGGGCATGTTGGCAGCCTACATAAAGCAATCAAATATGTTAAAATCAAGGCAATCAAAACTGGAAATTGCAAGGAAACCACACTTGCCTCTTCAAACCACACTTTGTACATGTGTCCAGATTAGACATGCATGCTTGTGCCATTCATCATTCTCATCCTTAGCTACACAATTTGTCTCCAATAATCACTAGTTGATTTGATTGTGTATTCTTTAGCAATACATGTTGGACCGAACCACAAATTCTCCACTTACACTTGCAATCTTTGTGTACACCATAAGGATCAGTCCTCATGTTATTTATGGCTTGCATGGCAAACTCAAGATGCAGATGGTATTGGCAACAACATGTTTCTCTTTCTTGAAGCCTCCTAATATAGCTTGGTTTCAATCTTTCAAAAGTCTGCTGGGATATCTTCATGTCGGGGATGTTCCTTTTCAAAAGCAAGGTATAGTTGCAACCGAACAAAAAAGAAAAAAAAATAGATTTGAGAACCATGTAAGAAATATAGAAACTAAAAAGCATGAGAATAACAAATAAATGGTTCAAGGAATACCGTGTCACTTCTAGCAAATGTATTGGATGATCAATTTTCTCACCACTCTCAGTTACATGCTTTCTAACATGTTTTTTATAAGGTGAAACTCGTGTATTCTCATGCCAAAACCTTCTCACAACACTTATCTCTTCTGGGGAAAGTGCATCAAATCTCTTCTTCCTTGCATGCATTGACCATGGACCAACATCAAACTACGCACATATCGTCTTCTAAATGCCTGGCTCTGAGTTTCTTGGGAATTGAAAGAAGCCTTGAAATTGCTCTCGATTAGTCCCTCTAACCGTGGGAAGTCGCCATTTGGAGGGTGGTCTTCCTTGCTTGGAGTACATCAAGTACTTCTTTGAAATTTTTGCTCGCATGGTTTCTCTCACATTGGAAATCATATCTTTCATCACATGAAATTCCTTGGGATCCGCTATAGTAACATGTGGTAAATGTTTGATCCTTTTAAAAGCGTGTGTGCTACTTCTTCCTTTTGAATCATCATCAGCACAATTCCTTACAATGTGAAAAAAAGAATCCTCTAACTCTTTTGAAAGTTCCTGTTGTCTTCTTTGACTCAGAGAACGTTCTTTTTTCTTCTGTACTAAAGGTGCAATGTTCTCCTTCTCCAATTCTCTAATCCTCTTTCGGATTCTCGTTTTCTCTCGGATTCTAGCTCCAAGTAAATTCTTCGTTTAGCGTAATCAATGCTTTCGTGAGAACTTGCCATGAAATTGATATGATCAAGGAATTGCAATTCTAATTTGTCAATTACAATTGAAATGAACTAGCTTATTTCGAATTGAAGAATGATAGCAAGAACTGATACAAATTCCCGCCATCCAAGAAATCCCGGCCATGGGTAGAATCAACTAAGAAATCAATTCCAAAGAATCAATCCATGTCATCGATCCCTTCCTCCTGGGAAGAGGATTGCTATTTCTGGAATAACAACCTCATAATTGCGTTACTCTAAATTTTGATCGAGGAATAAGCACCTAAACCACTTAAAGCAAGTGTCCCATTGCTTTTGGGGTACCACTATCAAATTTACACCCCCCACCTTGCTGATCCATGGACCCGGATGCTACAAAGCTGCCATGCTCATGATCACAAAACAAGAACAAGACAAAGAAATATGTACAAAGAATGAAGGGGAACGTGGCCAAATGAGGCTCTCCAAATATGAGATAAACCCGAGAGTACATCCGAAGAGGCTCGGTCTAATATAGTGTAGAAATTTAAATCAGCCGCACATCTAACTAAATCTAATCCCTACACTTATGTTAACCTAATCATGCCAAGTGTCACCTGCCACCATCGACACCTAACATGTGCATGCATCTAACATGTGCATGCACAATGTTAACCACTAGGTGGTTAACACCGCCTCCCCTAAAAAGTTTTAGCACAAAAAAACATGTACGACTTTTATAAGACAAGTCCAGACAATTACAACATGGTGCCAAAAATTTTAGGGCCGAAAATGATGGTAATGGTTGGGTTGTGGCCGCAGTAAAAGATCTTCATGAATGTGTCGATGGCCGGATAAGATCCGAAAAGAATATCGATGCGTGGATCATAGGAACCTGGGGCAAGAAAAAATATGAAGACTATCCTTATATCATGGGAAGTCCATTTGAACAAACAATGCCCAAATTTTTACTTAAAAACAAGTATGATAGGGGCTTAAAAATGTAAGCACCATAAAAGCGCGCGGCCCCGCGGATCAGCCATAGGGGAGCGTGAACTTTTTTGTCGCGGCGTGGGCGTGAGCATGGGCGTAAGGAGCGTGGATGTGCGGATCGGAGGAACAAAAAATCGCGGACGAAGGCGTGGCGTGACAAAGCGTGGGTTGGCCATGGAGATGGGCGCGGAGGCGTGGCCGTGGGCCGTGGGAGGTTATCGGCCCGCCAGTATTGGCGTGGGCGAGCGTGAAAATTGGCGTATGTGGCCCATGGGTTTAATCGGGAGAAAGTGAGTGAGCAGCGTGGGTTTTCCCACATCGCGGAATAGGGCACCTGTGAAAAGAGGATGACCTAAAAGTGCAGCAGGTGAGCCACAAATACCAAACTGGAGCCGTTAAGCTGAAAAAAACCTAAAAGTGCCCTAAAATTTGGTAACTTAACATAGCGGCTAGGGCGGTGATGCGTGTCGAATCCGGATAGAATGCCAAAAATGGAGCGCTGAATTAGAAGGTGCTGATTTTGGACAATCAATCCCCGATGGAATGGAAATGAAGCTTCGCGGATAGAACTTGGAAAACGGGCGTAAATCGGATGACTTTGCTTGGAAATCTGATGGCTTTGCTTGGAAACAATGATGCGTGACTTGTTCTGCTCCAAATATGCTCTAGAAAATCTGCTAACCCAGGGGATCTGATGCAGGTACAGAGGCTGATTCGTTGCTTGTGAATAATAGATGGGGGCTAGCCACAGAGCTGGCTCTTGCGAAAAAATACAAGAAGGCATACAAAGTTGAGGCCGAAATGTTTGAAGAAAATCTCGCGCGCACATAGGGTGAAAGATTTTCGAATTGAATCCATGGTGACCGATGAAATGTTTGCTTGTTTGCAGAGGATTGAGACTACCCAACAAATTTTGAAGAAGGCCGGACTGATGCTTCAAGGATTGCTTTACTGAGGTGTTACTGAAACATGATGTCAGCTGACCCGATATATACTTGATCATATGATCTGCCTCCAATGATCTATGGGCACACAATCTTTGAGTCCTATCTATGTGCAGGGTTACTTGAAACTTAATAGAGTAGCTAAGATATAGTTTTCTGATCGATTTCTGCAGGTGCCGGACTTCAAACACTAATAAAAGCTCCCTCTGTAGGTCGAAAAAATTTGGACATGTATGTATTGCTCGAAATGGAGTTAGAAAAGTTCTCAGCTTCGTAAATGATGTACGCATGGGACAAATCGTGGAGCAGAGGATTGAAAGTGAGATTCAAAATTCCTTCATCATATTGGCTTGAGTTTGCTCCAACTCCTACCGTTATCCGTGGTAAGCCATGAAAGATTAAACTCGTGGATTTTTGCAGAACTAAGGAATACCGACGTGAAGAATTGCGTGAAGAAGCCTTGAATCGCAAGTTGAAACCTTTGGGCACAAAGGGGGCTAGCCAAGTGCTGGCCCTCTATAAATATTCTGGAATGAGAAGTCTTTATAAAACCTTAGAATACCGGCCGAGGTGTTGCGACGAGATACGCAATTTTTTTGGCATTGTGCAAAAGCACAAATTTTCCCGATAAAACTGAAATAAAAAAAGAAGAAAGAGGTACAAGATTTGTGACAAATTTCAGTGAGAGATTTTTCTCGAAAGTCTTGAAGAGAGGAGTCTTGTCCACCACCCATAATTCCTTGGTCGTAAAATCAAGCGCTTGTTTCTTTGACCATAAAAAGCGTAGTTTTGAGAACTCTTTCCATGACAAGACTAATTGCTAAGACCTCCGCACAAATTTCATGAACATCGGTTGGGCAAAGGCCTCGGCCGAACCATTTCAACAACCGGTTGGGCCAAATAAGGGTGTTTGATACAAGGAGTATTCAAGAACGAGATGAATAAGGGCAAAGAAAGACAATAGCAAAACAACAAGGTCAAGAAAGTGATCACTTAGTTTAACGGCATAACTTGGCGCCAATGTTTGGATTCTTGGCATACACACCTCGCAACGGCCAGCCCATGGCTACTTAGGATGCTACTAAAAGCCGCCATGCTCATGATCACAAAACAAGAACAAGACAAAGAAATATGTACAAAGAATGAAGGGGAACGTGGCCAAATGAGGCTCTCCAAATATGAGATAAACGAAAGTACATTCAAGAGGCTCCGGTCTAAATATAGTGTAGACCGCAAATCTGAGCCGTACATCTAACTAAATCTAATCCCTACACTTATGTTAACCTAATCATGCCAAGTGTCACCGCCACCATCGACACCTAACATGTGCATGCATCTAACATGTGCATGCACAATGTTAACCACTAGGTGGTTAACAAAGGACCAAGAGTTTGCTTGGGGTGCATGTTAGGAAAACATGCAAGATTGCCTTTAAAAAGAGCAAAAGAAGAAAACCAAAAGGGTGTTGGAATTAATACATCTTGATCTTTATGGTCCACTTAATGTTCGAGGGATGTCGGGAAAAAAGGTATTTTATTACCTTTATTGATGACTTTAGTAGAAAAGATGCATGCATGTGTCTTAGAACTAAAAGATCAAGCCTTTGAGGCTTACAAACAATTTCTTCGGAAGTAGAATTGGAAAGCGGGGAGAAAGTCAAATGTATTCGATCGTCGAGTGGTGGAGAGTTTATGTCGGTGAGTTTATTAAGTTTTGCAAAAAAGGGGGAATCAAAAGAAGCTTTTACATGCACTTACTCACCACAAACTAATGGGATCTTTGAGCGAAAAGAATAGAACAATATTGAATCTTTATTTAGAGCCATGATAAAAGCACACGGGGACCTTTAATTATCTATGGGAAGAGGCTGTTATGACAGCAGTGGAAGTTCAAAACATGCTACCAAACAAAGTGCTCAATGGAATGACACCAAATGAGCTATGGTCAGGGGTAAAACCAAATTATGAAAAGCTAAAGGTGTTTGGTTGTTTGGGATTTGTTCATGTTCCAAAGCAACAAAGGCTAAAATTGGATGATCGAGCTAAAATAGCTTTTCTTGTTGGATATGATCAAGAGTCTAAAGCCTACAGGCTATTTGATCCACAAAGGAAGAAAATTCTAATTAGTAGAGATGTCACGTTTGATGAGTCTCAATGTTATAAGGATATTAGATTCTATTACATTTATTCCCAAGGGAGAAAAGAGGTTGAAGTTGGATGTTAATATCCTTGATGATGATGATAGAGATTTGTCGTATGACACTAAGCAAGTCAGCTGGTGATGAACCAAATACCATTGAAAATATCAACTGCTGACAAAGAAATAATGCAAAAGAAAGCTGGTAGGAGGACAACTGCACAAATTTTACAAGAAGAGGCCAATATAAATCCTGAAATTTTTGGGAGAGATAGTATTGGCAGGAGTAAAAGGTTACAAACCGAGATAGTGATATAAATCACGGTTGAAATCCTTGCTTTATTAGATACGAAGTACCTAAGTCATTTAAAGAAAGTAGTGTTGATGGAAAATGGCTATGATTGATGAACTAGATGCTTTTAAAAGAACAGGGACATATGATCTTGTAGATTTGCCAGAAGGAAGACATGCAGTGGGATGCAAATGGATATTTAAAATAAAGCAAGGTACTCAGCCTCTCTCTATAAAGCATAAAGCTCGTTTGGTAGCACAGGGATACACACAGAGGAAAGGAATTGATTATGAAGAAACTTTTTCCCCTTTAGTCAAAATGACAAGCATCAGGATGTTGTTGGCTGTAGCAAATGCAAAAAACTTTGAAATACATCATATGGACGTGTTTACTGCGTTTTTGAATGCAGACTTAGAAGAAGATATATTTATGATGCAACCTCCTGGCTTTGAGCAAGGGAAAGGAAAGGTATGGAAACTTAAAAAGGCTGTCTATGGATTAAAGCAATCACCAAGACAGTGGTACATGTGCATGGATTCATATCTGAAGGATCAAGGTTTTTTAAAACTGAAGGATGATGGAAATGTTTATTTATTCAAAGAAGGAAGTGAAGTATGTTACATTGCATTGTATGTGGATGATAATGTCATGGTCAGTAGCAATCTTGGGGTGCTACAAAAATGCAAGAACATTCTCAAGAATCGGTTCAAAATGACTGATTTAGGAGAACTTAAAAAGTTCTTGGGTATTGAGGTTTCCAGAGATCGAGAAAAAAGGATTTTAACATTGACTCAAGGTCAAAATATTGCTGGCATTCTCAAAAGATTTAATATGGAAGATTGTAAAGTGGTTAGTACACCAATGGTCCCTGGTAACAAATTGTCTTCAAATGTAAGTGATCAGTCTGATAGTGAGAAGTCAGAATTGGATAAAATTCCATATCAAGAATTGGTTGGTCGCTTATCGTATTTATCCAATTGTACCGCACGACATTTCATTTGCGCAAAACATACCGGTAGGAATGCGCCATAATTATGGGAAGGAACACTCGCAAGCAGCTAAAAGAGTCCTTAGATATTTGAAGGAAACTGTGGACTTTGGCATTCAATTTAATTCGATAATATGGAACTATTATCTTATTGTGATTCGATTGGGGTGGAGACCCTTATGAAAGAAAATCTACATCAGGGATTATATGCATGCTAGGTGGAGGGCCCATCTCTTGGAAATGCAGAAAACAAAAGGCTATAGCACTTTCTTCTGCAGAAGCAGAGTATGCAGCCACAACCCTGGCTGCAAAGGAAATAATATGGATTGAAAGATTGTTAGAAGAAGTAGGGATTGGACAAAGAAAACCTCTACTGTTATTTTCAGATAGTTCCAGCTGCATAGCAATGACTAAAAATCCTATTCAACATGAAAGAACTAAGCACATCGAGCTAGAGATGCATTTTATAAGAGATCTGGTAAGTAAAGGAATTATTGAAATGAAATATGTTCGAGATTGATTTGGTATTATGATATTCTAACTAAGCCATTGACAGAGTTTAAATTCAGTAGGTTGAGACAAATGATTAGCTGTAAGGAGAAAATAACATGAAGGGAAAGTGTTGGATATTATCATGTTATTTATGAGATGGAGACAGAGGTGCAGTATTCATGAAGGTTTGAATAACCTAAGTTGGAACAGGAGCAGAGCATGAAGTGCAGAATCTGTGAAGCTAAGCATCTGTGAAGCTATGCATCTAAGTTGCAATAAGGATATTAAGTCTAGGGTGAATGCATGTTGAATGCATGGTTGAACTTGGCAATGGTTATAAGGGAAACATGCTATTTAAATGTTAGAAGGAGTTAATGGTTAACCTGGTTAATGGTTAACTTAATAATATTAACGGGGAAGGTCATGATCTAAGGAAAAGGCATGTGGGATATTTCGTGATAAGGGTGACAGTTATAGAATGCCGATGCACAAGGCTTGCCGATCGGATTCGATAAGCTCTTGGGAGCAGACTTACTAAAGTAGAACGTCACTAAGAGATAGACAAGTTGTGGTGTGAAGAAACGGATCGAATAGAAGAAGTATTCGATGCCCGAGCTCTCGTGAAAAATATTGCTACAGTGATTTAATTAGTCCCATTTGAACAGTAACTTCTATGATTTGGTTCTAAGGTAGAAAATAATACATATGGTGTGTTCCTATAAGCAAAGTTGCATTACAAGTGTTCCCTTGAGAATTGTGTGAAGACTCATTTGAATCAAATATCTTTCTCAGATTTCTAACAATTTCACCAAAAGCCCTTGCTCAACGTATGACAATTTTGAACATTTGAAGATATTGATGGAATGCCCCTAACTTTTCATAAAATTCACAAAATGCCCTCAAGTTTGGGTAAATTCACAAAATGCCCTTGTACAGTGGAGAAGCCTGACACTTTAAACAGAGATGAAAGAGAAAGAGAAATAAACAAGGTTTTCAACAGAATACCAATTTAGCCATGATGAAATTTTCAAAACAATTTAAGACTTGCAATTGACGGGCCTTAGCAAGTACTTGTTTTTTGATTGCACCACGGTATTATGCCCCTCGCTTCCCTTGCATCTAGCGCAATGATGGACCTCCTTCAATTCACCTTCTCGTATATAATTCTCTTACTCCCGTGGATGTCCGAAAGGTCTTCTAGTGGTTGGTGGTAAAGTGTCATCCAATGTTAGGGGAACCACAACAGATGAAGTACTTCTCTCAGATGTCTCAAAATATGAAGTCATGAAGAACGCTAAATGGACATAGTTTTACAGATTCTTTTCCTCCCAGACAAGATATGGCACAAGCTAAAGATGAGAACAATGAATACTGATTTGCCATCTCTTACATGTACATGTGTTCTCACAAGAAAGTCTACAACTCTTGTTCTTGAAGACAAAACTTCAAACTCAAACTTCCGAAGCCATTATTATCCGATATGAACGTCCTTGTTCACATGCCTTCTTCAATTCTTGCTTTCAGCTCGAGGAGTAAGGCTAAATAAGTGTGTTCCATAGCATCCGTCAGAAGAAAATGCGACTTCTTCACAAGAAACCAAGTCATTAGCTTATGACCAGTTAACTCCAACATAGCAAGTATAGGTAGCTCTCAGGCTCTCAAAGCCATGAATTTAAAGATTCAAGAATGTTGGATGTCAAGTGCCCATACACAGCAACATACTTGGCATTACCCCTATATGACATGGCCTAACTCAACAAAATAAAAATGTTAAAATGCTAATACCAGTAGCCAACAAACTTGGCATTAAGCCCAATGAATGATCACCAATTTGCAGGATCCACTCAGTAGCTTCCAAATTGGTTTTTTCATTTCATTTCAAAGCCTCCTCGAAAGTCTTCATCACTATTTGCACGCATTCCATAAAAGATGCACAAGCTCAGACTTTTGTAGGCCTTTTCGAAGTTATCAGCTAGATGTCTCATGCAATATGCATGTGGAGTGCTTGCACCAAATACTATCTCGACACCCTCAACTAGTCCTTTTTCGTAAATGCTTCAGATAAAAAGTGATACACTGAATGTTGCAAAAGCAATTCTTTAAGTTCAAGAAACCAAAACCCAATTGTCATCATTCTCACAAGAACCATCATTCTCTGCGGAAAAATCACCATCATCTCGTCTTCTGCATGAAAGCTACACTTCCGTGATTAGTTCGTAAAATTTCATTGCGGTAGAACTATGCAACTTCACAGACGTCAAGATGGTCACCATGAATATGTGCATGTGCTGCCTCTTTCGCTTTCCAAGCAACATAATCAGATTTTATAGTGACTTTCTTTTTCTTCTCATGTCACCAATAAGCACCTTTGGTCTTAAGTCCGGCTGGTCCCTAAACTTCTATTGTTTCATGCAAGCCACTTAGTATTGGCTTCTTTGTTACCAAGTTGTGAACTCCCAGCGCATGTATGTTCACCATCTATGCATTTGATAGCACATCTGGGGCCTCCTTCAACAATAGATGCATGGAGACGCCAACTACAACTAGCAACACTGCATTTTACTGTGTACCTATTTTACAGGAGGATCAAAGTAACTCAAGTTGAAGAAGGAAGATAACAAATAGACATTATATGTTTGAAATAAAGTCTTACCTTTTCCGATCGCTCTTAAGAATCTTCAATTCAACACTATGAGCGATTGCATGATCCTTCACAGCCAATTTCAACTCATCCAAAGATGCCCAGGTTGATCCACTTTGCAATGCCATGTTAATGTAGGATCTGCAAAGGCAAAGGCAAAGGCAACTGCAATGAAGCAAAGGCAAACATTTTTTGGAAAGGGAACAAATCAAAGTATTAACAATTCTTGCATTTGATCCGACGCATGTGACAAAGATATAATTCATTCAAATATCTTCTCAGATCTTAAGTTGGTGGAAGCGGCTCCTTTTCACAATGCAAACATAAAGTAACCAAGATAAATCCATCAGATCAAGAAACCCGCAATTTTGGGCAAAGGCACTAAATTACCACTAAATTGTCTCCTCCAACATGCAAAGGTTCAAGAAGATCGAGAATGAAACCTTTTCGCCGAGAAGTAATAAAGAACATATTGAGTTTTATTGCGCAGACTAAACCGTAATGCGCTATTTCCTCCTCCTACAAACTAAGTTTAAAGATGACTTGTAATTTGAAATCAAAACAATTTGAAAGCAAAGCAATTTGATTTCAAATGCTAAAAGGAACGATGTCGGGGCAAAAGCTTTTCGTTTTAAGACCGCAATTGAAAGTTTTATACATGAGATCTTCTTACATGGGCCAACGCCCCTACTCCATCGTAACTAATCGGGAGATCTTCTCACGCCGAACTCCACCGGAATCACGTGGGCCTCAACTCAAACTTAATCGGATTCCTAAGTCCCACCAATTTTGGTTGTTTCATTTACATTTTGGGATAGACTTGGAAAAAATTGGACAAATACGAAGTTAGGGGTATCGTTTTTACAAAATACCAAAGTACAAGGGCATTTTATGAATTTTTAGAAAGTTAGGGGTATACCGTGAATTTTAAGCTAAAAGTTAGGGTATTTTTGTAGTTTTTCCCTAATAGTAATATTTAAAACCTCAACCAGGACGAGATGGCCATTTGGGTTCAATTGACAGTATATTCTTTAAGGAAGCTACAAAGCCATTGTCTATATCAGTTACATAATGGCAAATCTGGCAACAGAATTTGACATAAGATGCTTAAACTATGAACAATCATCTCAGCCCACTCTAGTTCAAAGTAGAAAATCTACTTTCAGATTTCCATAATGAAGCTACATACAATCTTATAGTTAACTTGGATTGCACATATATTGGATGGAAGGCATCTTGGCAATCCTCTGAGATGGCTTTTTGTCTAGATGTAGCAAAACTAATGGATGAGAGCAAAGCTACTGCAGCTATTATGAATCCCAGAAATAGTGAAATTTGGGAACTTTTGACTCTCACGCTATGAAACTTTTGTTTCCAGTACCATCTATTCATTTTATAATGAGCATATCTCTCATGTCCTTACAAAAGCATAATTCTTAACCATTATAAATGCTTCGCATTAGTTGAATTTAGAAAACTGTTGTTATACATCCTAGTGCACATGGGCCTGAATTCTCTGAGCCGTTTTTCTTACACAGGACTTAATTGTCTTTCTTTAAAATTTAGTATTCTAAATGGCAAAGCATATGCTCAATAGGTAGCAGATTCTCCAATTATTTACTTGCGATCTTCAATCAGTAGAAATGGAGTATTGAGCTTACCATTTCCACAGATAGCGGTTTAACTTAAGAGTTTTTCATTTGCAAAGCATATAAGGAATTGGATCTAACTTGCATGCTTATTTTTTCACAGAAGTTTATATTTTGAATGCATGTAGAGGACAGTGTGATGTACATTACATTGCAAAAATGTGCAAAGGGTCAATCTTGGAAATCAGTTATTGTGGTTGGTTATGTTACAACATAATGGAGGTGATAATTTGTGCAATTCTGAATTGGCCATGTAAATCTATGACTACTATAGGGTCTTGAATTGGAATTGGATAAGATCTTCATTTCCTTTTGTTTTTTCTCTACAAATCAGTGATGGACATGGCCAGGTTATAGTGATGAAGCGAAGGTGGCATTAGCTAATCTTTAACAGGCACAAATGTATGCCTTGTGTGTTGCCTCCATTGGATGTAGATACAAGATCGATCCGCCCGGTTCTAATGGGACATATGTATTCTCAAGGCCATCTCAATATCCGATATCTACACGATTGCCGTTACTTGCTGAAAATCCCTCGGTCCACTATTCCAAAGACAAACAAATATATGAATGGATAGCCTTGTGTGTATGGCATATAGGAAGTATACATAATCTGACTAGAAAATATCTATGAGGGCATCAAACTTCATACTTGTTTAAAAAATAGAGTACTACTTCTGCTTCTGACATAGAACATCTTCATATCGCATTTGTCTAAATTGTTATATCTATCTGTTTTGCTATATTTTCTATCTCTATGACATGTTACACCTCTTACTGGATCTCTAAGACAGGTTACATCTCTTGTTAGATCTTGCCATATTAAAATCAACAGTTGTAGAAATGGAAATTTGTGACTAAGTTTTGTGAGGATTCTTCTGATTTTGTGCCTACGTGATTTTATCCCATGGTATTATAGAAGTAAACAGGAATGCAGTAGTTACCAAACCATCATTTTTATAGTTTATAAAGTTTGCTTTCCACTTCTTTGTTTATTTATGGTCAAAAGATGCATATCATAGTGTCCCAAGTTCTTAAAGATTAAAAAAAGATTTATCTTGCAGATGGCTGGATGAAGTTTTAACAGGATTTTGGCAAGAGATAGTCTATTCTGAACATGATCATGTATGTGTTGGTATAATAGGCACACATCATAGTACATGTTCTATGGAAAAGAGTGATATCACCTATCAAGAACAGGAGCAAACTAACCACATCATATGCATGAATATTATAAACACATATAATGACCCCCTCTCACTTATTTATAGAATACCCAAGGTGCTACATATGTAGGTTTGATGTTTGGAATGAAGTGTTTTGATGTATTATACTGCTCGAGAAACCACATTGGATTGCCTCTATTAAGCGGACTTTTGTTAAAAGGAAATTAATTTCAAGAGCATCATTTACAAATCTAATTGTATAAATGCAAATTTGTGAGCTAACATGCAGTGATCTTCATAGACAGAGTGGACCATTTACAAGAATATATTCCTCATTACGTCGTGCATGTGTTAGGTTCACATGCAAAAGCCTTTCAAGCCCTTGATGTAACACCCTGAGAAAGGCGAACATGATTTGAGCATGATTTTTTCTGGAAACCTAGATCCAAGACCAAAACATTATTCTCTATGTAGCCCAATCAAGTCCAATACTAAGTCATTCAAATGATAAATTTAACATGTGTGTGAGCACGACAATTGTGCGTCCTACCCATGTATGTGTGCTAGCTCGCCTAACCCATGTATGTGTATCTTTTCTTTTTGGTGATTCTTGTAGGAATATCAGTTTTTGCAATTGCATGTGTTCGTTTCCACTAAATAATAAGAAACCTACGTAACACCTTAGAAAATTGCTTATGTATTCGAGGATATGGAAGAATTTTACTAGGCAGACCTCATGGAACTATTAAATCGTTTGTGATTTGTTGAACTTTTGCTACATATTCACCAATATTAAATATCTTCTCAAACTAGAAAAAATTAAACACAAGATTAAGGACCAAGTCAACACTCTTATTGATAAGTATAATTATAGTTCATCCTATTTATGTTCCAACCATTATTTCATGCACAACAAATTGATGCTCAGTTGCAATTCGATCATACTTTCTCATTTGCAATAGATTGCTCAAAACGAGCAAACATGAGACGCAAAAGGCATCACGGTCCACATCGACAACTCTCCCCAACACATACACATCAAATGAATGCTGGTCGTACACACCAAGATCCCAAGACCATCTTTAAGAGAACATTCCTGCTAGCACTAGCATATGCCATGACAGGGCACGATAGAAGGCAACACAATCATGGTCGTGAGAAGGGCGCTCATGCCTGGACTATTGTACGTAATGTTGTCACAAATAAAGGGCAAGAAACAATTGTCCATCATATCACCAATCACGACAGCAGACTTCCAGCCAAACAAAACATTGCTAATGTAGCAACAACTGCACACAAAGTAACTGCCAAAACCCTGCAGTACTATAAGGGGGTTCTATTCATTTTCCAAATGTCATTGGAAGACGGATTCAAACAACGTGTCATAATGTTCAATAGCGGAACTCCATTCTCAGTGGGGTACTCTCTCTAGCTCTTGCTCCTTAAAATTGGCTACTAACTCCAAAGACGACTAGTCCTATAGTAATCCCCACTTTGTCATAATTCTTTTTATCTAAATCCCATTTCGGGATATCCATTGTAAATTTATATATTAATACATATTTGTACCATAAAAAAATGCCATCAGTGTACTCGACAAACGTGAAAACCTTTAGCAACATCGATCAATAATGCAACTATATAGCCCTATCACATGGCATCCAAATTCACAATACTTTCTAAACGTCGTCGTACCCTATCGCATAGCACGAAAATCCAAACAATCCCCCTATCAGGCACCCACATGTCTAGCTCGCACTAATTCAAGCGCTAAGCAACTTTCAGTTCATGTCTTAACACACAAACTCCACTAGACAACCATCTCCAAGTAAGCTTTGTCAATGCAACTACTCCATCCCCACCCAAACCTTCACCAAACTCCACTAGACAACCATCTCAAAGTAAGCTTGGTCAATGTAACTACTCCATTCTCCCTCAACCTTCACCTCAACCCTGCATTTCCGCTAGTTATTTTTGCGTCAACCATAGGTTCGTTCTACGCCATTGACATTGGCATGCATTTTTTCTCTCAAAATTCTAATGGCCATTGATCTGGCACAATACTGAGAATATCCCCCAGATCAATGGTAGGGAATAAAACTTGAACCTGACTGCCACAAGAGAGAGAGAAAATTATAAGAGATGGAGTGGTTGAAATCGTGGATCCTGTGCAACCGAAGAGTTTATATAAATAGGTTAGAACTACTTTTACTCTTCCTTTGTTTGAAAGATGGAGCTTTTAGCTTTAGCCGTTCTTCTCTGCAGCCTCCGCCTCATATCATCTGTTTCAGATTCCCAGAATCCGCCATCGCCATCGCTTGCTCCGGTTTTGGATCAATGGGAAGAAACCCACTTCGTTTATCAAATTCCTCCCAATCCGGTGGCTCTCATTTTCCTCGCCCATGGCTGCTCGGCCCGTTTTACTTCGTTCTGGGATCACAACCCTAATTGCCAAATCTGCCATAGCCTGCCGGAAGAACGAGCCCTAGCTCTCGCTGCCCTTCAACGGCACTATGCCGTGGTTACAATCAATAGCATGGTTTCGGATTCTTGGCAAGATGGCGACTTGGTAAAGGTACGCTCTGTTCTTAAGTATTTAGGGCAAAAGAAAGAGCTTCACGACTTGCCCCTTTTTGCTGCTGGAGCTGGAGATGGAGGGGGTTTTATTTCAAAGCTTGGATTTACAATTAAATTTAAGGCAATTGCTCTTATAGTCTCAGCAGGTGCTGATTTTGATCCAGAGATACGGTCTTATCCTCCTGTTTTGTTTGTTCATATGCCAAAAGATGAAAAGACTGCAGATTTGGTTGCTAAATCTATACAGAATTTGAAGAGCAGGGGTGTTCCAGTAGAAGAAATTCAATGCCATGAGGTGCAGGTTAGTGCAGGACTTTTGAGGCAGAGAATTCAGGGACTGGATGAAAATCTAGCAGGAAAAATTGTTGCAGTGCTTAAGGAAAATGGAGTCTTAGATTATCAAGGATACTTAAAGCGCGACCCGCAGTCTGTGAATTGGCAGATGCCTTTGAAGAAGAGAAATGTTCTTAACAGGGGTTCAGTTGGCAAACTAGAATTGGAGGAGGAGATCCAGCAAGAGCTGAATGTTGCCTTTGCATATCATGAAATGACTAGTCTTCCAGCCCAACAAATATTTGAATGGTTTGCAGCTCATGCCCCTTCTATTTCAACCATCTAGGCCATAATTGTCTATCATGCAGAAGAAAAACTCATCTCACTATATCTATCATGCAAATATGATATTTAAAATTATTCATGCAAATATGTGGTTTTCCACGGTAGCCATTTTACGACACTCTTAATTATGAGACATCATATCAATACTAAGTTTTAAAACTTGTAAAAGTGGTTGTTCCAATTTCTTTGCATTCATTTATCTAGCCTTCGGTAAAGAAAACCGGAAATACTTCTCAAGCATGGAAGTACCTCCATAAATACTGCTCAAGCTTTATTCCATACGCTTAGAAACGAAATGAAGGAATTAAGCTAAAGTCTCAAGAATAAATCAAAACAGGTACGAGCTTAGGGCATAAGTTAAATTTCACATCCATTCAATGACGTGCGAATCAATAAACCTGTAAATGTTTGGGCCAGCACACTAACAATTTACAAAGAAAGATTTAGAACTATTCTGCCAAATATCACAGTGGATAGAAATTAAGAAGCTCAACATAAAAGGCGAAATGATGCTTTCAACTAGGGTAAAGCAAATATAGAATACGAAATGAATTATTTGAATTATGTCAATTGCTGTAAGAGTTGTTGAATGCACAAGTCCTGCTTCGTATATATCCATCAAATTAATGTGCTCTCTACCAAGAAGCTTACAGATTGTCCTGTCTATTTAAACAAGCGGCAACTCCTTACTATTAGAAGCGCAAAGACAAATAAAAGCCTTTAGCCGTTATCCATTTTGCTTGCCCGTGTAAACCGCTCCTAAAAAGATCAAACTTGACAAATCGAGCTCCAAAAATCTCAGAAATGAAACTGACGACATTTCTCGTATGTCCCATGGTATGACAAATTTTCTTGTGGTCTGTCAACAAACGACGTGCTCCAAATTCATTTCTTGGTTCCTTAGTTTAGATGCACACGTATGGCCAAAATAGGACAACAAATGGATTATAGATAATGGCTTATCCTAATGTCCAAGGACAATAAAAGAAGAAATACTCACATATTCTTTTTACAAACCCATAATCGTTGAACATTAATAACTTGGTGGCAAAAGAGAACACCACCTTAATGACTTGGTGGCAAATTAGATGTTTTAAGTCCAAGCAATGCACAAAGAGAAATGTGTGATGTCCCCTATCCTTTACGATGCTCCTATCGTATAAGATCTGGAGACCCCTCGTGTCAACCCCCGCGGTCAAGCCAGGAGGCCATATGACATCGACTCTTTGGGGGTGCTCAGTCGATGTGGAAGATGAGCGTGTCTTCCCCATCTTCCTCGAGGCCGATCTCACTGTGGAAGCGTGGAATGTAAGCACAAGCATCAATCACATAACTCAAATAAATACTCACCACGAAGGGTGAGGCACGGTGGCTTAGGCTTCGTCGCTCTGTTGAAGCTTTTATTCGATCCTATTATATTTGCTGTCGAGCAAAGGCCTCATGGTCGTCTTTAGCCATTGCATATTCCAAATGGACCTTGGAAGAATATCTCTATGGACTCTATTCCGAAGCTGCCACTCTCTGGGGGGCATGATGCTATCATGGTCATTGTCGATTGCTTCTCTAAGATGGGTCATTTTATTCCTTGCAATATCACCATCATCACTAAAGACACAACCTATCTATTTCTTCATGAAATAGTCAAACTTCATGGACTACCAGACACGATTGTCAGTGATTGTGGATCTCAGTTCATTGCAGGTTTTTGGAATCGACTTTCGAATTTATTGCATGTTGACCACTCATTGATATCCGGTCATCATCCAGAAAGTAACGGACAAGCAGAGCGCACTAATCAGACTCTAGAGCAATATTTGAGGTGCTTTATCAGTTATCAACAAGATGATTGGGTCGATTATCTTCAGTTAGCTTTTCCTATAACAACTTCGATTTATGCTTCCCAACGGCGGACTTCAATCTTTTTTAACTCTGGCCAGCATCCTCGTTGGTTCCTTTGTGTCATTGCCTAGAGACTCTGTTAATCCTAGTGCCGAGTCTCAACTTGAGAGACTCCAAGCTCTTTAATAAAATCTTCAGTGCCATCTTCTCCAGGCACGCTATCGGATTTATTCCAATTTACATCGGCAAGAAGCTCCTTAACGTTTCGTGTTGGTGACCTTGTCAGCTTCTTCATAGGGACCTCCCTACCTCCACATACATGCAGCGAGCTTGACTATCGTCAGCCTTCCTTACAGTGCCCCGGATCGATGATGTGGCATTCTCGCTGAGCTACCTCCAGTTGTTTGTCTACATCCAGTATTTCATGTTTTACCATTGGAGCCCTAGCCCTATATAGTTAACCATTTTCCGGATCATATTCCTCCACTGCCACTACCAGTGGAAATGGATGATCACGGGGCATTAATTAGAGAGAAAATATGGGGTCTCCAAAAGGCCTTTGTAAAAATAGAGAAAATCCACATCAGCTTTTTGCTCTAGCCAATCAGAAATGAGTGCCTTTGTTCTTAATCTGTACATGCCGGCCATGGCATATTAGCTTTGGTAGCCACGTGTTGGATTTAGATAGAGTCCCTTCTCTAAAGAGAGACTCCCAATGGAGATTTGAAGTCATTTGAAGTCTTCTCATATTTTCTCATAGAGAGCATTTCCCAATGGAGATTTGAAGTCATTTACTCTCGTGAAGTTATTGAATTCTATTTTGGCAGGATCGAGCTGGTGTGGAAAACCATAGAGTTTCGAAATTGTATGGGAAAACTTATTGTAAAAGCACGAAAATTGCTCCAAATCGGGTTTCAAGCATGGATATACTCGAAATAGGGTACGATTTGATTTTCCAAATTGTTTTTGAAGAATGTAGGCCGATTGATAAGCTCATGGGATAAGGTTTTGATGGATCTAGCCGCTCAAGTTTTCCCTAGAACTAACTTTTGTTCTTGGCATTCATGCATAGATAGGTAATCGATCCAAGGCCGATCTGAAATAAGAGCAATAATCCTTCACAATAATGGGGATGCCAATGGCGAATTGTTTGACTTTGTTATTTCTATTACTCTTGGGTTACCCTCCATCCTAGATCCACGGTACCCATGCGGTGAAAAGAGCCGAGTAAAGGATGTGAATGCCCTTTGGAAGGTCCAGGTGTAAAAGGAATTGTATTTGGTTCAGGAGGCACTAAGGTGAAGGAGGTCATTGTGGTGCATGATGGCTACACTAGCTCTGATTTGGCCAACAAACAAGTTTCTGGAAGCCCGGATCTTGAAGCCAATACCATTTGTTCTTGGATTACACTTTTCCCGCTGCTGGCATTATTAGCGTGCTTGAAGTGTATCATCACAAGCTTGGTCAATTGATTTTTAGGATCCCTGCATCTACTTTGAGAGCGAGGTATTTGCTTTCCACAAGTATCATTACATGGTCTCTTGTGCAGGTATTGGTAAGTTGGCCGAGATTAGAGAGCCAGATTTGAAGCAAATTAGTGCTGATTTTTGTGACAGGAGTCTTGTGACAACATATCAAGGATGTGTTTGAGTTGAATTCTTTAGAACACTGACAGAAAGAGGTGGAGTGAGATGTGCATTCAAAGTATTTCTATCAATTTGTTGCCTTTGCTTTCTTTTTTCAAGCATGAGAAGATTAGTGTGGCACCGATAACATACACGATCATCAAAATCTCACATGAAGCATTAGACTTCATGCTCCCCAATTAATAGGAAAAAGTAGGCAAGACGAAAAGTGGAGAACAATGGCAAAGAAACCTCGGTTGCATCTGCTAAAACACTAGTGTTGGTATGTTGCTTGATTCACATTTGTCTCGGATTAAGTCTGAAATATTTGGCACATGCGACTGCAGGTATAAACTCACCAAGCAGGTATTGTATGCAAATTATTTTGTGGCGAGAAGACGACGCATTTGGGAACGAGGTCATTGGGAATGGAAGGCGGTGGAGGATCATTCGACCACTTATGGAATGCGGATGATAGATTTTTTAATGTGGAGCAAGAGTGGATATTATTGAATGCGGGAAACTAGTAGAGTCATTTTCTTTGTTATGGAAAAAGATTGGCTTACATAATTGAATTTGCCATGCAATGCAAGATCCAAGCTCCAAACACTCTAAGAATTGTAATCTTGAATCTTGATAGAATAGGTGGTCATTCATGATCAATGTCATGTAATTTATGTCACTAAAGTGCAGCAAAAAAAATCTTGAGAATACTGATTGAAATCAGGTTCAAATCCTAATACTCTAAAATGCATATCAGCAAGTTTTAATCAAAGTTAAGAAATTGGATTTCAAATCTTCAGCAAGTTTTATTTATGAATTTAGCCACCAAGTTTTGTCTATGAATTTTACACTAAGTTTTCTGAAGTTCAAAGGTTCAGAAGTTCAAGGCATTTTTGAAGTCCTCATCTTTAAAAGTTCAAGGCTTTTGACGAACTTGCTTTGTCCAAAACGGGATTGAACCTGAGAAAGTGTCTATTGTTTTAAGTCTGTTTGGTTTTTGATTGCTTGTTCTATGTTTCACTTTCTTGTTTGTATCTAGACAACCATGATTCCAACAAACTGAAGATAAGAATAAGTTCTAAGTTTTATATGTTCGAAGTTTATGATTCCAGAACATGCTACAAGTCTAGATGAGTACTAAACCTGATATTGATTCTGAATAATAAGTACTAACCAAGTTTTACTAAACAAGTTGAATACTAAACAAGTTTTACATGATTCCAGTCTGTTATTGCAAATACTTGTGTGTAATTCATGTTGCATGTCTGTTATACCAGTTGCAAGTTCAATATTAAATAGGGTTTACATGATTCTAGTATGTACTTCCAAATACTTGTGTATAATTCAAGTTGCATGACAGTTGCTTTCAAGTTGCACAAAACAGAATTTGTTTAAAACAGAAATTAGTTTTTCTGTAGTAGGTTAAGAAGTACAAAAAGAACAATAACAGTATAAAAAGGGTTACAGAAAATAGTTAAAGAATAGCGAACGTTACTAATAAAGGGTTTGTACAAATATATTCATAAGATAACTGTAAGGATGCTTTACAAAAAGTGTTTAGCCAGCATGCATCTTCTGTCAATTATGTAAAAAGGAAACATGAGCCCGGGATTCAAAAAACACAAATCTATAAACACATCTAAGTACAAAATAATAGGGTTGGTCTTCAGGCAGGGGGCATCCTCAACTCGATATGCAGGTCATCTTCAATGGCATACATCATCCCCAGGAGACACTCTTGATGAATATAAGCTCGAGCACCCTAGCAAAACATATAGCTCCAGCCTCAATAAGCTTTTCAACAACTACCACTGTAACCAGATGGCCTCCACTTGAAGACACTGACTTTGGCCGAGCTGGAGCCGCTGCTAAAGGAACAAGAGATGGAGCCTGTGCTAATGCAGTTAGTTTCATTTTTGCCATGGAGCTCAAAATTGGGGTGGTAGGCAGGCGGATTGGCACTAAAGAGGCAATTATTTGGGAGTGGCGAAGAAAGGAAAGGAAAGTTTGCATGCATACGATTTTTGTGCTCAAGGCCTGAGCCACCGACTATAATTCATCTGCAATATTTTTTTCAATGTTCAATATCATGATCCCATGGGTACCAATGGATTCAAGGTCAATGGGTTTCAATATTTTCCTTCGTGTTTAAGATCAATAACACTTTAAGACCATTGATAAGCTCAATTCTAAAAAAAACTATGAAATCATCTTCATTGTTGCACTGCTTGTAAAGTTTGGGGTTGCCAAGCTATTTTTGTTGCATGGCATCTACTTGAGAAGAAACTATCAATGCATTTGGATAGCGAATATAAACAAGTAATGGATATCTTTGAAAGAGTTTAAGTACTCTTGTTGTATCTGATGCCAAATTTGCATGACCCATTTTGGATAATGAAGCCTTATAGTTGGTAGCTGGGTCCATGTAGTAGCTTCTTGACTTCACATTGTCTATTCACTATATAGATATCAAATAGAAATAGTCTATTCCTATGTAGACATTGGCATAATAAATGTGTCTACATGGATGGTACAAGATGCACAAGGTGCACCTAGGTGTTGCTTTGATTTAACATCCCATGGGTTGAACTATGGCATTGCCCATAATTCACTCAATTAACAAGAAACAATGTAACCATACCTGAAATACCATGGTATGAATTACTTACTTTGATTTAACATCCCATGGGTTGAATTCTTACTTTGAATTTGCACTTCATGCTTTGAATCATGCATCTAATGGCTTTGCTCATAGCTCAGTAAAGAAATTAATTAATATGAGTCAACGTAGACAATGTAGATTCAACGAAATTTTTAGCAAAAGGAATGGATCTCCATGGCGAAGGGGTTTTTTTAGCAAAAGGAATGGATCTCCATGGCAAAGAGGTTTCTTTCGCCATGAAGATTCGATCCAACTGAAAATAATGTGGAATTGCTTATCTTATATTATAATGTTATACCGTATTGAATGGATCAAGCCCTAATTTTAATGGTCGAGATTATATGATTGAACTTGAAGGCCAAGATCTATCGCGACGACTTCCCATCACTATGATTGGTCATGATTTGATCTCTTGAGGGGAAAAGGGAAAGGAAAAAGGGGAAAAGGTAAGGGAAGGAAGGCGGGTAAAAGGAAAAGCAAAAAGGGAAAAGGGAAGAGTAAAAGGGCATGGGAAAAAGGGGGGGCGAAGAAGGGGAAAGGAGAGAAATGGTAAGGAAAGAGGACAAGGGAAGGGAAAAAATGGCATCGAGAAAAGGAAAAAGGAAAAGGAAAAAGGCGAGGGCAAAAGGGAGGATAAAAAGGCACCGAGGAGGAAAGCGGAAAATGGTGAGAAAATGAGGAAAAGAGGGGAAAAGGGAAGGGAAAGGGTAGGGAAAAGGAATGGAAAAAGAGGAAAAGAGAAAAAAAAAGGACACGGGAAAAAAAAGGGAAGAAGGAAGGGTGAGGAAAGGAAAAAAAAAAATGGAAAAAAAAAATGAAAAGAAAAAAGAAAAGGGAAAAAAAAGGAAACGGGAAAGGGGGAAGAGAGTGGGGAAAAAGGAAAAAATGGGCACATAAAAAAGGTGGAGAAAAGGGAATGGAAAGAGGCATAGGGAAATAGAAAAAAAAAAAAAACAAGTGGGAAAGAAAAGGAAAAAGGCACGGAAAAAAAGCGGGAGGGTGGGGAAAGAATGAAAAGGAAGGGAAGGGAAGAGAGAAATAGGAAAATAGAAGGGAAGCGGTGGGATAAAAAGGAAGAGGGTGGAAAAAAGAAGAAAAGGGTGGGGAAAGAATGAAAAGGAAAGGGAAAGGAAAAGGAGGTGGAAAAAAGGGGAAGGAAAAAAAAGGGCACGAGGAAAATGGGAGAGAGAAATAAGAAAATAGAAGGGGAAAAGGCGGCGGGATAAAGGAAGGAAGGAAGGAAGGAAGGAAGTATATTTTAACGTCCCGGAGGCCAAACTTGACCTATGAGGGACGGTACATGCGGTAAAACCAAAGCGGATAAAACCACACCAAAAGACAAATGCTACTATACAATGTGTCCCTACTACGGGATGAAAAAACCCCCACATGGGAGGAAAAACCACAGTAGTAGGCTCTCGGATCCCTTGTCCTGTAAAGGGGATTCTCGACAGTGAGACTTGCAAAATGTAGGATGCGGGGCGTGCAAACCATTGGCGATGCCAGCAATTGATGTATGCCTCGAGGCATCTTAAGATCAGCATGTTGCTGGATATGCGTGCTCGGACACTCTTACGAGCATGGTGCTCATCCTCTCCGTGCATGTGGCAACACGGCATATTCTCTCATGCGTCGGGATTCTCGCCCCTCCAGAAGGTCCAACGACTGTTTCCCGAGGATGATGGGACCCGTCCTCCACGGAGGCAATAGCTCCCGTTTCTTCATAGATATATGCGCTTTTCAAATCTTTGGTGTGGGCCATGTTCCGGTGTTGGATTAACTGCGTGTGGTAGTGCTCTCATTTTAGGCTTTGCACGTGGTTGCATCCACCAGTGGTGGCAAAGCGCCATTCAGGGTGTGTGACCGTCCCAGGCATCGGGGCATAGCCACAATGGCTGGTAGCCTATAGACCACGTTATAACCACCCACAGCGATTCTCCCATACCCTCTTCGATCGTTGTGGCTCTTGTGCCAATAACAAAGCCCTCGGAAGGCGTTGTGCATCCATGCTTTGGTGACCTTGTGGAAATATGCAAGATGTCTACGCGATAGCGGAATGTTGCGAGGGCGAGAACCCGGTCTCATATAACAAAATCTGATAAGGCACCGTGTCCTTGATACCTAGATCAGATGTTAGAAGGCCTTTTGCACCCTCTAGCTTATCCTGTGTGTTCTTGCTAATTGTCGGACCTTTGGACCTCTACCCATACAACAATCTTGGTTCAACGAGTGCTCAACAGGTGTGCTCTGCGTGCCCAGTCCACATAGGTCTATTCCCAGTAGCAGCTATTCTGCATAGCATAGAGTGGCTTTCCATCCCATTGCCGCCCGTCTTTCCCACACGGTCATCCCATAACATGCTAAGCGCAAAAGTTGATTCCCGGATACTTGAAGGTCCTTACAACATCCACCTTCTATCCTCTGTAATAGAGATTCGGGATATCATCTTTCATGAGGAGAGGGACTGCCAGAGCTTAGTTTTCCAAGCAGTTCACCGTCATTCGGTTGTGTCCACCAGAACCCACTAAGAGCGTCCAAATGCCGCCGCATACCCTCGGTCAGCATGGGATAGCAAGTCTACATCATCTCCGCGATAGAGCAATTGCCTTTTATCCGTATCGTCAGGAAGCCGCGGCCATCACTCTTCATGTTCTTGCATCCAAGTCTCCAACTTGTCAATGTAGAGACCAAAGAGCGTTGAGATAACGGACATCCCCGCTTAACCCCTATGGTGCTAGCAACTCGCCGATCCGATGCAGCAATGCAAGATATATCCCATCATAAAGTCTATAGATGACATTTTGTAAGTCCCGGTAGGGGCATGCGTACCGCAAATGTCGCCACAACAGTCCCCAGGGACCGGGATCATATGCCGCCTTGAAATCCAAAGAAACAGCCAGTGTGTCACGCCGCAGCATGTGCGAAAGTAGCCTCCATAAGGATTCGAGAGTGAATATATGGTCGAGTTGGGAGTGGGCGGCGAAAACCCCGGCCGGGCCAATCGCGACCTCGGGGCCTTCACCATCGAAGTTAACTTCTTTCTCCACCACACCGCTAAAGCTTTGCAGTAATGGGCTCACCATGATCATGCGGTAGTTCGGCCAATCATCCCTTTGGCACATCTTGTGAATTGGGGTGACCTTGCTAACCATCCACTCTCCGGGAGGCCCTCCCTTATGGCCCTGGTTAATGATCACCGCCGGAGGCCCCAGCAAAGTCGGCCCACCCCATTTCAATAACTCAAACGAAGTCCCCGCAAGTCCTTCTCGCTTTGCCATTAGCTGTGTGTCTAAGGCCCTCGCGTTGGATGTCTTCCTCCGTGAGCCGCAACATTTCTCCTACGATCCGGAACCCTGCCAGCTGCTCCCTCGGGATCATAAGGCCCTCCAAGACATGCATCCATTTGGTCTACTTGTAATATTGTAGGGTGGTTGATGCCTCTTGTACAACACCCTACTCCCGAGAAGGCTTTTATTTCGATCATCAACAAATCAAACATGCAGCTAGCGATAGTGCGCAATGTATGCATGCTTTTTGGATTTCAAGAATGCTCTATAGTCTGAATATTTTGCCCTTAGCTGTGGATCGAGGCGAGGCGTAGTTGGGTCTTTAGAGCCTTGCACTCGGCGTCAAACGGGGATTACGGGGAACTGCGCGGTGTCCATTCGCGGCGATCCTCGGCGCAAAGCATGCACTAGGCTCTTTGTGGTAAAGGCGTTTACAATCCATTCCACCTATCATATAGCGTCTGAAAGGGCATCAATCCCTGCGGTTCACGTTCCAACAGACTCATATTACGCTTGCTTTCGATAGTGGGGATGTATCTCAGCCACGATGGTTTCTACTGCGTGATTGCGCTCTTGGGTGATCCCAATCAAAGTGACATAAAGTGGATAGTGGTAAACAAAGCCTCCTCATCTCACATTGGGTGTGCCAATTGAGAGCTCGCCGATCATGTCAAGTCCTACCAACTGGAGCAAGGAGATAGTCTACCACCTTAGCTCCACCATCATGTCTATCGCTCTTGCAAGTAAAACCCCACGATTGCGGCCATCCGATCATACCATTGCATGCCATGTCAAAGACGACAGAGTTGAACAAACTCCCTTCCAAAGCGTTGCAGGTATATCTTGAGGCTATCGGCATGTTGAGGGTCTGTTGTTTCAAGCGAAGTGGGTCGAATCGGCCTCTCCACGGAAGGTAACCGACCGGCGGTTTGTGCGATGTAAAGGGCATTGAAATCTCCTAATAAGAGCACATGTCCTTCTTGGCGATATTGCTCTATGTCATCATCTGAGATCTCTATAAGGCATTTTGTACATCCGTAATACGCCTCACGGACTGGTAGAACTTAGAGGTCGCATGGGGTATATAACAACATGCAATAAATAATGGACGATCTTTGAGGCTCCGCATGTGTAGCGGTAAGTAAGGTCGACCTTGTGGAGTGAGACCGCATGCTATAGCATCTTTTGAAGTAGCACGCCACCCTCCATATCCTCGCTTTGCCATGGCGCACATTAGCGAAGCGAGAAGCACTGTATCCCGGGATGTCCTAATAGTCACCGATGCCCACGATATTCCATGTCTCTTTGCAAGAAGATGATGTCCATACGCGGGAGCGATCCCAACCAGGCCACCGCCCTTCTTCGAGTGGGAATCCCCAAGGCCCATGATACAAATTAAGACACTTTCCCTATCTTTGCCTGGTAGAGGATTTGTCAGTTGCACTGCCTGCCTTCGGAGGAGGTTGCGTGTGGGTCGTTCTGTGGTGCCCGAAAGCACCGGGTCCGGTTGTTGCATCCGGGTTTGCCGTCGGAGGTGAAAGGTCTAGATGTCCCCTGGCCCCATCGCGCCGCCTCAAGTATCATGGTGGCGCGGGGTACAAACACCTTCATCTTGCCATTAACTAAACACCCGATCCCCACTTTTGTCGACTTGCTCAGTT
Source organism: Isoetes taiwanensis (assembly GCA_021234155.1). Lineage (NCBI taxonomy): Eukaryota > Viridiplantae > Streptophyta > Lycopodiopsida > Isoetales > Isoetaceae > Isoetes > Isoetes taiwanensis. The sequence goes on along the minus strand of JAJEKV010000098.1, from coordinate 2,464,157 downwards.
TTTGTGAACTCCTCTCGTCTCTCCTTTTGTTGCCTTTGGAGTAAGATACGTGTCAAGTATATTGATGTCCCCTTCAGAAGCTAGTACGTTGCAGCAATAGAGTCTTGGATGCGGTCCAACTCTTGTGAATTTGACCGGTCGGGGTCTCATGTTTGGCCCAGGCTGCGGTCGGTTTCTCACCCCAAATCTGCGGTTGTGGTACATCCGGCACGGGGCATTAAACAGGCAAATCTTCCCCATGATCTTCAGGCAAGCCCCGGACAATGAGGGTTCGGTAAGCGGGATTGGCGATCCTGCTCCTCGCGAAGGACTGCCCGATTCCACGGGCCACCTACGCCCTCCGGCATTAGGCGCCTTGTTGATCTTTGTCTCGAGGCGATGCGTGTTCGTTCATCTCCGGCGAGATCATACATCTCGGTGAAACTCGGCCATCTTCTTCTCTAGGGCCAGAGGCACAGGTCTTTCCTTCACAATCTACAGTTTGTCTCTTTTCTAGGGTATCCAACCTTGCTTGCATCTGATGCATTCTAGCAAAGAAGAAAAGAAGAAAAGGGTGGGGAAAAGAAGAAAAGGGTGGGGAAAGGATGAAAGGGAAGGGAAAGGAAAAGGGGCGGAAAAAGGGAAAGGGAAGGGAAGGGAAGGAAAAAAAAGGGCACGAGGAAAGGGGAGAGAGAAATAGGAGAATAGAAGGGGAAGAGGCGGTGGAATAAAGAGGAATAGAATAGAATAGAGGAAAAGGGTGGGGAAAAGAAGAAAAGGGGCACATGAAAATGTGTGGAAAATAAGAAAGGGGAAAGGAAAAAAGTGGAAGGGAAAAGGAAAGAGAAGGGGAGGTTAAAAAAAAAAAAAAAGAAAAAAGAATATAGAAAATAGAAAAAAAAAAGGACGTGTAGAAAAATTGAGAAAAAAGAAAAAAAAAAAAAAAAAAAAAGGAAAGTGTGTAGGAAAATGAGGAAAAAAAATGCAGATAACCTCTTTATGAGGAGTCTGAACTGAACAGGTTTCCGTCCACACATGTTCCCAACCTATGCCCAGCAACGCTGGGCACTATTACTAGTATGTAGCATAATAACAGGGGGTTTTCTTTGTGTTTTTGTACGCTTTTCAATAAGGTTTTCCTGATGTATTCAAATGGATGTACTAATGCGTACATCTAGAGTGCACCATTTCTGAGCCATTGATTTTAGCCTTTTTTTTTCCAATGGTCCATAACGAATGGCTCACAACAAAAGCCCTTTTTTTGTGCATGTGGTGCATAATGGTTAACAACTAATGGCTCACAACAAAAGCCCTTTTTTTGTGCGTGTGGTGCATAATGGTCAACAACCAATGACTCACAACAAAAGCCCTCTTTTTGTGGGCTTCAAGGGCACATGTAGTGCAGTTTCCCCGCCGGCAACACATTTCTTATCATACTTTTGATCCAGAGCTCTGTTTGAGATGATTTTTATTGCGTTGGAAAGCTCTCTCCGAGATATTTTTGATGGTGTATGATATAGATATGTTTGGTTAAGTTATCTATGCTAAAACAGCAATTTCTCGGCCGGGTTTGGTAGGCTTTCAGATCCTACCGGTCAAATTGATTGATACTGATTGCGCTATTGGATATTGTTTTATAGCTCATTTCGAATGAAGCTTGCAAAAAATTACTATGCATTTTTAGATTTTGAGGCAGTTATTAAGCAAATTCCAAGGCTTCTAGATCCTTGTGCTAACAAGAGAAAAGTTTCCCCCACTTTGGTTTCTCACCACAAGAATCCATGGAGGCCAAAAGGCTGTTGTTAAATTCCAGTTGAAAAATGTTTGTGTATGGGTGTTGCAAACTTTATGACTTTCAGAATAATGGGATCAATCCGCTCTATCTTTATGATAACTTTTACTTATGTTCTATTTGTTTTATTGTGATGAAATTCAAAAGCTACAGGTGATGAAAGCCTCAAATGAATTCTAGTTTTTTTTTTTCTGGTTTGAATTCTAAAATTTTTGTCGCACCGGGGGGGGGGAGGGGGGGACGTCCCTAAGGCCCCGAAGGGTTGTAAAAATTTTTTTTGCAACACAAACCATTAACATCTAACATATAAAAATTAAATCCCCCAACACATAACAACTAACACATAACAACCATTGATATTAACAATCAACACATAACTACCATTGACATTAATTAACACAACCATTGGGTCCAACACATTTAAATTAAAATCCCCATTAAACCCCCTTTGGGTTGGGTGCATATTCACACGGGGGGTGATGTAGGGCAGCAAGAGCCCTCATAATTGTATTTTGCATGTACAAAATCAACACCATATAGTATTCCGCTTGAAATCTTATAGTATTTTGCGAATCTTGTTATACAGTATAGCAAATTTTGTACTTGCATACCCCACAAACGAGGAACTTTACGTACGGTGTAGATTAAGGAATAAGGGGTGAATATGCCTATCCAACAGCTCTCGTTGCCTGGAGTCACCCCCCGTGTGAATATGCACCCAAACCAACATGAATATGTGGGATATATGTGGGCAGATAGCCTGTTTTAGGGTTTAGGTCCGACTTTTGAAAGTGATCCGGATTCGCAAGGTTCCCTGAAGTGGCCAACAATCTGCTCTGTGGAAGCTTCTAAAGGAGAGGTATGGGTAATTAGGAATCTGATGCCATTGTTGAGTGTGAGGTAGTGGCACCCTTGGATATCAAGAAATACCACCAGACTATACCTCAAAGGGTCGTGATGGCGTATCTTGAGATGGGCATAAAAATCGAGGACCAGATTCTAGCTTGGGCTGAGGCAGCACCACTGCGCCATATGATGCATGTGGAAGTAACCTTTGTGAGACATGGGGATTCCTGGTGCATGTATGAAGTCCTTAGGATTGCAAATTCCTTTTTTGGTTGCTGGCTATTATACGTGTTCATGTTCAATTTGTTATGTTATCAGTTCATGTTAATATCAATTCATGTTATCAGTTCTGTAATACTATTTGTGAAAGTCAATGTGCAAATCTCTGTTCAATCCGTGTGTACATGTTCAATCTGAGTGCAAGTTTGCAAGGGTTTCATGCGAATATCTGTACCAAATTCTGTTCCCTGCCAATAATCTGAGGCAGCCATTAGAACAATTGTGAATAAGTGTTTTAACTCGAGATCAAAACAAATGAAAACAGTGATAATACATCCACACGTCAATACCAGAGCGGGGATTTTTCTTTTTAAAAATAGCTAACCTTTTATGGCCAAAAAAAACTCGACAAATATGGACTGCTAATCCCTTTTTTGGTTGTTGGCTAAAGTTAGACTGTTTCAAAGTTAAATTTTCTATAACAGATAACACTCAATGGAACATGACAAGACAAGTACAATGATATTGATTTATACACATGATCTACAAGTTGTCTTTTACGAAATTTAAAGAGCAATATCTACTACTAATTCTTTGCCTTTTCTGCCTCCATACTAACAGGCCTTGGCTAGCAGCAGAACTTTTCTCCTTTTCTTTTCTTTGAGGCCTCAGCCAATGCTTTATTTAACCGAGGAGTAACGGCGTCTTGCCACACTCTTCATGTCGAGAAGTTACTCTCCTGTAGAATTATTGTGCCATCTGTATGAGTGGGTTTGACAAAGAATGTGACCCTCCATGCTGAGTTTTCCGATTATATGCAACCTTGGCCTGCTTGTGGGACTTCTCCATACCTTGCGTGTTCCAAATTGATAAGTTTTCATACTTCTGAGCAAACTAAGGCCCATGAGCATATATGATGTGGATGTAATGAGTAAGCTCTGTCTCACCCCAGGCCTATATATATATGCATGTGTAAACTCCCTGATCACCATCCTAAACCTAGCTCTGGAGTGGTAGCTGTGCATCCTAAACCATTCATGCTGACAAGTGCATGAAGAGTGCAAATTGCACTCTTTCTAGTGGTATTGGGAGTATTGGACCAAAGATGTTATCTTTCAAATGACGATCAGGAGGCATGTTCTGATCACACTCAAGGGTGCTCTTGGACCTTTCTTCTTTTTTTACCTCAATGTGTAGCAGCAATAAATACAGTTCCTTGTGGTCTTGGCACCTGAAGAACTTATGTTATACGTGGCCTTTTCTGTCTTCAAGTCACATGCCAAATGGAAATTAACAATAAATGAACCATGGCCTGCAACACATAATTTCTCACCATTGCCATATATACCTAGCAGTCTTATTCCCAACCGTAGAATCGGTGTTTGCAAAGGAAAACCACATTCCTGAGAATGCATGCTTCCTAGGATTTCACTTACTGAAATGTTTTTTCTCCTTTTGATTAGCTCTAAGCTGTAGGGCCTAGGGATGACAATTTTCTTTGTGCTCAATGACTTCAGAGCATCATAAAATGGCTTGAACAACAACTTTGTAATCATGCATGCACGAGTCAAAGAATATCACAAACCTCTTTAACTTTGGATGCATCAATTTTAGAGTATATCGGCCAACTACATGCAAGCACTCTTTTCCTAAAGCCAATGTTTGAAGGGTCATCAAGCAAGGAAATTATCTCATTATTGTTAGCAATTGTTTTAACAATTTGCCCCACATTTTTCCTGGCAACCTTCTGGTCATTGTGTGGCCTCTTTAGATTTAACACATTCTTGATTGCATATTCTCTTGGCAGCACCACACCTCATATTCAAGTTCTTAATTCGTTTTTTTTCTTTCTTCCTTTCTTACCATCCAAGAGAGCTCCTCTTCATCCGGGCCAATCTCTTCTCAACACAAGTTTTCTCTTCAAGTCATTTGCACGAATACTTTCTGCCTTACATTCTCGTTATGTCAATTTGAGCACACAAGATGCAATATGTCATTTCTTAATTTTGTGATTGTCTTCTCTTTCTCCTTCCATGCACTTTCCATTGAGATGCATGTTCTTGCTAAATTACAGAAATCTTCATTTCATGCATACATGCACCTTAATAAACTGTGAATTTCAGCCAATAATTGGCCACTATATTGCATCATATCTGTGCAATATCTAAGCAAACCTAATTTACCTTCAGAAGAAAATTTTACTAAGTTGGCAACCGAATTAAAATCTGGATGATGTCCGATCATAAGATTCTTTGGGTAAATCTCTCCTCTTGCTCAAATATTTGCATGCTTTTCTCTAGAATTGCACAATGCATTCTTATCTTCAAGATGCCCTGTAATTAACCTATGTTTGTTTGTGGTTTGAGCATATTCTACTGATGGGAGGTTAATTGTGATTTGAACCATAATAGTGAAAGCAAGCAGTGGAAGCAATAGTCTATGAATGAACATGACCCTGTTGATTTTTTATCAAGGGGCTAAGTTTGAATTTTTGAATTTGAATTCAAATGTGAAAACATCAAAACAGATTGGATGGAGGAAGGAGTTACGTGATGGATCGGGTGGGTATGCACGACCGGATTTTGGATCCAAGAGGTGCAACACTTGGATTTGTTTGAATTCATCAGCCATCGAATTTTAGTCTAGGGATTGTTAGTAGATCGTAAGCTAATGCTGACGGCCAAGGAGCTCCAGTTCAGGAGAATGGAAGATCTCCCATGCTAACCCACACGAACTTGGCATCCATGTGGCAGCAGGAGAGCATAAAAAGGAATAAAAGATTTGAAATGGGATGGAAAAGATATCACAAATTTGCCATATTAATGCCAAAAATTGATCCTAGCCTCATTATATTTAACCAAAAATATAATAAAAACAATTTACAATTTCTTAGGGAAAGCATTATTTGACTTCAGGTGGTTGGTGTTATGCATTTGAAGAAGAAAAAATAAGGCGTGCATAGACAAAAAATCTCAAGTTGCAAAGGATGGAGGAGAAGATGGTGGAGCAAGCAAAGCTAAGAAGGGAGAAAGAAATGATTGAGACCAAAAAGGAAAGGAAAAAAGAGAGAGAAGCTAGAAAAGGGTTGGAAATTTAATGATGCTATATTAAATGTACTATATATTATTCATGAACTTGCAAATGTTTTTTGAATTTTTGTTTTTTTTTTCCAAACCCAAAAAACATCTCCCATAACACACCAAAACAAAAAATTTCAATTCCTTTTTTCAATATAAAACACGTAGCATAAAACATCATGTCCCAATAAAATGTGGCCACCATAACATCATGTCCCAAAGTAACAAAAATGAAAAAATGCCCAATAATTTGGTAAAATAAATGTTCGAGAATCAAGCCCAACCTCAAATATGTCTTAGTTTTAATATCTTCATAAACGTGGGTGTCCTCCCATCGCACTACAATGAACTAAAGCGATACCTGGCTAAATCTTGCCATGCTTACACTTTGGAAAAGATAAAAATCAATTTATGGCAAACAAACAATAATTCTCACAACATAGTGAACCATCGGAAAAATTTATGTTCCGTGATCAAATCAAGCACAACCCTCAAGCTCAAATATAGGAAGCTCAAGATACATATATGGGATCGGATAGTTTGAAAAACTATCAACCCTTGAGTTCGAATTCATTGGGATTACATTACCCATAAAGAAAGGCTAATCCGTTTTCTTTAAGGGTGGGTGTCCTCCCAAGATACTTGTTTTAGCGGGACCAACCAACAAAAAATTAGCCACTAATTTTTTCCTGTTATGTTTGTGGATTTTGAAATAACAAGGCCTAAAAAAATACAACCAAAAGTTCTTAAGAAGTTTGTTACATTTAAAAATAACAAGCCCTTAAAAAGATAAACCAATAAAATAATATAAGTCCTTAAAATAATATAAGCTTTTTTATTTCCCTTTTCATTTTTAGCTACATCTTTTCCTCTATATTTATATGAACTCACAATGGTTCAACACGCATAAAAAAACCCTTATTTTTGAATAAACCTTTTTTCCCCCAACAAAAGACTTGTAAAAATCATTTGCCAATGTAATCGAACATGAAGGCAATTATTATAGCCCATCTAGGTCACAATTACATTGGTTGCAGCAAATGCAAATAACTTGGGATTTCAAGAAAGGAGAAGGCTTCGAATGCAAGCAATTTTAAGATTAAGGCATGGTTTCTTCTTCAATTTTTACAGATTCTCATGTGCCAATTTTTCCATGCTTGATTCTCAAGCACCAAGTCCATTGTTTGAAGTCAACATTGTCACTTGAAAATTCCATGCCATGCCTACTAGCCTAGAAGTTACTCCAAGAATGACGCAAATAGATGTTTTTCTTCCATGTACCATATTAACACCATGGATTTTATAAAACACTCACATACGCAGCCAAGATCATTCACATACTCATCTTATGGTGTTCAATTGAGAAAATAATTGCAGTGGCAAATAACCTTGTTACTCAAGAAAATGAACATGAAAACATTGATGCACGAATTGCACTAGCTCACAATAATTCCAAGGTCCAATTGTCCGAAAATCCTACTCCTGGCAAGGTGAGTTAATTTAGGGAGATGGTAGGTGTAGGGACACCACATAAAACTCCGCGGAATCATTAAAAAAAACACATCCTACTTGGGCAAGAAGAGGGAGGTTGCAAAATTTTGTATATAGTCCGCATCCAAATTTTGAAAATGCAAGTTATTATAAGATGTTGATTAAGACAAGATTGAGACTATGAGAGATTTGAATCCTTGTTGTACTCCATTCATGTTAAAGTGTATGTGATTTGCTTTAAAGTGCCAACCCTTAATGCGTTGAATAATCAACATATAATAATCATTAGACAGCCCCCATTGGGTTAAGCAACCACCCTCTACCATGCCCCTCCCCCGCCAAGCTATCTTTCATTATTATTTTGTAGCATGGGGCTGATGGAAGAGCCTTGGGGTCGTCTACCCCTTGGATTCTAATGGATATAAGTCTTCATGGCAATGTTTGTTGAGCTAGCGAACAAGTTCAGTAGGTAGCTCCTCTCTATGGGGAACAAAACCATGTACTTTTAACCAAACTATACTTGATGATCTAGAATCTCTGCCAACTTTACACTTCAAGTGATGAGCCAACGGCGTCCCTCCTCTAAAACTTCAAATGGTGAAATGTGACAAACCATATGTAATTCCCTTAATACATCTACTAGGCAAGTACATTGGTCCATTTTATTGCCCCAAATGTGGACCACTATTGAGTAGATTTTTACACCACCATCTCCGGCAACTAACAAGCCAAATGTAATTGATTAATTGAAACAATCCCTTGTAGATCTACTAGGCTTTATATTAAATTCCACAATACTCATCATTACTTTATCCCCAAGATTGGATAGAGATATAAACTTTTCACCCCATCAAGGAATTTCCTAATGTTTTCTTTCATGTAGAGAAATATTTTCAAGTTCCGAATCAAAAATTGGGAACCAGAAAATTTCGAACAAACCTTGTTTACCCCAAAATTTACCAAACACTAATGTGGAATGGGTTATTTTACTCGAATTGGTTCCTTGCACGACTGAAAGTTCAAGATTGGATTTAAACACGTTGGATGATGTATCAGGCACATAATATCTACAACCATGGAAATACGCGACGTATCAACTTGCCTATAATTGTGCATGGAAGCATGTGCACAACGTGCAAAGCACTATAGAATGGCCCAACCCGAATTTGACCCTTTCAAACGCAAGGGTTGTAATCAAGCTTTACCATGGCTCCTTACAATGGGTTAGGACCTGCTAATCTGCTTGCAAACCTATGTCCCCTCTCCTATAAAGGGTTGGCAAGCAAATTGCAAACTACTTCTCTCTTAAAGTAAGGGCGTCCAAAACAGTAGCTGGTTAAAAAGTTGCTTTGTGGCTGAGCAAAGGACACCCAAAGCAATGTATAGGGTGCGTGTCACTATTCTTCTATCACTGTCTAAAAACTTCTTATGAGTTCCCGGATAGACATTATATGCGCTTTAATAACAGAACTTTTCTCTGAACTCACCAGTTCGGACAACCTAGATTCCATGGCATTAGCTATTGCAGTTGTAAAATTAGCCATCTGTATTAACTCTTGAAGACATTCTAGTGCTGCAGTCCGGACCTAAAAACAATTTCAGAGATTGGCCAGTGAGCTAAGCATTGTACGCATTGACAAGTTTCAGGAATTAATGCAAAGTTACCTGTGCGATCTTGACATTGCTGGCAGCGTCGAGCAATCTTTCAATTACTTGTCCCTGAAAATAAAAGCAAGTATTAAAGAAACCCAGGAGTACTTCCAAATCTACAAGCAAGCAGCTCGAAATATAGAGGCTTACTGTTTGTAGAATCAAATCAGAATCATCCTTGCCAACCACCACATGGTCTGGCTGTAATAAATTAGGACCGATACACTTGATGAATTTTTGCAAAGTTAAAATCGCACCCAGCTTCTCTGTTTCATATTAGAAGGTTAGACATTCCCATCCAAAAAACGTAACTGAATAGCAAGATGCATCCAGAAGAACAACATTAAGACATTCCAGATTTTTGGCCTATAGGAGCCTAGTAAACTTGGCTAACAACTGCACTGATTTTGGTAGGCGGTCCCTTTTATGATTGGTGCCAACTATTTTTTACATAACATATCATGTTATCGAAGATAGGTATAAAAGGGTCCTTGTTCTGGGCATTTCTTCCATTTGTTCCCTAGCTTTTCGCCTCCATTCAGTCATTTGTATTCCTATTCTGCCATGTTTTATTTGGGCTCATAGGTTGAGAACCCGTGAGCTTTCATCGACAATTGGCAGTAAACCTAGACAGCAGTTTGGACAGCACAATCTATTCTGCTCACATTTAGATTTCATATATATATGACAAGCGAAAACCATGTCAGGCCATGCAAGTGCTTTGAGGTGAAAAAGAGATGGACAAGCACCACTATGCCCTTGCTATGTCTGTCTCAAAGTAATTATCTTAATTTATCGAAATAAAGAATAATAGAGATAAAAGGTCCATTAAGATTGCAATCAAGGCTTAACCTTGCAGGCACCAATGCTTAAGGTTGAAACTATAAGGCGTAAAATGGACTGAGCATGTGGTGTCACTGTTGTTGAAAGAACTGATGGCAAAACAAGCTGCTAAGCATGCCAATCCTTTGTCCAGTGGTAGAACCCCCATCCGTTGAATCTAATACAAAAACAAAGTCAAATATGTCATGGCAAAATGATAGTCATGCCAAGTCCGTAACATCCTATTGTATCATCTAAGCAGGCATCCTGCCACTATCACTACTTTTGCCAAGTCATGGGAAATCATTCAACTGATGTATAATTCATTGAAGTTCATAATAACTTTCTTAGAAGTTTGCCTCGCACTAATCCATCCACTAACCCTTTACTTCAGGCAATTGGTTCATTGTTCTCCTTTGAGCTCATATAACTGAGCCTCAAAAGGATATAGTTGAATAGCAACTTCATTCAAGCCTGTTTACCCTCTAGATCTCAAAGATGTGAAAAAGTTTCTCTTTCGACAACACTGAATCTCCCAATGCATTACAGCTGTTCATGTTCTAATTATGAACAAATACACTAAAAAACGCCACTAGTTCCTTTCAATAGGCCAAAAATTGATCCCTTGGAATATTACCTGAAGCTGCAGGCGAAGTTAAAGTCTTTTCTTTCCTTGATATGGATTTCCCAGTCACGTCAGCCAGAAAGGTATTGGCTGGTGCACAAATTTTCTGTATGAAAAGCATCAAGAATCTGCATAGATGTAATTAATATAAGGGCAAAAAGAAGAAACTTTTGTTGCTAGTATTAACTGTAAGTGATACAACGACTTCTAATTGCAGACATCGCCTCAGGTATTGAAGACCCATTCCTTAAATTAGAATTTCTCTCATAACAGTTTTCTTTAATCTATCCTCTGAAAGTTGATGCACTCATCAATAAGAATCCCTTTGAAAGAATAATCACTGGATTTTACACGCTAAGAAAAACATAAGTAAATTTTATCTTATCTAACAAAAGAAATAACTAGTATTGATAGTCAGGCGTTCTCAGCTGAACTGCATAACCTGTTTGGAAAGGAAGTCAAATTGGAAAGAACAGTTACTTGTTCCAAGCAAGAATACGCTGCATCAGAAAACTGCCTGTTCTGTCGTGGTACAAGCAGAAAAATATGACCTCTAGTATCTCAGCTGGTTGCACACAACTTTCTTTTCCATTCAAAATTGCTTTTGAGCAAGATTTACAGAAGAACCAATAGCTTACAAAACGCGATTCTTTTTCCCTGGCCAAAAGATTCATCAGAATGAGTCAGGATACGTATCATGGCAAGGCAATCCAATAACGCGATAATTCTTGATTGTCTGTCTTTTTACCTCCCATATCGCCCCAGAACTTCTTTCAGAAGACTTGAAATCCAGCAGCTGAACAAATGCAGAGTCATAGCGACCTCAGCTAATGCTGCTGCAGCTTTTGCACACTAGTAAACTAAATGAAGGTTCCATGTATCATTGTTATATTAAAAAGCAAAAAGCCTTTACTTAGATGTATTAAAAGGATAACACCTTGTATTATCTATTATTTCTAGACTTTAAACAAACAGGTTGGAAAAAATCAAAAGATTACAAATATCCATAACCTATAAGGTGAACAAGGAAACTTTTACACATCCAAAAATACCCCTTTATGTTAAATGATCACGCGGTCACTAAAGAAGATGGCATACCATACAATGATTCACGTGTCACTAGCAGAAGATGGCATGCTATTCATAGTATCGCCGATAATATAAAAAATGCATTCAATGTCAACAGACATGAGAATAGGCCAGACTGAATACACACCTTTTTTTTTCGTCCATGATGATGAAGCAAGTCCTGTACACACCAAGGGCACAATCTCAGCCATGTACAGTTGCAGGTAAAAGTCTCAGTGCTGGTATTATCCTCCCAGGCCTCATTGAAACAAATCCACTTATTGTCCCTTTGTCCCTTATCAAATCTGAAAACATAAGAAAGATTTACAGCTTGACATGCTGAACGAACGATTCAACAAGTGATAAAATTAGCAAACTGATGCAGATGCACACCAATGTAGCTGCAGATCAGTTTCGATATTCAAGAGCAAGAAATGGAAGAATTTGAAGAGAATCTAACTGATATGCCATATCTCCATCTTTCAGAGATCTCAAAAAATATTCTCCCAGTTAAGGATCCAGTTTTGAATTTGCTAATAGCATATGACGATTTAAGATCATGGTTATCTGTCAATGCACATAAAATCCCAAATACTTTTTGGGTGATGAGTGTGCCGGGGACAAAAATGCATCAAAACCATCCACTTGAGCTGAACCTAATCATGCCACTGATAATAGATTTGTGATATGAAAAGCTGGTCATACTTGAGGAGTAGTTCAGGTCCGTTGTACGATCTGAAACTTTTCATGAACAAACTACATGAGTATCCAAATCCTTGGTTTGAGCATGATATACTGGATTCTTTTGGGAATTGAAGTATGAAATCACCTCAGAAACGAGCACAGGCATATTTTAACCATCTATTTTGTAATAGACATTAGGATTTAAAAAATCCGGCAGCCTCGACCAATGAAATGCATCACCGTCTTATGGGTTGGAGCCTCGCCTGGATTTTGCGACAAAAAATTCCGTTTTCTTAGGTAACTCCAGCAGGAATTTAATACCAGCTATGGAACTGTTGCATCAACAATAAACATTTCCAATCTTTAATTTGTCTTTGAACTTATGACCAACCATTATCCGTCTTCGCTCATGGATTAACAAAATGATGTGGGAGTGGAAACACTAACATTTGAAAATGGTAAGAGCAAGCTATTAAACAGATGTTTTTTCAGCTACATACCTGCCAATGAAACTAACAGGAAGGACACCGCATGCTTTGACAATGTCACTACAGTGTCGCGGAAATTTCCTGCACAAAAAGCCCAGCTGCAGTGCAAAGCATCCTTGTTTCCAGATTTTGTAGAGATCTATATAATCTGGATAAGATACCTGTCGCGTTCTCGAAAATTTAAGAACTCCAGTGCTTGCCACAGCAAACCATCTCTAACAACTATGCTTTTTTCAGATAACAGTAGGAAGCAGAACTTTTGAGTAAGGACCCAGTATACGGCTCCGATACTGGAACCCAGGGTTCCTGGATTTAATAAACTTTGATATCCCAACTCTACAATGCCACAAAAGAGTATTAAGCTTTACAAAACAGGAATACAGTCATTTTTTCACGATGCTCTGTGATGCCTTCCATTTATGATGCCAATACATACCTTAGGTTCATACATTAGGCCACAAATAAGAAAATCAAATAAAGATATCTCAAAATCTGTTTACATTTTGAATGTTAAAATATCCACATAAAACCAGCCAATAGAAACCAGTGGCTGAGATGTAGCTGAGGTGTGGATCATTATAAAATGTCAACTTTGTACAGTGAGAGGGATAACAGGAATCCGGGCCACGGCTTTATTTGGTTTCTTAAATTCTAATAATGCCTTCTTATTGCAATTTATACAAACATCTTGCATCCGCTCTATTCTTCGTATTGAGGCTAGAGCAGTATCATCAGCTCAACTAGAAGTAGAATAGCAATAAAAGCAGTCGCCGCGGCATTTCACCTTTTGTATTACATCCCAATTGGGATCGCGACCAAATCAACAAGTCGAGGAATCAACAATTCAAGTGTAGGAATATCCAAATGGCTGAGGCAGATATCGGCGGTGTCCCAATACAGGAGAGTCCCTTTGAAACAGCGATCCGAATGTTCTCTAACTTTTCACATTCACCCTCATGCTATCTGGCAGCTGAGGACGTTCAGAAAGATTAATGATGAGCTTCCATTCTACCCATTTAATAACCATTTTGTAAAAACCCAGATACCTCTGCATAATTTAACGCGGATCTTCAAGTCCTGATAGGCTTTCCAGCATGTACCACCTCTGGCAGTTGGGGATCTAACGCATTCTTCTTCTGCACCCTATGCACAGACAAGAAAATGAGAAAACTAAAATGAATCCTTTACAACTGCAATATCATGCCCAGGACAACCAATTGACCTAGATGCTTTCAATAGCAACTTGACTCATGATTGGATGCCAAATATCATATTCTCTATCCTCCTGGCTGTGACACTACTAGGCTCATGTCATGGTGCCCAGGACCCTTCTTCAATGCACCCTAGGAGACTCTTGAACTATCATAAATGAGATGAGGTGTAAGCTTGGCTGAGCTGGAGCTAGGCTGGGTAGCTACATTAAATAACAACACATAATGGCAAATCATGGCTTTGTGCAATCAAATTTAGATGCATGAGTACAATTTCACATCGTCAGTACCAATTCTATTTACTGCACAGTACTTATTTAACAAGCATAGCAAAGCAACAGACTCGCAGTCAATCTCTTCCAAGTAAAAATCTAACTTTAAAGAAGGCAACAGACAAATGGCATTCTCCTAAGAGCCAAATCCAAAACCACAAGCACCCACATGTTACAACCTCTATTATTAGGATCTGGGAATCAAATGCAATCGAGCACCAACAATGGCTTATTATTAAAAGCTGAAATTTCATACCAGTTTAAAGTGTAGAACTTAATATGGAAACGGCAAAGTGTCTTGGTTTCCCCTGCTCAAGAGGTAAGTGAAAACATGCCAGAACAGGCCTTGGGATAGACAGCATTCAGGAGATGGTCACATGAAGGAATGGCCAGAAAAGCTACCTCTACTCTGGGTAATTCTAGTTGCCTCCCCTGAGGAGTATTTATGAAAGCTGGGCAGCAAAGAAAAGCTGCATTCAAGAGCGAAACAGGGGTAACATCACCTCCTTTTTTGGAACCAGCCCAGCTAGAAAAGACAAAATTTTCTAAGCTTCTCAAATTTTCAATGTTTCAGTCAGTTAGCATTTCTTTATGCACAATTCTAGGTGGCTCCCACTAGCTGTACATGATCTGATGTAATAATTGGTCTCATGAACCCAGGCAGGCCTCCCCAAGGACATTAAAATCCTTCTTAATAACATGAGCCATCTTACTGAGTTCTAACATCCTATAGTTCAAATTTGCATGAGATGCAACTTCTTGTTTCTAGTTTAAAGATTTAAGTGAGCTGCACAAAGAATCCCAGTGTTGAATCTAAACAACAAGTGTACAATGTCAATATATTGTCATTCAATGCCTCTCTGAAGGGTTTGGGAGCTCTGTGCCTTTGCATTAATAAATGAAGAAATTTTTGCTGAGAATTCTAACCCCCATAGAAGAATGGAAGAAAATGGAAAGATCAAATAATGGTTACATTAACCTTCACAATTTTCATGATTGTCGGATGGACACTTGCCGATATCGCCCACCTTGCTCGTGATCCCATTTGAAAGTAGAAAGGGCAAAACAATGCCCATTGCAGTCTTAGTCTCACTGCTTGGGGTAAGCTCAGAGTCACAATAACCTGGCCACGCAGACTTGCCAACTCGGACAGAGCAGCAGCAGCCTTTCTCAACACTTTCTTTAATGTCATCCAATGCACGGAAGAGCATACTCCACACCTTAGCAAGATAAGCTCCACCTGATGCAAAAACAACAGTTACTACAATAGAAGGAATAAACAGAACACAGAATCAGAAAATCTGTTTTGGTCATATACAAGTATTGTGGTGTTTCTATAAATACTTCCAAGGAAGTGTACTTTTATCCAATTAAGAGGGCAAGGTACAAGAACGCCTCATAACAGCAAACCAGAGCATACAATTGATGCAGAGACATCATGGTATATTTTGTCAGAGCCTCACAAGAACTTCTATTTTGATGAAAATCATCCAAACAGAAAAAGATGACTTTTCTCATAACACACTTACCAAATCATCACCTTGTAAAAGATCTGCAAGAAATGGAGGCACGATGATTCTAGAACGCCATAGCCTGATCCCATATTTAACAATAAATCTTCCATAATAATATCGCCAAAATACTCATTCATCGCCTTCTTTGGGCTCACTTACAAGTGATACCCAGAGATATGACCCATTACCTCAACATTATGGAAATACAAAGCTGGTAAATCTTTATTTTGTATGAGAGCTTGAACAAACTTTGAAGGTTCCATTGTTAACTGAAATGCCGCTAAGGCCTGCTGATCTGTTTATTAGGATCATACTGGTGTTCCAAATGAAGCCAGAACCAATGCACTAGTCGTGGTGGTAATCAACGTTGTCACCAGTGCTAGCTGCTATTCGCAAAGCCAAATGCTGCCCACTTTTGAATTGAATGCCGCTGGTAATTTTGTAAGGTCCATAACCTAGACAAGATCAGGCTGCCCCATTTCAGCTGCTGCTACAAAGCTCTTTGTAGGTGCTTATCTTCCCACCACTGGAGTTTGACCAAAGGCTCCATCTTCAAAACCTCGTATCTTACAAGCTGCAAACAAATACAGCGTAATAGCATGAAAACTGCTAATGCTTTCTTACTAACATTAAGTAGCTGCTAAAAGCAGTTCATTGAAGAGAAAAATGTGTTGTATAACATGATCTGACTGTGGTATGTCACATCAGGTTATGCTTATCAAAACATTCAACCAGGCGACATAATAAGTTAGATAATTGCAGCGTGTAAGCTATTATAAACTACTTTCTACCGTGCTCGGCCACCCCTATAACATGGTGATATAACAATAAAGCAAAGTTTGTAAACCTCTTCACTGCCCGCCTTTCGTCCCGAAAGTTTATCCCAACTAGACCTTTAATGAGTTCTTTCCTTTGCAGAGTCATTGCTAAGGTCGTGAAACTATGCTCATTCCACGAGGCCATTTCTGTGTAAGATTATCCTGACCTAAAAGATGGGAGAGCTTCCTACAGTTGTAACGATAGCTATAACAGATATGCCAATTAGCACAATTGAATACAACCTGAATATCTGGAAGAAGATTTTGAATCACATGTCTTCCAGAATATGTAATGAGTGATACAAGCCACACTGGATCCAGCACATCTTTCCTCTTCCTGCTGCTATGAGTAACTCATCAAACAACTTATGATATTCTGTTTCTCGTGGTTTGTTCTTGCATCCAGTTATTTCATTTTTTAGCATTCCTGCTTCCTGGATGCTATAGTCATCACCAAAAACCCCACCAAGGAGGGTATCAATAAAATTCATTTGTAAAATTAGATCTGTGTAGCAGAACTACCTCCAAAATAAATGCAATGGCTTCTCCCACTGAAAAGAGCAATTCTTCAACCTAATATGAACAGTCAACTAGCACGCATACATGAGGACCCTGGCGCGCATTTCTTAACCTTTGACTTGCTTAATGAAACAAGGCAGTGCCATAGAAGCATCAAGAAGTTCTGGGCTCTCATCACCAAAACACAAGTGACCATATGCAATAGCTGTTTTGAACAGTCTTCCCATCCGAGGGACATGTTCAACCACTAATGACCATTTCCATGGACATTTTGAACAGAAATCATATTTGAATCATGTTGGAGCACTTTGGGTCTTTAGCTCTGATGAGGAAGATCAGTACTGTTGGAATCACTATTGCACTTAATTTGCCTTCGAATTGTAATGGGCCACGCGAACCAATGTGCTCATAAGCTTCGCGATGCAAAGCCTGCTATTGTTAAATTGCTTAGATCCATCATCTCAACCATCGTTGCAACAGCTTTCCTGAGCAACAACACATCTGAAACCTGACGCGACCGCCAGGCACACAGCAGTCTTTGAGCAGGATGAAATTCCACAACAAAACACCTAGGTTAGAAATGCTTACAACGGTATCCGGAAGTCATAAGCTGTGCTGTACGAGACAGCAGAACAGTGTCTCAAACCCTCGCAATATGAAAAACTCAGAGGCAGTATATCGATGCAACTGCATGCAACCTTGTCCTTGTAGGCATCAAAGCTTTTTGCACTTTGTTTGATTAAATGCACAGTCATTTCAACAAAATCAGATGCTTCATGCATTAGAAAGACCACAAGCCAGCAATACCACAAGCAAACGAAAGCAAAAGCTTCTCGTGGTGCTCAAGTCAATATGTGCAATAAAGCTCCTAACCCCACACCAGACTATCACAATAAAGTTTTGCAACTCGCCATAATGCCAGTATTAGTCTATATCCTGCAAATTATTCAAGTGGCTATTGGAGAACAACAGGAACTTTCGGTGGATTACCTGGGGTGTTTAGGAGGCAAGGGCAAGGTTTGCTGATGCGATGCATGCAGTTCAGCTGTCCCATCATATGCCATTTCCATGCTTCAGCAGAAGATCGAAGTGGTCTTCAAGCGTCAAGATCCTGCTGCTTATCTTCCAGTCTGACCATTTCTTTTCTGGCACAGTTCAAACAAACCTCAATTCCGCCAAGTGGTATCTTTAGGTTGGAAGAAGAACAATGCACGCTCGCCAAGTTGTAGCAGGTTCAAGAATTGCTGGCTTCTGGCTGACATATGCAGGTTATCATGTCCTTAAGGGTAGGATATTACCTGCTTTTCTCATCCTTTTTGTAGAATTTAAACGCGGCACTGCCATCTCCCAGGAAGCCACGGACCATCAAACGTCAATCAAGGAAATCGGCTGAAATGTTCCAGACAAATTGAAGTTTCCAATCATTTAATGAGAATGTGAACATGTCCTACCATCAATGCAGCGAACTCTTATGAGCAAAAAATTTCCTGTAAGTTTAGTTTACTCCTTTATGAGTTATGGGCCTCAAGGACATCCAAAAATTCAAATATTTCATCATTGAAAAGCAACTGAAACCAAAACTCTAGTACATGGAAAGCAGACTAAACCTTATGTCATAAGTTTACTATCACCAGTCCCAAGCATGCATAGAAAGCTTAATTTCGTGCATGATCCATGCTGAAAAGCTCCGCTGCCCAAAATAATGCAGAAAATCTTGCTTCATCCTCCACCTGTAACAATCAGTATTCATCAAACGACAGAAGCTATAAAATTCCTTTCACAGGTTAGTCAGCATTTTTCCCTTTGAGAGGTGATATAATGGTTTTCCATGGACAGTTCTGAACTGTCATTCATAAGTGCTAAATAACTTCATTTATATATTGGTATTTGAGATATAGATGACTTCTCCTCTGATGTGGTTTCTGCTAAATGCTTGGAGAAATGTTTCATTGCATTTTACTATGTTAACCTTAGTTAGCAAAAAATAAATGCCTAAATGTAATAAATGAGCTCCCATTATACCGCGAGGATATTTCTAAGAAGCATTGTTTGGATCTGTCTCTTTGATATTCTCACTGCAGCCTGGAAAGGACGCCAGGTTATCAACATCAAAATATATATATTTCTAACTCCTATTTAACTGTTTGTGGAAGTCCACTAAGGTAACACATGAGTTTTCTTCTATTCTCCCAATGATTTTCTTTCCACTCGGTAGAAGGTATGAAGATTTTTAACAACTTCTAAGTTTTACAATCTACAAATAATATTGCTTCTATTGTATCATATAGTAGCTTTTCAGCTATGTTATTTAGAAAGAGGCTAATTAAACATCCTAGTCACATGTTCTTATTTAAAAATGTATTTTGAATCCTTTTTGTTTTCAGTATAAGACAGGACTGGCTCTATTACATAAAAAAGACGTGAGCACACTTACCAACAAAAAGCATCATAAGAGCCCATCTAAGCAATACAACTGAACGAAGCGCCATCA